>OY757935.1:3261653-3364153 GCA_963585895.1 Sepioteuthis lessoniana
ACTGACCCGATTTGAAGAGTGCTTGCCTCTTCCAACGGAATCTCTTCCTGAACTCCCTTAAAACCTCAACATAGTAACCCTAACCCTAACCCTTTGGCCAATCAACTCTGGTGTATTGACTTCTTTAATCCTCCCACACCTCTCATCATCCCTCACAGACTCCCTGCCTTCCTTGAATCTCTTATGCCGCTCAAAAACTCATGCTCAATTCATGCAAGATGCTCCAAAAGCAGTCTGAAGCATTCCATACGTTTCTGTGGCATTTTTTCCAAGTTTAAAACACAATTTTATTGCATATCGTTCTTCTAAAGTGTCCTCACGTCCAGATTGAAATTCACCAGCTGAGAAAATCAGGCTTTAGTAGGGTGTATTACAATTCCTGCTGTAGGTGTTCATTTGAACCTGAAATCATAAAAATTAGTCAGTCATCTCATAAGATGTATAGCAATAAAATACTGAATTTCCAAGAGTCTACGACAATTTTAAATGCCTGTACAAAAAAGTCTGAAAACTTATTGAATACAGCACGTATTTTAAAATAAGGAATTATTTTTCAAAAGAAATTATTGCTTTGTAATGTCAGTTACATTGAGCTGTTTACCAGTAAAAATTAAATGTTCACAGTTGAATGATTTTTTGCCCTGACGGAATTATTCCCGACTCCGGTTTAACTGGACTGAATAATGTGCGCACACACACACACACACACACACACACATATATATATATATATATATATATTCTGGAATATATGTGTATTAATCTAACAGGTGACATTTCCACACTAAACGGTAGCTCTCTGAAACTAGTTATCAAGTTCACCTTCTTAGGAAGTAATGTCTCATCAACCGAGACAGGCATCGAGACGCGACTAGCAAAGGCATGGACAGCTATCATTAGACTATCGGTCAGATAGAAGTCAGACCTGACCGATAAAATGAAACGCAGTTTCTTCCAAGCAGCAGTCGTGTCGATACTGTTGTATGGATGCACTACATGGGCGCGAACGAAACGACTGGAGAAAAAGCTTGACAGCAACTACACAAGAATGCTACAAGCAATACTGAACAAGTCCTGTAGGTAACACCCCACAAAGCAGCAGCTATACGGCCACCAACCTCCCATCACGAAAACTATCAAAGTTAGACGAACCAGACAAGCAGGACACTGCTGGAGAGGTAGGGACGAGCTCATAAGCGATGTACTCCTATGGACCCCTTCACATGGCCGTGCAAAAGCAGGGCGGCCAGCTCGGAACTACATACAGCATCTCTGTGAGGATACGGGGTGTAGCCTTGAGGACCTGCCGGAAGCGATGAACGATGGGGAGGGGTGGCGAGAGAGAGTCAGGGATATCCGTCCTGATGGCACAACAAGATGATGATGATGATGATATATTATGGTATTGAATTAATTTAGAGGGCTATTGCAATGCGAAATGATAATTATCTTAATTAATTTCTAAGTAAACTTCATTGACAGAGACATTTTTTATAAATGAACACGATGTTGGAGGTTTTAAGTCGAACCTTCATTATCGTGTTCATTTGTAAAAAAATGTCTCTGACGATGAGGTTTTTAATTAGACTCAAATAATTATTATTTCGCATTGCAATAGCTTTCTAAATTAATTAGACGCAAATAATTATTATTTCCCATTGGAATAGCCCTCTAAATTAATTCAATACCATAAAATAAAATAATTTGTGCAGTGCTTCAAACAAATTACAAATTACTTATTTGTTTGCGCACAGTTAAATGGCTGACTAGCTGATTAGATGGTTGGGTTTATGGCATTTCAACCCTTGTGCTTTATTCAATGCTGTATCTAGTTTATACGCACACACAGGCACACAGACACGCACACACACACAGGCACACACATCCTATATGTTAATAGAATAAGCCCTTGTTAGTTCGCACGACTGTTATGCTTGGAGAATAATCTTATTGGTCGAAACTAAGTTAGCAAGAAACAATCAAATTTGGCGTCTTATGAAAAGTTTTTAGGCACATTACCAAATTAAGTATGTTTTCTTTCAGTAACTTTAAACGCAAACCTGTAACTATTTGTGGAGTGTTAAGAAAAACGTTTTAAGAGGAGTATCAAAGAATGTGAATAGTCTTTCAATATTTTGATGTGTGAGTAATCGGAACGGCAAAAATTATAAGCATTTTCCTCTATTTAGATCATTATTGAATTGAAATTAGTATTGAAAATTAGACATTCATCAGTTTTCTCTAAATCTAAAAATATAAACAAGAAAAAAGTGACCTGAAAAGTAAGCATATTGAATGTTGTGTTTTGGCTGTTAATTCCAAAATGTAACAGCCAAAAAGATTATTTTAAAAAAAGTATCTTATTTTATTTGTTTACAGTAGAAATATTTAAAGGGAGTAATGGAAAATTTTAATTTATCGTAAATTCGAAAAAATATGTGATTTTATTGAGAATCCCGACTGCCAATTAAAAAAGAACAAAAAATACTTCATTTTGATCTGTTTTCTGATTTAAAGGAAAAATCCTTATGATAATTTTAAATTTTATTGCAAAATTATTTGATCGTAAACTTAGGCCGATAGATACCTCCAATTCGAAGTGTAAAATTATCTTCTACGCTTTTCACACAATGAAACTTGAATAAAGAATAATCTTATCGTTAAGATTTTTGGACCATTTAAAATAAGAAACATTGAAAAAAATCTTGATGATTTTTTTAAAAAATTTCCAGCCTTCGGAAATAATAAAAATTAAGAAGGAAAAGTGTTTACTTCGTTCCCAACATTAAATCAATTGCAATTAAACGTGGCCACATAAAGTTACACGTACAGTCTTTTTCTAAAATTCCATGAAAAATGGAATAAAAGTCAAATTTCAATGCTTATTCACCTTTAGATGAATTTATATTTAAAATAGGTTTTTACAAAATAGGTTTTTCATATTTTGAGAAATACGTTTTCTTACTTGGTCACCCCCCCCACACACACACACCAATTCATCACATGAAATCTGAACAAAATATATTGTAGACATACTATTTGAAAATTTTTCTCTAAAGATAAGAGTCCGAACAATTATATGAAATTTTTAGAAATTCTTAAATTTCCAATTTAAAAAAAAAAATGGTCATGAATTCTGAAATAAATAGTACTAAAAAATGCCATTAAATTATGCTTGGAAAAATTTTACTTGATTTTTTAATTGATTTACACTATATTTTGTCGAATTGCAAAGAAAAAAATGTTTCCAATAATCACTGACACCTTCGGGAATGCCCCACCCCTCATAACCTTAAACTAAAATCCGGCGCGATAATTATGTTATAAAGGAACATTTCGCCACAAAGTGTATTGTGCAATGGGACCAGATTAGAAGTAATTGCCATGGGTCAACATTGTATAACCCGTGGCCTCCGCGATATATAGCGACGGCCACGCTATTCCCACTGTATTGATATCCGGGCCTTTGAAAATCAAAAATGCTCTCATACCCAGACCCAAGCTACCCCTAAGTGACCCCAATCTTCCCTTTACATTAGAACGACATCAGTTTCCTGTGCCGTTAGTATACGCAATGACTATCATCATATCTCGGAGGCAAACCTTTGAAAAGGTAGGACTATATTTATCTGATGTGGTATTTAGACACGATCAGTTTAAAGTTGTTTTCTCTAGAGTTCGGAGACTTTCAGATCTGAAAGTGATGATGGTTGAGACAAACAAACAAGATGAGAGAAAACAGTCACTCAGCATATAAATTACAGAGAAGTATTGAGGTTCAATGAAGAGATGGTATTTGTTTTAGATGCACGTTAAAATAAACTGTGTAAAATATATTTTACCAAAGCCATTTAATCCGGGTCTCAGATAGTACAATTAAATGGAGACTCAAACTCGGTTATGATTACCCTCATATATTCTATGTAAAAAATAATCCACACCTACTGTCCTTGGACACTGACTGGATAATTTATATATATATATATATGATTTGTAAGCGAATAGTTTGTAGATAACATTATTTTTAAAGATACCATAACTCATTTGTCTGCACACTGTAAAGCTTAGTACTTTACAAAGCTTTCTGCTTAGATATGCCACAAGGTCATATGAATGAGGCACTCAATGAGACTCGAACTCTGTCACATATGGAGACTCAATTAAAAAATAGTTTGGTTTGTTTGTTTGTTTGGTTGGTTGGTTGGTTTGCTTTTATGGCACATCAACCATTGTAGGTTATTCAATACCAAATTCAGTTTTATACATATAAACAGTTCTATTTCAAACAATTCATTTTAACATGTAAACGGTTTAAATCTCAAAAATAGTTCTATTTTAAACAATTCAGTTTAACATAAATGCAGTTTTTGTTTGCACACAGTTAAATGTAAAAACCTTTCTATTTCAAACAATTCAGTTTAGCATAATTACAGTGTAAATGTCAAACACTTTTATTTGACCTATAGATAGGACCATATCAAGTACTACCACTCCGGGACAGAGTAGACATGGGAGCAATGGCAATGAATGGGTACTCCACATTTCCCAAAGCTCCAGCACACTCTCAGATTGTTTAGTATCATATCTAAGACACTCGTTGAGGGAATCTTACCTTCTGCAGATATGCAGTCGGTATATTCTACAGTCCCAGTCGACTGGCCAATAAAAAAAACTCAGCTATTTAAAATAAAAATAAGATAAAAAAGAGAAATTCTCGGCTCTCATTTCCTTATGGGGTCCGAGTTTGAAGTCTGCTCATCTAAATGATAAAACAACTACTACTGTTATCGTGTGGCAGAGGTAAAGGATGTGTGGGTGATGCGCTGAAATATTGATTCCGGCTTAGAAAATGGTTTCAAAGCAGCAACAGTCGTAGATGGGATGTTATCAGAATCACCTGGTTCCAGTCTTTCAATTTGTTGAGTCACTAGATTTTTATCCACACACACACGAATCTGCAGACAGCAGCTTTATCTTGGCCACACGCACACACACACACACACACACACATACGCATATATATATATATATATATATATATATATATGTGTGTGTGTGTGTGTGTGTGTGTGTGTGTGTGTGTGTGTGTGTGTGTGTGTCATGACTACACACAATGAAACAAGTTTGAGAAAAGAAATAAGAATAATGAGGTCAGCGTGACAAGAAGTTATCTAGAATTGTGACGTCATAATTTATTCCGCAGGGCAACACAGTGCTGTTAACAGAATGTATACGAGATAAAAATACCTAACAGCCCCAAATACTCGGGTGAGTCAAAAGTTCTGCTTTATTTTTGGTCGGTATTAGTTTGCTGCGCGTATATCATGCAACCGAAAAAGTTCAAGCCGTGTGATAGGTACGCGCTGTGATTGGAAGTATTGTGGTTGTTGGTACGCTAACACGTGTGATTTGAAAGTCACGCAGATAGACGTGCAAGCTTGTTTAATTCAGGAACTTATGCTTAACGAGCTCAAAGTGGGCCACTGTGGAAGCAACCAAGTATATTTTTGTGCAAACGATGAATGCAAAGTTAATCACAGAAGCCGGATAACTCAAGAAATTTCGGTCGGGTTGCAAGAACCTTGACGGTCAGGCAAGGTCAGGTAAGTGTGGATTCTGAGACCGTACTTTAAGCCGTAGAGGTAAAATCTGGCGAGTAGCAGTCGGAGAATATTTTAACAAAATATTGCTAAACTTTTGACTCACTAAGTATTTAACAGTTTAGACCAGGGCTATTCAAAGAAGTCCATATAGACCCCTTAAGGTGAATAATATTTTGGCTGGGTGAATAAAAACAAAGGAGTCAACTAGGGGTGAATTTACTTGCTTGTATTTTTAAATTCCTGAATAACATGGCTCAGACGGTCGGGGCTGCAGAATACACCGACTGCATCTCTGCACAGGGCGAAACTGAATTGTTTAACATAGAACTGTTTTGACATGTAACTGTGCGTAAACAAAATCTGTACTTATACTAAACTGAATTAGCAGAATTAGAACTGCTTGACCAAACTGAATAACTCGAAATAGAAATGTTTTTCACAATTAAACTGTACTTACATTTAAACTGCGAGCTTATGCTAAACTGAATTATTTGAAATTGAACTGTTTTTGACGTTGAAACTGTAATTACACAAAACTGAATTGTTATATATAACTGCTTGAATAGTTTGAAATAGAAATGTTTTTGACAATTAAACTGTGTACCCATGCTAAACTGAATTGTTTTAAATAGAACTGATTATTTACATAAAAATGGATTTGACGTTAAATAACATACAAAGGTTGATATGCCATGAAACTCAATAAACCAAACCAAACAATCTGCACAGGGGTAAAGCTCCCCCAATAAGTGTCGTGGGGATGATTAAACAATCTGATGATGAAGCTCCAGTAATTCTAGAGCTTTGGGGAATGCAGAGTACCCTTTCATTGCCATTACTCCCTGGCCCACTCTAGCCCAGAGTTGAAGCACCTGATAGGTCATATTAATAGGTTAAATAGAACTAAACTGTGTGCTTATGCTAAACTGAACTATCCACGTCCAAAAATACGACCAAGATATTCACATACATAAAACGTTCATAATGTTCATACGCGTATAGGAATCCGAAAAACACGAATTTGGTGCAGGTACGAAACTTTTTATTACCTTTTTGAGTTTAAGGTTTTTCGGCATGAGAAGAGAGGGACACAATTTCTTTCTATGCTGACTTTTCCATCTGACCCCACCACGTGCGGCACTCCGCCGCAAACTACTGGTCTGGCCTCGGCGAGCTCCGAAAATCAATTACCTTCCTCTAGCGTCGAATCTTAACTCACTGTTTTTTTCAAATTCCAAAATCCTCAGCCCATCGCTTCTGGGCATGACGTCATTAACGTCTCTGATCTCATTTCCTATCCGGGGTTTTTATTGTGACACCTGTGATTGTCACATCCGCCCCGCGCACGTGAACACCTGCACTCAATGTGTGCACTTAACTAACCCATGCACTAAGCCGAAAGGTTCTCAGCCTAACTAAACCGAAAGATAAGATATACAAAACGAAAAATGATAATATAAAAAAAATCCTTCCGCAATTATATAACATTATGAAAATAGATTTGGCATTAAATAACCTACAATGGTTGATATGCCATAAAGCAAAACAAAACCATATTTAACAGGAAAAAAACATCACTGAAATATGTACTTTAGTTGCTACGTGTCGTATGCCTAGTAGAATGCCTGATTGGTTGTGATGACCACTAGTGATGTGTCATCCACATACAACCTGTTCAAAACATACGGGTCATTGTAATGAATAAACAGCCCAATTGGCTGGAGCTGTAGAATACGCCGACTGCATCGCTGCAGAAGAGTAATATCACCCGCCAGACGAACGTCCCGGATATGACATTAAACCATCTGATGGCGAGGCTCCAGCCTGGGAGATTTTGGAAACGTGTTGTACCCCTTCATTGCCATCGCTCCCAGGTCCACTCTGGTCCGGAGTGGACCTGGGAGATAAGGTGACTTATAAGTGGACCCATAGATAAGGTGACTTATGCTAAATTGAATTGTTTGAAATAGAACTGTTGATCATTTAACTGTTTGTAAACAAATAACTGTTGTTTAATTGAATTATTTGGATTGCATAGCAATACTGGAACCATTAACTGTAATCAAATGAATGAAGAGAATTGAAACGGAACAATTGGTGTTAAATAGCAAAACTTGTAAGAACTTCACTGTCGCAAACAAGATTAAAAATGTATAGAATTGTAAGTTTTAAGATAGCAATAATTGAAAACATTTAACGGACGTGAAACAATAGAACCACTAGTATGTAAACAAATAAGTTACAAGTCATTTAAAAATGAAATCATTTACTAACTGTGTGTGCAAACAAATAACTGATGTTAAATTGTGACTGTTATATACTGTGTGCAAAAAAAAAAGAGCACAGGCTCTTTAAAATATTATCTACCTAAATGTGTTCATAAATCATATATATTTAATATATATATATATATATATATATATATATATATATATATATATGAAAACAAGATTTGGCATTAAATAACCTACAGTGGTTGACATGCCATAAAACCCTACTAACCAAACTTTACAAACCATATATATTTAATATCTATGCATAAAGAAGGTTTAGCATTAAATGACTTACACTGGTTGATATGCCATTAAACTTAACCAAACCAAATCCTATATATTTAATATATATGTGTAAAGAGGATTTGGCATTAAATAATCTACACTGGTTGATATGCCATTAAACTTAACCAAACCAAATCCTATATATTTAATATATATGTGTAAAGAGGATTTGGCATTAAATAATCTACACTGGTTGATATGTCATAAAACCAAGCCAAACAAAATCATATATATTAAATATATATGTATAAATAGGATTTGGCATTAAATAACCTAAGATGGTTGATATGCCATAAAACCCAAACAAATCAAATCATATATATTTGATATATACGTGGTGCCTTCAATATGTTTCCAGACATATTTTGTACAGGCATTTAAAATAGATGTACATTCTTGAAAATTCAGTATCTTATTGCTATACATCTTATGAGATGACTGAGCAAATTTTAGGATTCCAGGTTCAAATGAACAGCTACACCAGGAATTGGAATACACACTACTAAAGCCTGGTTGTCAAAGCTGGTGAATTTCAAAAATGCAATATGGACGTGAGGAAGAACGATATGCAATAAAATTTTGTTTTAAACTTGGAAAAAATGCCACAGAAACGTATGGAATGCTTCAGACTGCTTTTGGAGCATCTAGCATGAATCGAGCATCAGTTTTTGAGGGGCATAAGAGATTCAAGGAAGGCAGGGAGTCTGTGAGGGATGATGAGAGATGTGGGAGGAGTAAGCTAGTCAATAGACCAGAGTTGATTGGCCAAAGGGTTAGGGTTAGGGTTACTATGTTGAGGTTTTAAGGGAGTTAAGGAAGAGATTCCTTGAGAAGAGGCGAGCACTCTTCAAATCGGGCCAGTGGCATTTCCGCCAGGACAATGCACCAGTCCACAACTCCATCCTTGTCACAGACTATTTGATCAAGATGAGCATCAAGACAGTTGCTCAGCCTGCCTTTAGTCCAGACCTTGCTCCCTGTGACTTTTGGTTATTCCCAAAGCTTAGAGGCTGACGTTATGAGACAATAGACGCAGTAAGGAAGTTCATTGACACGCTCACACAAGAAGATTTCCATGTGGCCTTCCAGAAGTTGTTGGAACGGCACAACAAGTGCATTGCAGCCGGATGTGTACTATCAATAAAAGTGCCCATACAAAAAATGTCTGGAAACTTATTTAATGATCCTTGTAAGTATAAAGACAATTTGGCATTTAATAACCTACAATGGTTGATATGCCATAAAACCCAACCAAATCATATATATTTAATATGTATGCATTAGAGGATTTGGCATTAAATAACCTACAATGGTTGATATGCCATAAAACCCAACCAAACCAAATCCTATATATCTAATTTATGTATAAAGAGGATTTGGCATTACATATATACTTAATATATATGTATAAAGAGGATTTGGCATTAAATAACCTACAATGGTTGATATGCCATAAAACCAAACCAAACCAAATCATATATATTTAATATATATGTATAAAGACGAATTCAACCTAACTTTAAGCTACCCCACATAAGCTAGAGGAACAGACTGAAATCTTTTAATTTGGGCAAAAAGAACTTCAAACTCAGAATAGATCTCCTCCTGTTTGGTACCTGAGTGGAGGAGATAGCAATCCTAAACAAGAGCTAAAATTGTAAACTCTTGGTTAGATAGCTGTGTAGAAGAGAGATTGAGAACCTTTTTTCAAATATTGGGGTTAGCAGAACAACCAACGTTTTTCATAAATTAAGCGTTGCAACTTATTATGAATAAGTGCAATGATGAGATGATGATGTAATAGTGGTCGGTATTCGATCATAGATACGAGTTATTCTATTGGTAACATAACATAAAGTTTTAATATTCACACACACACACACACACACACACACACACACGCACACACACATACGTATGAATGAATGTATGTATCAACGAGAATTCTTCTGAGCTGTAGCCGTGTCAGTACTACTGTATGACTGCACCACTTTGACTTTAATGAAACGCTTGAAGAAAAAGCCTGATGGAAACTACTCATTGATGCTGCTTACTGTTGTTCTAAACAAATCTTGGAAGCGGCATCCCTCAAAATATCAGCTATACAGCAACTTCGCTTCAATTTTACAAACCATCTAAGTAAGACGAATAGAATATCATGAGAAATCATGGGGAAGCAGGGATAAATTCATAAGCGATTTTTTGCCAGTCGACAACTGCACATGGACACACCAGTGGTGGCAGACCAGCAAAAGCTCTGTGCAGACACTGGATGCTGTGTAAAGAACCAGCATGGATATCCCTGACCCTCTCTTGCCACTCCTCCCTATCGTTCATCGCTTCTAGCAGGTCTTCGGGGCTACATCTCATATCCTCACAGAGATGCTGTATATAGGTTCGAGCCCGTGGTGTAATGGTTATCGTCGTAGGAAATTAACACGGAAACACGAGTTCAAATCCTAGACCTGACTGATTGCATTTCATATAGCACTAATACCCTTCGGAAAGGTATAAATCCAGTTATTCTCCCTCCAGCTATGGGTAAATAGTAGGACAGACTAGGTTCTTCAGGCTTGGTGAGGCAACTACTCTAGGAGAAGGAAAACTCTGAATTCAAATCTGTTAAACTCCGCTTAAAAATTGACCTTGTGTCATATCCTGCCCGGGCAGAGGGGTTGGTAAATATGTATGTAGGTTCGAGCTGGTCGCCCTGCCTTTGCTCGGCCATGTGAGGGGGTCCATTGGAGAACATCCCTTATGAGCTCGTCCCTGCTTCTCTAGTAGTGTCCTGCATGTCTGGTTCGTCTAACTTTGATAGTTTTCGTGATGGGAGGTAGGTTACCGTGCAGCTGCCGTTTTGTGGAGTGTTGCCTCCTGGACTTATTCAAAATTGCTCGCAGCATTCTTGCGTAGTTGCCATCAAGCTTTTTCTCCATCCGTTTAGTCAGCGTCCATGTTGTGGATCCATAAAGCAGTATCGACAGAACCGCTGCTTAGAAGAAACTGCGTTTCATTTTATCGGTCAGGTTTGATTTTCATATGACTGCAAGACTATGGTTAGCTGTCTATGCCTTTGCTAGTCGCGTGTCGATTTCTTTTTCGGTTGATGAGACACAACTCCAAAATATCAAAATTCTCTAAACCTAGAGACAGAATGATCTTTGTTTGTAAATTCTATACATCAAGACGATTCACTTTCACATATATTTTGTAATTTATCTTACAATAGTGCATCAACCACCATGATAAGATTGCAAAAACTAGC
The DNA here is from genome assembly GCA_963585895.1 of Sepioteuthis lessoniana. Classification (NCBI taxonomy): domain Eukaryota; kingdom Metazoa; phylum Mollusca; class Cephalopoda; order Myopsida; family Loliginidae; genus Sepioteuthis; species Sepioteuthis lessoniana. The sequence continues at coordinate 3,273,080 of OY757935.1, forward strand.
AGTTATAAAACACACACACACACACACACACATATATATATATATATATATATATATATATATATATATTCTACGTTACCAGTTAATACTTTATTGCTTCTTCTGAATGACATCAACTAAACATCTTTTTTAAATTCTTATCTCCACGAAAACTTTTCTCTTGACAATAACCTCAGGTTGAAACGAGTTGAGAAAAAATAAAAAATAAATAACGCAACAGAAATATCCATATTTGTCTTATCACTTCAGTTTATTTTTCTTTCTCTTTCTATCTCTCTCTCTCACTCTCTCTCTCTCTCTCTCTCTCTCTTTCTCTTTCTCTCTCTTCCCCTCTCTCTCACTCTCTCTTTCTCTCTCTCTTTCGGTATATATATATATATATATATATTATTTGTCTCGTCTCTTTAATTTTTCTTTCTGTCTCTTCCTATGTCTCACTATCGCTCTCTCTTTCTCTCTCTCTCTCGCTCTTCCCCCCTCTCTCTCACTCTCTCTTTCTCTCTCTCTCTCACTCTCTCTTTCAGTATATGTAGATATATATATTATTTGTCTCGTCTTTTTAGTTCATCTTTCTGTCTCTTTCTGTCCCCCAAACGTTCTCTCCCCCCCTCTCTCTCTATATATAAATATATGTTATTTGTGTCGTCTCTTTAATTTTTCTTTCTGTCTCTTCCTATGTCTCACTATCGCTCTCTCTCACTCTCACTCTCTCTCTCTCTCTCTCTCTCTCTCTCTTCTGGTATATATATATATATATTTATATTATTTGTCTCGTCTCCTTAGTTTATCTTTTCGTCTCTTTCTATGTCTCACTATCGCTCTCTCTCTCTCTCTCTTCTCCTCTCTCTCTCCCTCCCTCTCTCTTTCGGTATATATATATATATTATTTGTCTCATCTCTTTAGTTCATCATTCTGTCGGTTTCTTTGTCTCCTTATTTCTTTCTCATCCCTCTTTCTCTGTCACTGTCTTTTTCTCTTTCCCTCCCTCTTTCGGTATATATATATATATATATATATATATATATATATATATATATATATATATTGCTTGTCTCTGTCTCTGTCTCTTTCTATATATATATGTGTGTGTGTGTGTGTGTGTGTGTGTATTCTTTAAACAAATTTTGTTCAAGACAACAGAACTTTCCTTTTTATGCGCTTATGTTTTTTCTCTTGTTTTATTATTTGTCCCTTTGTATCTGGGTCCACTTGACGAAAAAGTTGTCCTAGGTTCTGCTTCAAGGCGCTTTCAATCACATCGACTTATTGTCTTCAGGGAGATTATTAATTATTCATTCATATATTTTTGCTATAAAACTTTCAACCTCTCCCGTCGTCTTACATGCCACCTCACTGGCATTCGCGCCATCAAAAAACATTACGCCACCATAGTAATAACACTGACAAGTTCACTTCTGTTATAAATCCTCAGTAACACCTAAATCATTTATGCTTCCGAACTAAATATTTTTTTCTTTAGTCATGTGTTTGGTTTGGTTTGGTTTCTTTGTTTAATGTCATATCAACTCTTTGTAGGTTATTTAATGCCAAAGCCATTCTCCTAGAAGAACAGTAGTGGTACTATTTAACCCATAGCTGGGAGGATAAGGGGGTTCATACCTTTCCCGAGTGTATTTGGCCGAAAGTGAACGTAATAGTACGAACTCGCGTACTACGATTCCGCAGTCCATCGCTATAACCATTACACCACGAGGACACCCCCTCAGTCGTGTGTGTCACCATATTCGAGATAACATGACTGAAAGTAAGTTATATCTATCATCTAACTAACGTGTAACAAACACTTCTGTTTTATATCACTATAGAGATATAGCCACCAGAATGTGTGTTTGTTTATACATTGTTTCTTCTATGGTGAACTTTTTTTCTTAAAAGTTTGTTACATTTTCGTGTAAAAATATCCTTGTCATTGCTCTAAATATTGTGTACATTTTGTGTTTTGAAACATTATATAAAATATATAAATTCTTTTCTTTTTGTCTCGATACAAACCGGATAAAAAACTAAACAAATATTAAACCTGGCATAAATTTAACGGCAACAAATTCCAATGCGTATTATACACAAAAAATCTTTTTTTCCCGAATTTAACAAGCGAAAGTTAGTATTAGGCACGAATGCGTATTATACACGACAAATTACAGAAAACAGATTATGCAATGACGATGATATGAGACGAATATTGTGTACCGTATCATTTATGCCTGCAAATCCTTGAAGCTATTAGTATTTGAAATAAACGACCAAACATAAATAACATAGTATCCTACAGTGGCACTAAGATACTAAACATCTTGAACAACTAATGTGCTAACCAAAGCATCACAAATAATTAAACACGCTTCCAAGAAAATAGATATCATACTCAAAATACAAAAACAAAACAAACAATACCTACTGGAAAATAAAAAAACAAAAAAACCCAGAAGACGATTATTGGATATGGTTGAAAGCGGTTTGGAACAGAACCTTGGGCAACTCCTCTACTAAGAGAAAAAAATATAAGATCATAGAAAAAGTAAAGGTCCATGATAATTAGCCAAACTTGTCTCAACATTTACTTGCTGCCAATATATATATATATATATATATATATATATATATATATATATATATATATATCTATTAACCCCTTTGCGCAAGCAGGGTGCAACACAAGGTCAATTTTGGAGTTTTCCTTCTCCTAGACTGGTTGTCATTCTAAGGTTAAAGAGCCTAGTCTGTCTTACAATTTACTCTTTGCTGAAGGGATAATAGATAGATGAATACCTTTCCCGATGGTATTAGCGGAATGTAAACAGCTTCGCCCAGGGTTTTGAACTTGGTCACTGTCTTCATTTTCCATGACGATATTCATTACACCGCCCGTGTGTGTATGTGTATGTGTTTTACAAGTTTACCTGCAACCTTAGACCTACCTACATGAAGTATATATATATATCTATATATATATACATACAAACTACAATAAATTAAATAGTATTAAGCCTGGGAATCGGTGCTCAAGATGCATTTAATGACTAAAAAACTTTATTCTAATTTACTATGAACACTAACTTTGCATTATGAACACGTGATGATCCAAATTTAAAAATTATAAAATATCAAACATTTCTCCCCTGTAGGAAAACTTTGAAAATTTTACAAATCAAGACTCGAGCGATATACAAGATTGACTTTCACACACACACACACACACACACACACGCATATATATATATATATATATATATATATATATATATATATATATATATTAATATATATATATATATATATATACGGCATCTTAAAATTGGTAAACTTTGAAAAAATTCAGTTCGAAAATGGTTAAGTGAAGCTAAGGAGTTCAAAAGTCAGTTTTGCAATTAGGGAAACGATAAATGTTTTACCAAGTGGGCCATATTTCACTATTTATGGGTGGAGAAACATCTTCACAAAATTGACGATAATGTTTGTTCCATTTCTTGTGTACCGGAAATGAATAGAGACGATTAATTGGTGTGAGTGTAGACTTATTCCTAGCCCTCAGTAAAATCAGCGCACAGGGAAACTGTGAGAATTGTATTTCAACTCGATAAGGGCCGTGAGTGAGGCTAGGAACAAATTTTTGTTTATGTGTAGGTAAAGGATTTGCGATTATTTGTGGGCTTTCTGAAGCTGCGGTAATCTTAGAAGTGCAGAAATCCTTACGATTTTAAACATTTACATTCGAAATGATATATTCTACCTATGCCCGACCATCTATCATTCGTACCAGTTACTGGAGATTTGGCTCGAGTATGAATCGCTGACATCAGCCTCTGGCACGACTCGATAGCACCAGTTATCGAACGCCAGTCTCTGACACCAATCACTGAAACCTCTGTCCAAGCACCGACCGTTGTTCCTAATCACTGGCACCAACCTTTGGTATCAGCCACTGGCACGGCCTGTTGGCACCTCTGATTGTACACCAATCACTAACAAATACCACTGACACGTGTGATCGAACACTGACCAGCATATTTGAATTTTTAAAAGCTTCGCAGTGTAGTCTTTTCTCTTGTCCTTCATTGACTGTGATAAAAATTGTCCCTTTCTCAAGTTATAATATGAGAAACACCAAATATCTCCATTCAATACCTAATAAAAATTTCAGACATTTTCATATCCCTGGCTTTGGAGCTGAGATCATTGTCTAACACGGCCTGGATCTCACCAACAGATTCAGGAGTTCTGTTCAAATCAGAAAGAGGCTTCCAAATTAAATTACCGTTTTTTTTTTCAGCCACGTGAGTGGCCATTTTTGAAATTTACCCAGTCAGCTGGGGTTGTGGAATACACCGACTGCATCTCTGCAGAGAGGTAAGACTCCTCCAACGAATGTCCTGATATGACATTAAACAATCTGATGGTGAGACACCACTAATGCTGGAGCTTTGAGGAATGCGGAGTACCGCTTTATTGCCATCGCTCCCAGGTCCACTCTGACCCGGAGTGATAGCACACGATCTATGGGTCAAATAGAACTAAAATGCGTATTTATGCTAAACTGAATTACTTGAAATAGAACTGTTTTGTTATTTAAACTGTGTACTTATGCTACATAGAATTGTTAGAAATAAAACTGTTTTTGATATTGAAACTGTACTTACGCTAAACTGAACTGTTTGAAAAAGAAGTGTTTTGACATTTAACAATGTGTAAACAAAAACTATACTTATACTAAATTGAATTGTTTGAATTGGAACTATTTGGGTAAACTTAATAGCTTGAAATAGAAATGTTTTTGACAATTAAAATGGGTACTTTTGGTAAACTGAATTGTTTGAAATAGAACTGATTATTAGCATATTAATGGATCTGGCATTGAATAACCTACAAAGGTTTATATGCCATTAAACCCAAACAAGCAACCAACCAACATATTTGAGACAACATGGCTGAAAGTATGTTATATCTGTGGTTTAACTAATGTGTAAACAAACACTTCTGTCTTATATCACTACAGAGATATAGTCACTGGAATGTGTGTTTGTTTATACATTGTTTCTTCTATTGTGAACTTATTTTTCATAAAAGTTTATGACATTTTCGTGTGAAAATATCCTTGCCATTGCTCTAAATATTGTGTAAATCTTTTGTTTCGAAACATTATATAAATATATGTAAATTCTTTTCTTTTTTTTTTTTTTTTTTGGTCGATACAAACTGTATAAAAAATTGAACACATGTTAAATCTAATATAAATTTAACGGCAAACAAATTCCAATAAGTTTACTGCGTATTTTAAACTAAAAAAATTTTTTTTCCAGAATTTAACAAGCAAAAGTTCGGTGTTAGTGTGAGGCACAAATGCGTATTATAGACGAGTAATTATAGAAAACAGATTAAGCAAACATGCGCAATGACGATGATATGAAACAAGTGTCGTGTACCGCATCATTTTCAGGTGCTTTCTGCGGGGAAAAGCTGTCCTTGAGATTAAAATAATTAAATGCTGTGATTTTGACAAAAAAGTATTAAGCTTCTGGTTGTTCAAATTAAAGAATAATTGATAGGCTGAAATGTTATTGGAATATAATAACAGAAGAACTTCCTGTTCAATGCCTAAAAGAAATAATCGTTAAAAAGAAGGAAAGGCGTCGAGAAACATGTCATAAACATTCAAAGGAATCTGTATTGAAAGAATGCTAATAATTTTATTTTCTCGATTGTTAAAAAAAAAAAAAGAAAAAAAAAAGAAAGATAAATAAGATTAAAAAAAAACGGGGCTTATATGCAGGCCGTTTCAAAACACTCAATATAATTTCGTGATCTAATAACTTGATCAACACTCATTAAAATGTTCCCATATTTTAACAGTATGGGTTAAACAACTAAAAATTCTACGTTTAATGTTTTGTTTCCTTTTCTTTTAAGAAATACAAAGAAAAGAAAACGTGTTTAAGCATAGAACATATAATTTTGAGTTGTTTCCACACATCCTGTTAAAATATGAGATCAATTGAACAAGATTCGGTCAGGTTATTTGATTACGTGGTGTAATGGCTATCGTCGTAGGAAATGGACACGGCGACACGTGTTCAAATCCTGGACGAGACTGACTGCATTTCACATAGCACTAATACCCTTGGGAAAGGTATGAATCCAATTATTCTCCCTCCAGCTATGGATAAAAATTTGGGTAGACTGTGTTCTTCAGCTTTGGCGAGGCAGCTAGTTTAGGAGAAGAAAAACTCTGACTTCAAACCTGTTAAAGCCCGCTTAAAAACTGACCTTGAGTCATATCCTGCCCGAGTGGAGGGGTTGGTAAATATGGATATTAATATTTCTGAAACATCCTGTACTTCAAGCCTTTTGAGTCGAACCATCAGGCCAGATCATTGGAAAGTTCGCCGACAGTTCATTATGAAATTTACGAATTTAAAAAAAAGCAAGGGGCTGATACATACTGGGTTATATTCACGGCACATACACTGGTGTGTATGTTTATACCCAACCCCTCCGCTATGAACAAGGTGTAACACAAGTCACGGTTTCTTTAAGCAGGGTACAGGTGGTTTGAATTCAGAGTTTTTCTTCTTCCAGACTCGTTGACTTACTATAAAAAGACTTATGAAAAACATCCTTGTAATAGGTGGGAAAATCATTTTTGATGATTTTGTACGCGCCTCACATATCTATCTATCTATCTATCTATCTATCTCCCCCGTTCTATCTATCTATCTATCTATCTATCCCAGTTTCTTCAATATCAATCAACACATTGATTGATCCACAAACACATGGAATTTTTGCTGGCTGATGTATAAAATAAATCAGCTCAGCTCAAGAGAGCTTTCTCTCCGGGCTGCACAAACCGTCTCTTCTGGAAGGTGTAAAGGCTGACTTTATTATCCAGCGCCTGAGGCTTTTTTTTTTTTTTTTTTTTTTGGTGGAGGCGCCACAGGAAGGTTTATTTCTTGCGTTGTCCTTAAACTAAACTGTCCTTGTGTCTGATTACAGTCCGTGGGAAGTTTGATAAATATTCTCTCTCTCTCTCTCTCTCTCTCTCTCTCTCTCTCTTTCTCTCTCTCTCACACACACTATATAAGTATGGATGTATAAAATATCCAGAAGAATATATTAGTCTTGGAAAGTAAATGAAAAATGCAACATAGATCCCCTATTAATTTTGCTTTGAGAAATAATATTGACTATTTTGCTTTATTATTGCTATCATTTTTAAATGATTATGTCATCCAAATGTTTGGTATCACGAACTATATCCACGTCAAGCCTCATTCAGAAGTTCTGCATCGCAAGCCTAGTTATTATCTCTGACATCGCTGCAATTTTATGACAAATAAAAATATTTGAGTTTGTCAGGGTTCTGCGGCCTTGATGTATCTCGAGAGAAAGTAATCACACGAGGATAGATCTAGTAAGCAAGTCACTCTAAAATGCTTAAGATATAGCCATTGCATTACAATGATAGAATCCCCATTTTTAAAAATAGGTTTCAACCATAAACGTTAGATGTTCTTCGTGCCACGCCATATTGACAAACAAAATAGCATGGGTGCTCCAGTTCAAAATATACCTCCCACCCTTTTACCTAAATTAGTGCCCACGAGAGATCATTCTGCCGGATTCCCCCCACATATATACGCGGAGGAGTTGAATATATATATATATATATATATATATATATATATTGAAGCCCAGGGTCACCCTTCTTTGCTTTTCTTTTGCTTTCGTTTCCTTTTCCCCACAGAAAAATTATTTTAGGTATATATTCGTTTCTCTCATCGCTCTTATTCGCAGCTCTTGTCTAAAAATCCTTATTTTTTTCTCTTACTCACTCAAAAAGATTACAAGAAACTGATATTAATGGGGCAGCCAAAAACAGGTAAGTGGACTACGTTTACCGTAAAAAGTTCTGTATAAGTCGACCCTTTAAGACTGGAAAAAAAACTCAATAAAACTAAGGGTTGACTAATACGCCACGAATAGTTTGGAGATAACGTTATCTTATAACTTTATCTTGGTCGAATCTGTACACATATCAAATTTGGTGTCTGTAGATTAAATTGTTTAGTCGTCTACAGACAAACACACTCTTTCCAATTATTGATATAGATAAATAGTTATCTTTCAACAAAAGAAAGTGTATATCTATTTCATTAAATCAATTTGAATTAAAAATTTAAAGCTTATATTTTCGTAAATAGTTCTTTTGTTCTGATGATAGCTAATTTTCGATAACAAAAATTCTTCGTTCTAAAGTTTAACAGCAGCTGTCTGTGTTATATAGTCATCTACAGCATCATAACGACACAATAAATAATTAAACAGACGCACGATGGTAAAGTCGCAGGAATAAACGACGCACGCAGAAAGACGCAGGAAGACTTCTTTATAGAATATTTTACCTCTCACTTTATTTGTAAGGTTTCGAAAAGGGTTACTCAAAGTTTGCGTGTGAGAGGGAGCTGGAGACCGAACATAACTGAAATATTTTTACCCTAAAGTTATGGCCGTCAGCGTTGTGTCTTTCTCGTTCTCCATGGCTGCTCAACCGGAGCCTTAGAGTCCACTCTCCGGGGTGCTGGCTTTCCCTACTATACCTCGTCCATCTCCGTCTACAACTATACTGCTTGTACTCAACTCTACTCGCCTGTCTGTGTTCCACTGTCCTCAATTCGTCGATCTTATATTACCTTCAAACTCCCACGCGGTGATATGGATACGCCTCCACAACTACTTCCGATATCTGGGGACCGGGATGTGTCACTTCCGCTTTCTTTGGAATGGCCTGTGTGATCGTCATCGAGCGGAAATAACTGTCATCCAGTTCAGAGGTCACTCTCTTCCGGTGCGTTAGCCTATGAGAGTATAATGGGATTTTTTTTTACCTCGTCCCATTTCATCAGCCAATTTCCGCCCACGCGATTTCTTCTCATAACTGCCGCTAGAATGTGTCACTTCCTTCCGGTGCATCACCTTGAATGGCATTTTTGGCCGGGTCAAAAGGTCAAAGCATAACATCTGTATTTCTAATAAGAAAAATAATTAGCAAATAATATTAATATTAAAATATTACAAAGATATATATATATATATATATATATATATATATATATGTGTGTGTGTGTGTGTGTGTGTGTGTGTGTGTGTGTGTGTGTGTGTGTGTGTGAAAAGGCCACTGACCCGATTTGAAGAGTGCTGGCCTCTTCCCAAGGAATCTCTTCCTGAACTCCCTTAAAACCTCAACATAGTAACTCTAACCCTAACCCTAACCCTTTGGCCAATCAACTCTGGTCTATTGACTTCCTTACTCCTCCCTTACAGACTCCCTGCCTTCCTTGAATCTTTTATGCCACTCAAAAACAGATGCTTGATTCATGCAAGATGCTCCAAAAGCAGTCTGAAGCATTCCATACGTTTCTGTGGCATTTTTTCCAAGTTTAAAACACAATTTATTGCATATCGTTTTTCTAAAGTGTCAGACTGCATTTTTGAAATTCACCAGCTGTGACAATCAGGCTTTAGTAGGGTGTATTCCAATTGCTACTGTAGCTGTTCGTTTGAACCTGAAATCATAACAATTGGTCAGTTATCTCATCATATGTATTGTAATAACATACTGAATGTTTAAGTGTCTACGACAATTTTAAATGCGTGTACATAAAAAGTCTGGAAACTTATTGAAGTCTCCATGTATATATGTATATATATATGCGTGTGTGTGCATGTTGAATAATGATTTTGAAAAGAAAGCTACAATGAATTCTCTGAAATGGTACAATGGTTACCAGACTATTGTAAGTGAGTTAGGTTCTAACCATGTGCCAGATACTTCCAGCTTTGTACCACACAAAGTTAAACATGGTGAATAAGCCTACAGTGATTACCCTCGATTCGAGCCCGTGACAATCTGATTAAAAGATAAAGGATCGAAACTGTCTATTCTTAGTATATCATTGGGAGTTCCTGAACGCTCCTATAATCACTGTCTCAATAATCATGTCTGTATAAAGGATGGTCGTTGTGAATTCCAGTAATATCCTCATCACGACGCATCTTTCTTCGAGAAGCGATGGTTATGTCTTCAATTTTTGTATCTCAAGCCGCCCACTGCAGATACAATTTGACAGCCTATATATATATATATATATATATTATGTATTATTCAGTCCAGATAAAGCGGAGTCGGGAATAATTTCGTCTGGACAAATCCATTCCACTATGAACACTTAAAATTATTTCCATCCTGTTATGGGTATTGATATAAATCAAAAACACCCCCCCAAAAAACAAGACTTCTTCAGATCCAATGAATAAATCAAATTAAATGGATAGATTAAAAAGCATTTAATTGATCCATTGGATCTGAAGAAGTCCTGTTTTTTTTTGTGTTATTGATATTTATCAATACCCATAACAGGGTGGAAATAAATTCATAATCCTAATGTGACTAATTTTTGTTTTTGTTAAAGACGGCTGGAGAAGAAGCTAGATGGCAATTACACAAGAATGCTGAGAGCAATATTAAACGAGTCCTGACGACAACACCCCACAAGGCACGAACTATACGGCCACCTGCCTCCCATCACGAAAACTATCCAAGCTAGACGAACCAGTCATGCAGGACACTGCTGGAGAAGCAGGGACGAGCTCATAAGTGATGTACTCCTATGGACCCCCACATATGGACGAGCTGAAGCAGGACGACCAGCTCGAACATACATTCAGCAGCTATGTGAGGATACGGGATGTAGCCCTGAAGACTTGCCAGAGGCGATGAACGATAGGGAGAAGTGGCGAGAGAGGGTCAGGGATATCCGTGCTAGCGGCATGACATGATGATGGTGAGGAGGATATAAGCGTTAGAGTTAGCTTGATTTACAGCCTTAGTTTAGATGTTAGGGTACTGTGTACATTAATTTTTTTTTCATGTAGTTGTTTAATGATTGTTTTGTTTTTTGTTGTTGTTTTTTTTTTGGTACACGTTTCTATCACATACGAATAATTCTTAAGCAGATCTATTTGACCAACAGATTGATACGACGACTTCAGATCAGAGCGAACCTGAAAGTAATGAGAATTAAAGGATGTTCTACATTTAACAGTTCTACAGAACTGGAGCCTTACAATCAGATGCAGTTTAATGCCATACAAAGGACACTTCTTTAGGGGGCGGGGTGCTGGGGCTGTTGGGAGTGGTGGAGCAGGTGACCGTACAGCTGCTTTTTTGTGGGGTGTTGCCTCCAGGACTTGTTCAATATTGCTCGCAACATTCTTGTGTAGTTGCCGTCAAGCTTTTTCATCATCCATTTAGTCAGGGTCCATGTAGTGCATCCATATAGCAGTATCGACATGATCGCTGCTTGGAAGAAACTGCGTTTCATTTTATCGGTCAGGTCTGACTTCCATTTGACAGAAATTCTTTTGATAGCTGTTCATGCCTTTGTTAGTCACGTGTCGATGTCTGTCTCGGTCGATGAGACCCTGCTTCCTAGATAGGTGAATTTTTCTACTAGTTTTAGAGTTATTTAAACCTTCAGATCCATCTGCTAAAGGTTAAATAATATCAATATTATTCTTTTACAAGAATAGCTTTGGCATTTAATACCCCACGAAAGTTGATATGCAACAATAGTAAAAAAAAAAAACCTCCAATGATTTTCGGCACACTCCTATTATCATTAAGTCGATAAAAGTTGATCACTGTGAACTTATTCTAACTCCAACATCACAACTCATCCTTCTCTGTCGTGCGATGTCATCCATTTTGGTATTTCAGGCCACCCAACGCAAATAGAAAATGACAGCCAGAGAAAACTTACAGCGAATCTTTTATTTCTTGCTTTCAATAGCCTTTCAGAGTTTTTCTTGCTTCAATTATCTAGTTATCAAACCGCCAATGTCACGCCTGGGCGCGTCTTTAGACCGCCATTCCCTTCCATATGACCAATTTTGCTGAGCGTAACAATCTCGTCGCCAGACTTCGAAAATTCCTCGTCAATTATCTTTTAAAATTCTTTCTTTTCCAGTTATCAAACGCAAATTTATTGTCTCGTTACTTTCAAATATTACATCGAACAGAGACATTCATTTCGTAATAAAAATTCTATTTAATTTCGATGCAATCTCAGGGTTGAATAATTATTATTAACGACAGTATTATTATTATTATTATTATACTACTCCTAGCGAGTTTTTTCTCATCAGCATTAGCTGGTGTTCTTTCATTGAAGTTTGAGTGACAGCAAGTCCCACAGGTCTCCAGGACTCTTCGCAGTATTCTGGACTATCTCACCAATCCTTTGGTGACAGTTTTATCGTATGAGATGTCGCTTGTTTGTATCTTAAAATGTCTATACAGTTGGGTTTTTTTCTCGTTGTTTTCTGGTTATTTTTTGTTCAGTTGATTCTTGTGTTGAATATTATATTCTTTGCGAGTTTTTCACACCAACTCAAACTGATGTTTTTTTCACTGGATTCTGAGTGACTATAAGTCTTTTCAGGTCTCCAGGACTCTTCCAAGTATCCATCCGATTTAAGTAGTGCTGTGGTCTGGACTGTTTCCATTCTTCCTCTAATCTCCCTGTTAATCCAGTCTCTTTACTAATCGCACCAGCTAAATTTTGTATAGCGTCACCTTCATAATTACAGTTTTTTCAACTTTTTGCCAAGCAGGAAAATTTGCTAGCAGTATGATAATAATCAATAAATTTGGCGACCGTGGTAGAGAGTGACCCGAAGGCTCCCTTTTCAATAATTACTATACCGAAGTGTAGGAGAGGGTGCTATTCCTTTACCTGAATTGCTCCACTTTACCCTTGATACGTACCTTATAATGCTGAGAGTCAGGCAAGAAGGTATCAAGTACCATTTTTAAGTCTTTGGTATGACTCGATCTGTCAATCTCCCGGACCATTAGCGAAAACTCTACCAACTAGACCAATGGATCGGAATAATAATAATAATAATAATAATAATAATAATATGTCGCAAAATAGCACAAAAGGAGTATAAAACTAGACACGACTGCGTGGGGAAAGTGATCCATTGGAAATTGTTCAAGAAATTGAAATATGACAATACTGCCAGTACGTATACAAACCAGAATCTGTCTTGGAGAATATGACATAATATTCTCTGGGATTTAGAAAAACAAGCAGATCACCTAATCCTGGCTCAAATACTAGAAGTTATGATAATTAACAACCAAAAAAGACACAGTGTTGTCTTGTGGATTTTACTGTCCCAGTGCACCACAGAGTGAAAAAGAACGCGAAAAGATAGACAAATAAATGGACCTCGCCAGAGAACTTTAAAAAAATGTGGAACATGAGAAAGTTGGTGATACCAATTGTAATTGGTGCACTTGGAACTGTCCCCAAAGACTTGGGAAGAGGGCTGGAAAAGTTGGAAATTGGAGGACGAATCAAGACCATTCAGATTAGAGCACTATTAAGATCGGCCAGAATACAGGAGACAAGAGAAGATTTGTTATTGCGTAGACCCCAGTGAAAGACCATCAGCTAACGATGCCGTGAAAACTCGCAATAATAATAATAATCATTATTATTATTATTATTTTGAGCATTTTTCACACCAGCGTTTGCCGATGGTTTCTCACTTGGGTTTGAGTGAAAACAAGTCTCCTCAAGGCTCAAGGACTTTTCTCAGTATTCTGGCCGATCTTAATAATGCTGTAGCCTGGATAGTCTTTATTCGTCCTTTTATTTCCACGTCCTCCAATCCCTGTATCAATCCACTGGTGACTATACCGAGTGCTCCAATTACAACTGGAATCACTGTCACTTTCATGTTCCAATAATGATAATGATAATAATACTTATTATAATTTAATCATTAGAGTTTTTCACATCAGCATTAGCTAATGGTTTTTCACGGGAATTTGAGTGACAGCAAGTCTCCTCAAGTCTCCAGGACTCTTCTCAGTATTCTGGCCGTTCTCAATAATGTAGTAGTTTGGATGGTCTCCGCTCGGCCGCCAACTTCCATATCTTCCAGGCCCTTTAATAATCTTTTAGTTACTGTTCCAAACGCACCAATTACAATTAGTATAATTGTCACCTTCATATTCCGCTTTTTTTTTTCAATTCCCTAGCAAGGTCGAGGTACTTATCCTTATCTTCACATTCTTTCAGTTTTATTCTGTGGGTCAGCCGGGACAGCAAAGTCGACAATTTTGCAAGTTCACTACTTTTTATTGATTATTATTAGGTCTGATCTTCTGGCCGAGATTGGGTGATTATTATTATTATCATTATTATTATTTCTTGCAAGTTTTTCACACCAATTTTAATTGATAATCTTTCACTGGAGCCTGAGTTGCAACAAGTGTCCTGAAAATCTCCAAGACTCTTCTAAGCATTCTAGCCGATCTTATCAATATTGTAATCTGTATAGTCTTGATTCTTTGTCTTGGAATTTTTTTCTCGATTGACACTTATTGTGGTCTTCTGGCCGAGATTAGGTGATTGTTTTGTCTCTGAAAATCCCTGAGAATTTCATGCGTCTCATTCTCTCGGACGTCCATTTACCATTTTCTAGTACCCTGATAACACAACAGTGAATAATAATTCTAATTTATGGTTCAATTTAGTAAAAATTAGTGATGCATATGAATCCATTATCTTAGCGATATGAAGCTGATGATATAATGACAAAAAGATTGGATGCTTCCATGAATGCATTGTGTTCGCACATATCAATTTATTAATTCATCTTGATGAAAATGGAGAATATTGTTGGTAATTTTATGGTTATTGATCAAATTTCGGACAAAATAAAACTATCTAATGTGAGATGTCTACTGTACCAACAACTAACTCTAATCAGAAGTCTAGAATTTCGCACGTCAGACAACTGAATGGGAAGATTTGACCTACAAGAATGTAAAGTGAAACTGAGAGTTTCATAGTAATAGATTTTTAAAGAAAAGTTAAGTTGTATCAGGAGTTATCTTTTCTTTTTATCTTTTGTTTTTTGTTGTTGTTTTTTTTTTTAATTTTCAGGTTATTTTAGTCGTGATAAAAATTACAGATAGTATTTTTTTTGTTTTGTTTTGTTTTTGATTTATAAACTCTGACCTTAAAATAGCGACAATCAGTAACATAGCCAGATATGAATATGTGAAATGTATATAGAATGTTCATAACTCATATATATATATATATATATATATATATATATATACCATAGAACATAGGCATCACGAAACACGAAAAACACTTACGACTTCTTAGTTCAGGTACGAAACTTTTTATTACCTTTGAGTTTAAAGGTTTTTCGACATAAGGAGAGAGAGAGACCATCTTTCTATGCTGACTCTTTCATCTGCTCCCCCCTCCAACACGTTTGGCACCCGCCACTAGGCCTCGGCGAGCAAGCGAAAGTCACCCTTCTTCTTTGGACGGCAAGACTCAAATCAACTGACTTTTTTCAAAATATCCCAAATCCCCCGCGCGCGCTGCCGGTGCATGACGTCATTCACATCCCCTGGTCAAATTTTCTATCTGGGATTTTTGTTTTGACATCTCTGAATGACACATCCTCCCCCCCACGCGCGTGAACACCCGCGCTCATGTTTGCACCTAAGTAACTCATGCCCTGAGCCGAAAGGTTCTCAGCCTAACTGAACCCAAAGGCAAGGTACATTAAACGAAATCCCTCGGCCATTATATTACAAATCTTAAACATGTCTCTTACCAATATGTTCATAGTCAGAGAGTTCACAGAAGTATTGTTGTCCTATAATAGTTGGTACATTTGTACAGTTGTGCGGAAGCAAAATATAAAATAGTTTTTAAAAGGTTTCTTAGTCTGATTTGTTCAATTCTTGAAAAAAAAAGGCGATAAATCTAAATTTTTATAATTAGCTCTATTATTCAAGCAGTTTTTCATTAAAATTCAGCCCAATATGAATGAGCAAGAAAAGAAGCAACAAAGAATCTATGATTTGCTTAACGCCGAAATCAACCCACAAAAATTCCTGAAATAATTGGATGTTTTTATTGCCTCCATCAAGTCATTAACACTTTTTATTACGCTATCTGGGGCGTTTTAGAAAACAAAACAAATGCAACTTCCAATCGAAATATTGGTTCGCTTAAGGCTGCTACGGAGGAGGAATAGAATAAAATGTCCGAAGAATTTTTTGATGGCATGGTGTGTTGATACAATAACTGGGAAAAAATGATGGTCATACTGAGTAAATTTACTGTTTTGTGTTTTTTTTTCTTATTTTGTTGTTTATTTTTTTAAGAGTGGAATTAATCTGGTTTTATAATAGAGTCGTTTATTTTTATATTAGAATATTCTTAATTTTTCTTCTGCAAGATGCATATATGTTACTAAATATAACATACATTTGGGAGCAGAAGCAGTATTATGTAAGGTGCGTTAAAAAGTATCGAAACTGAAGTTGTATTTATCAAGGCAGAAATGAATGATGAAACGATTTTTGTCCCACAAGAGTTGGTACATATCAAGAATTTCCCATACAATTTCCCAGATTAAAGCAACACTCATCCTAGGACAGAGGTAGTATTATGCGAGGTCTGTTCAAAAAGTATCGAGACTGAAGCAGTATTTTTCCAAGTTAGAAATGAACAATGAATGAAACGATTTTTGTCCCATAATAGTTGCTAGACTTGAATATAGATTTCAAATCTTGGGGTAATACAATTATTCGTAGATTTCTCCAAGGCATTTGATTCCATATAGAGAGGAAATATGGAGCAAATACTACTAGCGTATGGTCTCCCCAAAGAAACTGTAATGATGCCCTACAAGAAAGCAATGGTTTGCCCATTCGATGGTGACACTGATTACTTTCACATTATTGCTGGAGTCTTGCTAAGAGATAAGTTAGCATCATATCTGGTTGTAATCTGCTAAGATTACGTACTTCGAGTGTCAGTAGATCTAATAAGTGGTTTCACCTTTAAAAAAATGTCAAGAAAAAGATGACATCCCGTAGAAACTATCACATATACAGACTACGCTGATGAACTAACGCTTCTCGCAAATACACCCGCCCAAGTCGAATCTTTGCAGGATAGTTTGGAGTTAGCACTAAGAAGCATTGTATTCTACGTGAACGACAAAAAAGCTGAGTTCATGTCTTTTAAATAAGATGAAGCCATCTCCTCTTTAAGTGGAAAGTCTCTAAAATCAGTGCACTAGTTCACAAGCCTCGGTAGTAATATCTGATCTGTTGAAAGCGATATCCGCATTGAATCAGTTCTCTAACAAAATAAAACAGAATTGCTGGCAAGCTGTGGCTGTGTCTGTACTGCTGCATAGTTGCACCACTTTGATTCTAAGGAAACGCTGAGAAAAAAAGCTTGATGAGAAATAGACGAGAATTCTACATGCTGTTTTGAAGGAATCCTCAAAGCAACACCTCACAAAACAGCAGCTCTCCAGTTACTTACCTCTCATTTCACAGACCCTCCTAGTTAGGACAAACAAGACGAGGGGCATTGCTGGTAAAGTAAGGACGAATTAAAAAGCGACGTTCTGTCATTGACTCCCAAATGAGAACGCACTGGTGCTACCTGATCAGCAAAAAATTACATACCTCAGCTCTTTACGGACACAAGATATATATATATATATATATATATATATATATATATATATATACGAGGATCATTAAATAAGTTTCCGGACTTTTTTCGTATGGGCACTTCTTTTGATAGTACACACATGAAACTCTACTCCCCTTCGAAGTAATCTTCTCCGGCTGCAGTGCACTTCTTGCAAGGTTCCAACATCTTCTGGATGGCCCCATCTAAGTCCTCTTGTGTGAGCATGTCAATGACCTTCGTCACAGCTTCTTTCTTTGAGGAGGTGCCCGTGGTGTAACTGTTATCGTCGCAGGATGTGGACACGACGACACGAGTTCAAATCCTGGACGAGCCTGAATGCATTTCACATAGCACTAATACCCTTGGGAAAGGTATGAATCCAAATATTCTCCCTCCAGCTATGGGTAAATAGTAGGGTAGACTAGGTTCTTCAGCCTTGGTGAGGCGACTAGTCTAGGAGAAGGAAAACTCTGAATTCAAACCTGTTAAACTCTGCTTAAAAAATTGACCTTGTGTCATATCCTGCCCGAGCGGAGGGGTTGGTAAATATGGTCACAGCCTTTTTCATCTCTTCAATTCTCTCATAACGACAGCCTCTAAGGTTTTCCTTGAGCTTAGGGAATAACCATAAGTCACAGGGAGCAACGTCTCGACTATAGGAAGGCTGAGGAAATGTCTTGATGCCCATCTTGGTCAAATAGTCTGTGACAAGGATGGAATTGTGGACTGGTGCATTGTCCTGGTGGAAATGCCACTGACCCGATTTGAAGAGTGCTCGCCTCTTCTCAAGGAATCTCTTCCTGAACTCCCTTAAAACCCTAATATAGTAACCCTAACCCTAACCCTTTGGCCAATCAACTCTGGTCTGTTGACTTCCTTACACCTCTCACACCTCTCATCATCCCTCACAGACTCCCTGCCTTCCTTGAATCTCTTATGACACTCAAAAACTCATGCTCAATTAATGGAAGATGGTCGAAAAGCAGTTTGAAGCATTCCATACGTTTCTGTGGCATTTTTTCCAAGTTTAAAACACAATTTTATTGCATATCATTCTTCTAAAGTGTCCTCACGTCCAGATTGCATTTTTGAAATTCACCAGCCGTGACAATCAGGCTTTAGTAAGGTATATTTCAATTGCTACTGGTCAGTCATCTCATAAGATGTATAGCAATAACATAGTGAATATTCAAGAGTCTATGACAATTTTAAATGCCTGTACAAAAAAGTCTGTAAACTTATTGAATGTACCATATATATATATATATATATATATATATATATATATATATATATATATATATATATATATAAAGTTGACTATATTTAAGAACTACAATTGCTCCTTATGATAGGGCATCCGTGTGTATGCATGTGTGTATATGCGTGAATGTGAGCGTGGGTATATGTATGTATGTATGTATGTGATCGTGTGTGCGTGTAGGTATTTGTATGTATGTGTGCGTCTGTGTATGTGTGTGTATATGTGTGTGTGTGAGAGAGAGAGAGGGGGGAGTTTTTAATTTGGTTTATTTTGTTTTTACGGCACATCAACCATTGTAGGTTATTTAATGCCAAATTCATTTTTATACATATAAACGTTTCTATTTCAAACAATTTAGTTTAGAATAAGTATTTTTTTTTGTTTACACACAGTTAAATGTCAAAACAATTCTATTTCAAATAATTCAGTTTAGCATAAGTTCACAGTTTCAATGTCAAATACCAGTTTTATTTCAAACAAATCTAGTTTGGCATAAGTACTCAGTTTAGTTTTATTTGGCCCATAGATAAGACCCTATCAGGTGCTACCACTCCAGGCTCGACTGGACCTGGGAGTACTTCGCATTCCCCAAAGCTCAAGTATTATTGGAACCTCACCAACTGGGAACGATGGCAATGAAGAAGTACTCTGCATTCCTTATAGCATTACGGGAACCTCACCATCGGATTGTTTAGTGTCATATCCAGGACACTCGTTGGAGGGGTTATACCCCTCTGCAGAGAAGTTGTCGGTGTATTCTACAGCCACAGCGTACTGGGTAATACACAGCTAAATGTAAAAACAGTTCTATTTCAAGCAATTTATCATAAGCACACTGTTTAGTACTATTTTTGGTTTGCTTTTAGTTTGTTTTTTGGCACATCAACCACTGTAGGTTATCTAATGCCAAATCTATTTTTATACAAACTAACAGTTCTATTTCAAACAAATCAGTTTAGGATAAGTACAAATTTTAAATGTCAAAACAGTTCTATTTCAGACAACTCAGTTTAATATTAGTACATAATTTAAATGTCAAAAACAGTTCTATTTCAAACAATTCACCTTAGCATAAGTACACGGTTTACTTCTATTTGACCCACAGATAGGACCCTATCAGGTGCTACCACTCCGGGCCAGATGGTAATGAAGGGGTACTCCGCAATCCAGAAAACTTCAGCCTTACTGGAGCCTCACAATCAGATTGTTTAGTGACATAATCAGGACACTCGTTGGGGTTTTACCCCTCTGCAGAGATGCAGTCAGTGCATTTTACAGCCCCAGCTCACAGAGCAAGTGTATGAGTAAGTGCATGTGAGTGCGTGTGTGTGTGTGTGTGTGTGTGTGTGTGTGTGTGTGTGTAATGGGTACATGATAGCGAAACTTTAAAAATGATCAAAGCAACAAACTTAAACTGCTTAACGAATAAAGTAATTTCCTGTCCAATTTGCTACTGAATGATAATTTTGTGGGCTCTGTATTCGCACTTGATTTTTTTTCTTTTTTTGTTAAAATATCAAAGTTCTAGCTATAACGGATAAAAATTTAAATAATTGATTAAGGATCAATACCCTCAATAATTCTTGAATAAATGCATCAGTAGCATCATGGACCGCTAGTCTAGTATCGTTTAATATGTCCGTCAAAAAAAAAAAAAAAAAAAAAAAAAAAACCGGTCCGCTATCAAAGTTTATCTGAGAATCTTTCTCGAGGTGTCTGCTGATTGTCTTTAGCTAAAACAAAAAAGATTCATTAAAGAAAAGCCACATCAGACAAACAGCCCCACTATTTTTCTCATGGTTTCATAGGGCCTCAAATTGAAGAATTATACAACAGTTACTTTTACAAAACAAGGAAAAAAGGGCCCTGTAAGCTTTTAGTGTCAGTTCTTATCATTTTTCTATTAGCTTGTTATCGTTACGTTTAATCTAAGACCCCTAGTTCATTCTTAAGTATTCACTTCTGATTCAGAATTCTCGGTAGCGTTGTTGGCCGCGCATAAACCTCATAACATTCAACGAAACCCAACTTCTGATTCATAGTAAACGTAGCTTCCCGTTTACCTTTTTAAATGAATAAATTAAGAATAAATCAGGCTCAGTTCAACTTTCTAATGGGAAATTTCAAATAGATTTAAAATTCTACTGAAATGATAATAACAAATAACGGTGAGATTTTAAGAAATTTCTAATTTCAAATTACAATTAGTACTAAAAAATCTGATTAGTAGGCTAAATCTAATTGGTACTTAAATCTTATTTACTCATAATAAGCAAAGTCAAATTGGTACTTAAATCTCCTTAACAACACAACTATAACACGAAAAAAAAAAAAAGTAAAAAAAAAAAAAAAGATCCTAGTCGAATAACATTAAAATCCAGTTTACAGTACACTTGACCTAGTACTTTAATCATATACACAAGTGCATACACGAAAAAACATACGTATACACGCATGAGTGTGAACACACACACACACACACACACACACACACACACACACACACACACACACACACACATAAATAAATGTACATATGTGGATTTATATACCTCTGAATTAGAAATTACGAAAGATCTCAGCGCCTTTGAAGCCCAGTTTTAAATAATGGCATAAAATTGTTAAAATTTCAGTACTTTATTTTGTCATCAAAACATGTCAGTAAAAAGTACAGTTGAATAGAATAGATTGACTCATGCCTTTGACTGCGATAACCATTACACCAAGAATATATATATATATATATATATATATATATATGATTTTCAATACGGTCTTCCTTTTTTCATATACTGTTGGATTTTATTCCAAAACATATATATATATATATATATATACTCAATTCCTCCATACGAGCAGGATGTGACACAAGGTCAATTTTTAAGCCGAATTTAACAGGTTTGAATTCAGAGTTTTCTTTCTCACAGACTGGTTGCCATACCAAGGTTAAACAGCACAATCTGGCCTACTTTTTATCCATAGCTGTAGGGGTAGTTGGCTTCAACATTTCCCATATCTATTGGCGCTATATGAAGAGAAAACAAACTGGTCAAGGTTTTGAACTCGGATCGTAGTGTCCATTTCTTATGACGATTACCTTATATATATATATATATATATATATTAGTTGGCGACTTTTGTCGAGTGCGACCAGAAGGCTCCATTTTCAATAGCTACAACACCGAGGTGTAGGGAAGAGCGCTAATCCTTTCCTTAGATTGATCCACTTTACCCTTGATACGTACCTTATATTGCTGAGTGTTAAGCAAGAAGGTATCAAGTACCATTTTCTAAGTCTTTGGTATGATGCGACCTGGGATTGAACCCCAGTCTCCAGGACCAATGGTGAACACTCTACCCACTAGGCCAATGTAATGGTTAGTGTGTTGACCAATGGTCCGGGAGACCGGGGTTCAATCCCAGGTTGAGTCATACCAAAGAGTCCAAAAATGGTACTTGATGCCGCCTTATTTAACACTCAGCGTTATATAGTGAGGATCAAGGGTAAAGTGAATCAATCTAGGGAAAAGAGTAGCGACCTCCCCTTAACTTCGGTGTTGTAGCTATTGAAAAGGGAGCCTTCGGGTCACCCTCGACTACGGTCGCCAACTTTACTTTATATATATATATTAGGATAGCTTTAGGGAGTGCACGCATTGCAAGTTCTAAAAGATTACCCTTTTTTCGGTCACGTATCTTAAAAGAAACACCGTGACAGCAAGCAGTAGCGAGGAATGAGTAAAAGCAGTCCCCTCTCCCATTGTTGTCTACCTTAGTCATACCTCGCTACAGTCACAATGTTTCTGTGAAGATACTTGATCGAAAAAAGGGCCCTTTTTTAGAACTCAACGTATGCTCTACGTGAAGCTACTCTAAAATCCTGTACGTACCATAGGATATATATATATATATATATATGTATATATATATATATGTGTGTGTGTGTGTGTGTGTGTGTGTGTGTGTGTGTGTGTTAAGCCAACCAATTTAGGAGAAAGAAAAATCTCTGAACGTGGAGAATTTTTGGCACACTCATTTCCCATTCTTCCTTAATCAGTTAATAGATAAAATGTGGCTGGTTCTACACAAGCCTTTAGCTCTGTAAATAAATCCCCTTTTGAGACAGTCTATTGGCTGAAATCTTCAACTGAAACTGTCGACCTCTTCAAGGGCAAAAAGTCTATTTATGCAACGCACTCTCAGCATGCCTTACCTTTTTTTCCAGGATAAATAATCTTATGGATTATTGTTATGGTGATATACCCTATGACGTCACTGCATGGACCCTCCCCGACACTATAAATAAATGAGGAAAGAGAGTCTAATCAGTTACTGCTAACCATCACTCTGTATTTCCGTATATAAATACTGCTGTAAACCTTACATCTCTTTGTGTTATTCATTTCGGGCCCTTCAAGGCCACAACAGTAATATAGAATTAATTATTGATAAATTTCACAATCCTTTATGGATTTGTATTTTATTCTATTAGTTTAGGGAGTGTAAGTAGAGAAAACGCTTGTTGGTTTATCGAGAAAAGAAGCAAGTGAAAACAAAGAAATTTAGTAGCTTCCCTATTGCCTTTGAGACAGAACATAAGAGAGGGTAGGTGAAAGAGAGACAGTTACAATAAAGCAAAAATATCTTTGTTTGTAATCTTGATATTATCGAGAAAAAAAAGGCCGTGGTTTTAGTTTGCTCTATTTCATTATTCCCTTCAGCTGGATGGATGAAGGAGAGAGAGAATATTAAAGTGTGTGGGGTGGGGGTCACAGAGAAGAACCCACGGAAAAGCAAAAATTCTTTTGCTTTCTTTCCAGCTGCATCAAGTCAGTAGATAGTCTTTATCTTGTGATGATGTTTTTATTGCTTCGTTCGGTTGAAATCAAAGAATTGCCGATTCAAAATGAGTCGTAGTCGGACATATTTAAACGAAAGATTTTTTACTATTCGGTTCTGAAGAAGATTTTGAATGAAGTTATCGTTCACGATGAGCAATGATTTAAAACAATGGGAAGTTTAGATATGTTGAAATATTAAATCTGAACCTTTTTCACACTTACAAAATTTTTTTCCGATGGAGGCGTTTTTAACTTTGGGTGTATATAAAAAGAAAAACATTGGATTTGGATAGATAAGAAGCTATTCGAGCAAAAAAAAAAAAAAGATCGAGGCAATACCATCATTTTAAACTTCTCTAAGACATTTGATTCCATACACAGAGGGAAGATGGGGCAAATCGTAGCCATAATGATGCTATATAAAAACACGAAAGTAAAAGTTCGCTCACTGGACGGAGACACAGACTACTTCGACATTGTAACAGGTGTGCTGCAAGGAGATATATCAGCCCCATACCTGTTTATTATCTGCCTAGACTACGAGCATTCGGACGTCTATATATTTGATGAAAGAAAACGGCTTCACGCAGGCAAAGGAAAGAAGCAGAAGATACTCTGCACAAACTATTACGGAGGCGGACTACGCTGATGATATAGCGCTTCTGGCACCCACCCAAGCCAAATCCCTGTTACATAGTCTGGAACGGGCAGCAGGTGGCATAGGCCTCCATAGCAACGCAAACAAAACAGAATACATGTACTTTAATCAAAGATGCAATATTTCTACACTAAACGGTGGTCCTCTGAAACTAATGGACAAGTTCATCTACCTTGGAAGCTGCGTCTCATCAACCGAAAATGACATCAACACGCGACTAGCAAAAACATGTACAGCTATCGGTCATATGGAATTCAGATCTGTTCGATAAAATAAAGCGCAGTTTTTTCCAAGCAGCGGTCGTATCAATCCTGGATGCACCACATGGACACTAACAAAGTGTATGGAGAAAAAGCTTGACGGCAATTACACAAGAATGCTACGAGTTGTATTGAACAAGTTCCGGAGGCAACACCCAACAAACCAGCAGCTGTACTGCCACCTACCACCCATCACGAGAACCATCCAAATTAGACGAACCAGACATGCGGGATACTGCTGGAGAAGTAAGGACGAATTCATAAGCGATGTATTCCTGTGGACCCTTCACATAGAAGAGCAGCTAGAACCTATCTACAAAAGCTCTGTGCGGATACAGGATGTAGCCTGGAATACCTGCTGGGAGTGATGGACGATAAAGACGGGTGGCGAGCGAGGGTCAAGGAAATCCGTGCTAGCAGCATGACATGATGATGATGAAATGGGAGCTGAAATCAATTTATACTGCAGATTTTGCAAAGCGTCAAGCATCCAAGAAGTCGCAGAGATATTACGGGAACTTGAGCCCGACCAAACTCTGATTGAAGGAACTAAATTCTTCGTTTGATTTTGACCATACCAACCCCATCTGCTTCCTATGAGAGATCGTCTTCTTCATTAAAGGTAGTAAATAATTATATGACGTGTTCATCAACTGAAGAGAGATTAAATCATAAAAACTTTTTAAAGATGAAAATCAGCATGGGGCTGATGTTTTTTTGTTTTTTTTCATAACAAAGTACTCGATGAATTTATAAAAAAAGAAACGAAGAATTGAATAAACGTATATTTTTCTTTTTTTAAGTAGAGGAATTATATAATGAATTGAATTACTATGACCAGAAAATCCGGTGAACACTTACGCACGACATACGGTAAACAGTGGACAGCTGTATCGACCTCATTAGGTCTCATCAGCAGTGTATACCGTAATCTCCACCACTGGATATCGAACCAACGACCACAGAGCTGAAACTCTACAACTGAGCCAACAGTCCATATTGGACACAAGTAACGCCAAATTAACTAGTCATATTAATTTCGGCCAGTTAACCTGAATGTGTCTTTTAAGTTACAGAGGACAATTTACAATTGAATCGACTTACATATAAAACTTAATAATCCATTATTAGTTGATTTTATAATTTTTTCCCGTGACCAATAACGGTCATCATCGTTACCAAGGTATTACTAATGTGGGTCGGGGATATCAAGTCTAGTGGAGGGGGGTATCAAGTCTGAAGTGGGACCTATTAGTAGAAAACTAGGTTACATGACATTCACAGATGGGAGGGGGTAGAAGCAAATAATTTCCCGGGGGTGCAGAGTTAGACTCTTCTTTTTCCTCTTTGCCTTGGTGATTTGCTTGCATAAATGAACTGTCTACCCTGGTTCCGAAGTCACCGATCGCCCCTGGACCTCTCAAACATGATCTTCGTCTTTGCATGGCGCAAAAGTCACGGTAATTCATATCAAAAGGCCAGGAAATCATGCCGCTTTAACCTGTAACTGGAGACGGACATGTGTTGATCTAAATTACTACTACCCTATGATGATGGGAACAGTTTTAATAGGGGAATTGTTAGTGATATCAAATGTTTTCCGAGTTAGTAATTACATCTATTGCTAGTTATCCCCAAAGGATAACATTGGCCCTGTCGGCTTGGACTGTAGAGTACACCGACTGCATCTCTGCAGAGAGGAAAAACTCCCTCAACGAGTGTCCTGGATATGATGCTAAACAATCTGATGGTTAGACTCCAGTAAAGTTGGAGCTTTGGGGAATGCGGAGTGCCCCTTCATTGCTATTACTCCCAGGTCCACTCTGACCCAGAGAGGTAGCACGTGATTTGGTCCTATCTATGGGTTAAATAGAATTGATTTTACATTTAAACTGAGTTCTTATGCTCAACTGAATTGTTTGAAATTGAACTGTTTTTACAGTTAACTGTATGTAAACAAAAAGTGTACTTATGCTAAATTGAATCGTTGGAAATAGAACTGTTTATATGTATAAAATGGATTCGTCATCAAATAACCTGAAATGGTTGATATACCATACAACCAAACCAAACCAAACCAAATTAAAGGTTGGCATGGCGTAAAATCCAACCAACCAACTAACCAACCTAATCTTAAATACCAATACTTGAAACCATTTGGGTGCCAACAAATGAGTAATGTTGAATTGAATTATTAGTGTTGAATAGGAATACTTGAAACCATTTAGTTTCCTGTGTAAAACATTAAACTGTATCTGGTGGTGCGGCTTCGGTCTTGGAGATTTGGGAACTTGGAATACTCGATTGCCATTACTCCCAGGTTTACTCTGATCCAGAGTGTAAGTACCTGTTAGGATAGCATCAATGGATCAAAAAGAAATGTTCAATTATTTACAAGAGATAATCATTATAATTTGAAGACTTGATTAATTGAATCACTTGAATTACAGTTAAATACTTGAAACCATTTAACTGTGTGCAAACAAATTATTAATATTAAATAGAATTATTGTTGTTAACAATACTTGAAACCATTTAACTGTGTGTAAACAAATGATCTCTGCTTTGTTTAAAAAACAATTCACTAATAATATACAATATATATGAATAAACAAGATTTGGCAATAAATAATCCCCAAGGTTTGATATGCTATTAAACCAGATAAATTAACCTATAACTAGGGATCAGTTATTATTTCTTATTGGTCCGAAATCAGAAGGAATTAACCTGTAATCAATGGAGAAATTATTTCAACTTTTATAAAAAAAAAAACAGTTATCAACCAAGCATAAAAATGCCTTTGCTAAAGATAATGGACAGTCAGAGAAACACTGATCTTTTATATCAAAAAATCCCTCAATGTTTCTAAGTTTTCACTCTTATTATTAATTACTCCTTTGAGAGTTTAGTTTCTTTGGGTTTTATGGCATATTAACCACCTTAAGTTATTTAATGCCAAATCCATTTTTATACAAATAATCAGTTTTATTCCAAACAATTTAGTTTAGCATTAGTATACAGTTTAATTGTCAAAAACATTTCTATTTCAAGCTATTCAGTTTCGTCAAACAGTTCAAATTAAAACAATTCGGTTTAGTATAAGTATAGTTTTTGTTTACACACAGTTAAATTTCAAAACAGTTCTATTTCAAACAATTCACCTTAGCATAAGTATACAGTTTACTTCTATTTTACCCATAGATAGGACCCTATAAGGTGCTACCACTCCGGGCCAGAGTGGACCTCGGAGTGATGCCAATTTAATCTTAATTATTTTGCACTATTGCCATTGTTTCGTAGAATATGAAGAAATAGCCTGATCAAGTTTTCTTCATTATAATTGACATGGCAGTCTGTGACAGAGCATTTTCTGACAATTTTGAAATCGATTAAATACTGCAATTAAATTTACATGATATAATTGCCAAAATTACAGTCTGATTCATAGCTGTTTAAAGATTTAAGCTCCTCTTTCTGAACCCCAGAAGATTCTAAGTTCCCATACTCCGTCCCCGGTGTAAAATCCGCCTGTGATTGTTTGCTGTCATAAGATCTCATATGACTAACAAATCAGGCTTTGAAGAAGCAATACCCTCCTGCAGATGTCACAAACATGTTCAAGCTGAAAAGTGCCCGGGGTCAAGGTCAAATCCTGTATCCAAAGTGTTCGTATCAAGATGGAGTGTTCGATTATCTGTGCTTTAAATGCTTTTCAACTATCGTAGATCACTTTTTTCTTCAGAATCGATCGATTTTCTGTCATCTGCTTCCAGTCTCCAAGACTAAGTACCCTCTGGTTGTTTTTCATGTCATCCTTAAAACATTCCTTAGGTTTATGTTTTGGAAATTTACCACGCTGGAACCCTCCATAAAACAGCTGCTCAGGTAAGCTACATGTGGGGTATATTCAACGACTAAGTAGCCAGTTTGGTTCGGGGAAAGAGAATAAGCTTCCGGCGGGATTTGAACTCGTGTCCTTTGTCATTAAAGATAAACAACCAATATTTGCAATTCAAATTCAGTAATGCAGCCATATTTTTTCTTATTCATATTTGCTTAGTTACTTACAAGTAGTTGTAGTAGTAGTTAACGTAATAGTTTTGTTGAATCACACCACGCATAACCCTCTTCAGTCAAGCCATGTCACTGAATAAATTATTAATATTATGGTTCATTCTTGTTGCAGTAGAGAATTCTACTTGTCAGTGCATATACTAAAATCTTAATCTTTGCACACTTAAATGTTATATTCCTTCAGATTTTAACAGTCGTATGGATACACCCGTTTTTTTTTAAATCGATGAAATAAAATTCATATTTAATATCAAGCTAGAAAATTAACGACGTCTTTACGCGGCTGACAAATCATCAAGCTATCTAACTATCCTGGGTATAACAAGAAACTGCATTTAGTGGCGAGGCTCTAGTTCTAGAGCTCGGGGAAGTGTAAACTCACTTCATGACTAAATAGTGTTGCATACGATTTACTTAAATATTATGCCATGCTCATTGCCTGGGGAGAACAGATGGATTCATGCCTTATCCAAGGGCATTAGCATTACTTGGACAGCAAATATTCTTATCTAATATATGAACCATGGCACGCCTATTCCATTTTCTACAAGGATAACTGTAACACTGCACACGCCTCTATTGAGTATATTTATTATTCCAAACTTAGTTCAAAACTTATTGTAGGTATACAGCTAAAATCTCTCCTCGACTCAATAATTTTTTTTTTTATTCATTTGCGAGGTTTTTTACACCAGCGTCACCTGATGGTCTTTCACCGGAGTCTGAGTGACAGCGAGTCTCCTCAGGTTTCCGGGACTTTTCTTAGTAATCTGGCCGATCTTGATAAAGTTCTAGTTTGGTATATGCATAAAATATATTGTCATTTTACGTAACGAATTAGCTTGTGTTTGCACTGGGAAAAGAAGGGGTCGATTTGTATTGAGAAAGACAGAGCACACACCCAATTTCGACAGCAGTCGGCTGAAAGAAAACTCCAGCTCACATACCGACGCAATCATCAGGGAATGAGTCCAGCATTTTACTATGTCGTTAAAGTTAACTTAAGACCGATACACAAATAGCCAGCTCAGAAGTTCTATTCTGTTTTGTATAACTATACATTTCATACGATAGTTAATTGTATTTCATTTGATATACTGTTATCAAACTTTATATCAAATAAACTTGTATTATCGTTCTTCCGGAAAAGGGGCCGACTTATCCTGTTCAGAACATTCGTCACCAGAGAAGATTACCACGGTTTATCGTTTTGGAAAACACCTGTTTCCTTGGTTTATAAGAATCACAACACTTTTTAAATATCAAGCTACTCGATCGACGACTGAAACAGTTTCGAATTGCAAACGCCCCATCATTCTGACAACGATGAAGAGAATGAGATTTCACACGGGATTCGAATTGACCAGCGCGTCAATCAAAAATACAACGTGTTCGGAGTTGAGAGGGTTGAGTTCATAACACCAAGAAATACAAAGAATTACACGTTATAACAATATGAAACGAATACTTGATTGAAAAAAAATATATACAATATATGTAATTAGAAGTTATTTAGAATTTTTCCTTCTCCAAGATTGATTGCCCAACCAAACCCAGTAGAATAGAAAGAAAACCTTACCTAATATATGCAACAAAAGTAAGAGGAAAGAAAAATAAGTTAAAACTTAATATATGATCGATCTTATTGAGATTTAATCCTTTTCTAAACGGTACAAAAATTATCTGTTGATGAACAAAAATCAGCTGAAAAGTTCATAGGCTGACCAAGATACACTTCTCGGATGTGAACAGATGTGATTCACTTTTCAACACATTTCTTTCTTCTGTGTTTCAGTGCTTAGATTCGATTAGTGAGAAAAAAGACATAAATAGTAGATATGACGTCATCATAGAACATTTTCATCACATGAACTTTTCAGTCCACCCTTATAAGCTATTCTAGAATGTTCCATTAAAGATGGCCTACTTTAACTGGTTGCTTTCCTTCAACGTCATTGCAATCAGAAAACTATCTGAATTCGTGTCATTATGAAAAAAAGTTTCCCGGGGTTACTGAGAATTTTTTTGGATCGAGTTTTCATAATATTTTCTCGTTTTGGTGCTATAATTTCATTCTATATTGACTTGGATTCAAATCATCTAGGGTATTTTATACCTAGAGGTTAGGAAATTGAATTCTTTTTACATTTTGTTGTTACATTTTTTGTGAAGTGGTGAAAAGTTGTTTTTTTTTTCGTAAGGTCCAAACGAATACTAATAATTTTTAAATCTTTTTAGTCTATAGATGAGACCCAAACAGGAACAAGTGGACCTTAGAATAATTACATTTGAAAATTATACATTTACACACAAAAAGTCTAGCTACAGTATAAAATAGCACAACAAAGGTTAACATACTGTACAACCAACACAATGTATATATATATATATATATGTACGTATAATCCTAGGAAAATAGTCTAGGGTTTAGACTTTATTTGTAGTAATATAATAAATAAAGTTGGCGATCTTAGTCGAAGGTCACCCGATGGCTCCCTTTTCAATAGCTACCACACCGAGGTGTAGGGGAGGGTGCTTCTTAATTCCCTGGATTGCTCCACTTTACCGTTGATCCTTACCTTATATTGCTAAGTGTTAAGAAAGATGGCATCAAGTACCATTTTTTGAGCCTTTGGTATGACTCGACCTGGGATTGAACCATGGTCTCCCGGACCATTGGCGAACACTCAGCTCATTCGGCCAATGGCCCAGTTGTAGTAATATAAGTTTGCATAATCCGAGGCAAATTAAGCTATAAGTAATAAATTCTTTGAAATAAAATGAAAAAGAGAAACACTTAAACATTAAAGTATAAAGTAGATAAAGGTATTTTGTTGTTTTTATTTTTTGTCTCTCCTAACCGGAAACGAGGTATGGAAGTCTATACCACAGCCTAAACAGAAATGCTTTAAAATCCTTCTGAAGAGACTCACAACAACCTGAAATAAATTTATAATGAGAACACTGAATTGACGTTCTTTCGTCGAATATATATATATATATATATATATATACTCCCCTGCCCCCGTGGGGTTGAGTTCTCCAGTGAATGATGTAATCGTGTTGCCATTAGCGTTTATTGCAAGCCTCTTCATACATATGAATTGAGGTCTCGGCAGCCGTTGAATGGATGTATGTAAACAATAGTTATTGTGATTCATTTACTTCGCAGCTAATGGCTCCTCGTGGCTGAAGGGTTAGAGGCTTGGTTTGGCGTTTGAGTCAACCAGGTTTCGATCCCGGCAACGGGAAGCTAATATGTCTAGTCACACTGATGAGTTCTGATAGAACGAAACAGATCTGTCTGTGGATGACTATATATATATATCAACCCCTTAGTAGGTGTAGGATGCGATAGAAGATGAATTTTAAGCGTAGGTCAACGTGTTTGAATTCAGATTTTTCCTTCTCCTAGATCGGCTGCCACACCAAGGTAAAAAAGCACAGTCTACCCTACTGTTTATTCATAACAGAAGTGAGAATAATTGGATTCATACTTTCCCAGGAGTATTAGCGGTATGTGAAATGCAAAAAGCCGAGTTAAGGATTCGAACTCGGGTTGCTGTGTCCATATATATAAAAACATAATTAACCCAATTTTATATGTGAGTTCTGCTGACCTTTGCCCGACTTCGTAAACTCTGAAGAATATCCTTATCCAATGTCATTTTAACAAAATTCTTCCTATCTTATATAAAAAAAAAACGAAAAAATAAACAAAAAGCAAAACTGTTTTATATTGACCCTCGACTGAGCCGTCAATCAAGAGATGTATCTGTGTAAATAAGCGGAAGAACAGCGGAAGCAGGTAAACGTGAGACAATAATATAACCAGGTGCCCTGGACGGTTCGAGTTAGTTGGGCACAAGATGCCGAAGTGACCCACGGTTGAGCAATCCCAGCCAAGATGAGGAAGAAGTGCTGCCATGGTCAGAAGAACTTGGGTCAAAATAACAGTCTGTCTCCGTCTCCAACTCATCTCCCACACACAAGAAACATCACCCTTTCGAGAATAACGTGTGAGAGAATATATTTTTTATCAAGAAGTGTGTTCGTTCGTTTATTGAAGTCATCATTGTGTTTGATTATGTTAATGGAGGTGCCCGTGGTGTAATTGTTATCGTTGTAGGAAATGGACACGGCGAGACGAGTTCAAATCCAGGACGAGACTGATTGCATTTCACATAGCACTAATACCCTTGAGAAAGATATGAATCCAATTATACTCCCTCCAGCTATGGGTAAATAGTAGGACAGACTGAGTTCTTCAGCCTTGGTGAGGCAACTAGTCTAGGAGAAGGAAAACTTTGAATTCAAACCTGTTGAACTCCGCTTAAAAAATTGACCTTGTGTCATATTCTGCCCGAGCGGAGGGGTTGGGTAAATATGATTGTGTTTGATTATGTTCCGCATATATTTGTATATTTACGTGACTATACAACAAAACAAAACAAAACACAACAAAAAGAACGATTTTTTCTCGTTAATTGAAACACCAGCAGAAGTCCTCGTTGGGTTATAATCTATCCCTGTAAGTACGTTGACATCCTTTTCAATAGATCAGATATTGCTACCAAGGTACACGAACCAGTCTACAAATTTCAAAGGCTTGCCATTTAATGAGAGAGTAATATCTTGATTGTTGATATAATTTTCAACGGTTACGTCCTTTTCAAACGCACTGAGTATTTTATCTGCTCAAGTAAAAAAAAAAAAAAAAAAAAATGCAATTAGCAAATGTTTTCAAAGAGTAGGTATTTTGTAAAATTTCTTTTGCAACAGATTGTAGAATTAATATTTAAAAATCTGACATTTTCATCTCGTGTCTATTACGTAGAATATAAAACAGACTCGATCGTTGCAATAAAAGGCAACGAAAATAAAATGAAACAAAAACTAGTTAATATAAATGATCCTAGTGTGAGCCAAAAGCTTTGCAATATTCTGGTACATGCTAGATTGCCGCGTGTACATATCACGTGACCGAAGCAGTTCAAGCTGAGAGAGGTACTCGCTGGGGTTGGTGGTATCGTGGTAGTAAGTGCGTTGACATGTTGTGCATCGCTTCACTCAATGAGTGATTTAAAGTCTCACCGAAGAACTTGCCACCTTGTGTAATTCGGGAATATATACTTTGCGAGTTCGAATTGGGAGGAAACCTCTAGAATTTATCGTGCGTAAAATGAAGGCGCAGTTAATTATAATATCGTAACCAGATGTTTGTTGAAATTTTAGTCGGGTTACGACCAAGCAGGCACAGGTAGGCATAAAAGCGTGGATTCTGAGGTTGTGCTCGAAGCACCAGAGGCAAATACGGCGCGTAGCGCTCGAAGAGTATCAGGCGAGTTTGTCATCTCTCAGTGCAGCGTGGTTGATTACCTTCACGATCTCAGCAAAAGAATACGGAAATGTTACCAAAATATTGCAAAACTTTTGACTCGCTTTAGTCGTGCCTCACGTTATCAAAATATTGTAAAACTATTGACTCGCCTTAGTTGTGCCTCACGTTACCAAAATATTGCAAAACTTTTGACTCGCCTTAGTTGTGCCTCACGTTACCAAAATATTGCAAAACTTTTGATTCGCTTTAGTTGTGCCTCACGTTACCAAAATATTGCAAAACTGTTGACTCGCCTTAGTTGTGCCTCACGTTACCAAAATATTGCAAAACTGTTGACTCGCCTTAGTTGTGCCTCACGTTACCAAAATATTGCAAAACTATTGACTCGCCTTAGTTGTGCCTCACGTTACCAAAATATTGCAAAACTTTTGATTCGCTTTAGTTGTGCCTCACGTTACCAAAATATTGCAAAACTGTTGACTCGTTTTAGTTGTGCCTCACGTTACCAAAATATTGCAAAACTGTTGACTCGCCTTAGTTGTGCCTCACGTTACCAAAATATTGCAAAACTGTTGACTCGCCTTAGTTGTGCCTCACGTTACCAAAATATTGCAAAACTTTTGACTCGCCTTAGTTGTGCCTCACGTTACCAAAATATTGCAAAACTGTTGACTCGCCTTAGTTGTGCCTCACGTTACCAAAATATTGCAAAACTGTTGACTCGCCTTAGTTGTGCCTCACGTTACCAAAATATTGCAAAACTGTTGACTCGCCTTAGTTGTGCCTCACGTTACCAAAATATTGCAAAACTGTTGACTCGCCTTAGTTGTGCCTCGCGTTACCAAAATATTGCAAAACTATTGACTCGCCTTAGTTGTGCCTCACGTTACCAAAATATTGCAAAACTTTTGACTCGCTATAACAAGATGAAAGAAAAACTAACTTTAGAAAATAAGGATTCATCTAAATCAGTAGTTCTCTACTTTTTTTTCATTTATGGACCACTTTGATTCTTTACTCTGGTACCCCCCACCCCTAGACATCTGATGTTTAAGAAATCCAATTGTATTTCTATAATTCAATATTAGTAATAATTGTCTAAAAACTTGTTAAAATATTTTGTGCATTATAGAAGTATAACTATCAAGGGACCTTCATGGTAATTTTAGACCAGTAGTTTTCAACCTTTTTTTCTCACTTATAGACCCTTTTTATTTGTGGGACACCCCCCCCCCCACTTATCTATTCGATGTTTTAAAAAATCCTTCTGTATTTTTATAATTGAATATTAGTAAGAATTAGTAATAGAATCTGATATCCCAATGCTTTCTTGAAAAAAATATTATTAAAAGGTTCGTGACGTTTTTCATTTCTTTTAAGTAACATTGATTTAATCGGAGTTTGGTTAACTAAAATTGGAATCCGGTTGAGAATCACTTATCTCAATCATTCTAAGAATATCAAATAAAATAAGTTCGAATTCCGACTTTTATTAAACAGAAGTCTCTTAATTATTTACAAAGCTTAGCTTAAATATAACCCAAGGCCAAAAGTTTGGGGTACCCAGTAAGAATCGAATTCACAATTAATGGCCCGCTAATCTACGATTGTTGTATAATCACAACCAACTATACATGCACATATACATGCAGAAACATAACGACGCAATAACGACGAGCGGACACAGTTCTTTTGAAAAAAATATACCTCTCACTTTATTCGAAAGGGTTCGAAAGGGTTACGAAAGGTTTTACTGTGTGAGAGGTGAGTTGTAGACTGAACAGAACTGAAACATATTGACCCCCACTCTTATGGCTATAACAGTATTTCTTTTCCGTTCTCCTGGGCTACTCAACCGGGGGCCTGGGGGCCCAGTCTCTGCTGGGACATGGTTCTCATTCCAACATCTTTTCTCCAACTAACTTGTACTTCCTGTCGCCGGGGTTATATAATAATTTGACATCCACCTACTTCCTGCGAGCGTCACAATTCGCACTCAATTTAACCCTTCGACAGTCAAGGTCGCCCCTGATATCTTTGATCGGATGCACCTGTTATTTACACGGGTGCATTTCTTCTTTTGACAGCTTGGCCGGGTCGGAGGTCAATATGCAACACAATGCTAATCATTGAACCTCTGAAATCTCCTATCTCAACAGAATAACTTTTTAGATGTGTAAGTCTATAAAGCCCGACTGAGACATCGTGATAAGCAAGTTCGAATTCTGATGGCAAAATTACATTCAATTTCAGACTAGTACTCTTGACTAAGGTAGGAACATCCCTTATCTACCCAGGTATGAGCTTAGTATCACATCTATTCTTCTATGATAATGGCTTTATCATTAAATAACCCACAAAGGCTGATATGCCATTAAACGAAAGAATATTAGTCCAAACCAAAACTTGCTTACTTCGAATGAACATACGCCTTTGATATATATATATATATATCAAAGATATATATATATATATATATATCAAAGATCTATGTATATATATAACGAAACAAATGTATACACATTCGTTACCCATTTTCTCTATAACCAACGCTTTACGTTCCTGGCCTGACTTAACTTAAAAACACGCATCCACCCATACACCCACACCCATACACACACACATACTTATAACCGCACATAAACGAAATCTTAACGGCTTTTTGTCTGTATTTTGTCGCATTTTCGATTTTCAATTTCATTCCATCTTCTTAACTGCCGGATGAATGTTGTTATAAACTTCAAGAAACCTTAGGTTGCAGAACAATATTTTCCATGGATTAAATTTTTTTTTTCATGGATTAAATATATATATAATATCTTTATTATCATTATTATATATATATATATATATAT
The DNA here is from genome assembly GCA_963585895.1 of Sepioteuthis lessoniana. Lineage (NCBI taxonomy): Eukaryota > Metazoa > Mollusca > Cephalopoda > Myopsida > Loliginidae > Sepioteuthis > Sepioteuthis lessoniana. The sequence goes on from OY757935.1 coordinate 3,309,996, forward strand.
ATATATATATCAAAAAGGATATATACGAGGATTATTCAATAAATCAAGTGAACTTTGGTAAAGGAGTTAGCTTTAGAAAAAGCGTTAGAGAAAGCTTTATTTGGAGTTGCACTTTACAAAAAAACAATATTGATCGGTTCCATGAGACTGTCAGCATGATCTTCTTTACTGACTGCAACACCCGGAACTTTATCTGTTTACCGGAAAGTCAGTGTGATTAAATTCCATGAATTGACTTTTTGACTCAAATGCACAGTGACAAACTAATATTTTGCGTATTTGTGAATTTTTTTTGACGAAAACAAGCTTCTCTATACACATTTAAAATTTGTAAATTTTTTTACTTATCAGCAACCAAAAATTTGATAACAAAACCATGTTCAAGCTTGCTGTATCGGTCACCATTTTGTGTAGCCGCAAAACAAATATTTTTTGTGAGATTACGATAATTTTGCTCTAAGCCAATTCCAAACAATATAATAGAGTTTATATTTACGGGAAAAAAATCTGAAAAAAAATGTTTCTTAATTTTTTTTTTTTTTAAGAATTCACCTTCATTATTCCATGACACTCATGTATATGCTCTCCTCGTGGGTTGCGCAGTCGAGTTGAAAATTTGCTGGCTGCTACATTCACAGAAATGCAATGCTCTTCTCATGAACTAAGCACTCCCGTAGCCTTTTGCGTATATGTAAAAAGGTTTACTCAAAAAATTCCTTCGCTTACTCTGAGATGGACATAGGTCCGGGGTAAGATATCCGATTGACGTAAAGTCAGCCAGGTTTCGATCTCGGCTCTAGCTATACTGAAGAGTTGACATACAACAAAACAGTCTGTTGATGGCAATGTATGTATATATATATATATATATATATATATATATACTTTCTTTAAGAAAAACAACGAAACCGGTCACATAGGATTATTGCTCTGTATTATTGGTCCATTGAGCTCTTTACCAGGAAAATTTTAAATATTCATGCTCGAATAACTTCTTGTCCTGATGGAATTACTCCCAACTCCGGTTTAACTGGACCAAAAATACTATATACATATATATATATATATATATATATATATATATATATATATATATATATAAAGAGGTTTATGGTTCTTACTAGCTCACTTGGTGAATTAATGGAGAACCAAATGTTGCAGTATTGTTAAATAGTGCTCAATATCAATGATATATATATATATATATATATATGTGTGTGTGTGTGTGTGTGTGCTCTCTCTCTCTCTCTCTCGATATATATATATATATATATATATATATATATATATATATACACTACAAGTTACAGTCTGTGACCCTGGGTTTCATGCGTTTTGCAATCCTCGGACAGAGTGAAAATTAAAAAAAAACGATTAATATGGTTAATTTTTGTTCGAAAAGCGGGGGTTGTCTGTGTCTATGTGTACCTAAGTTTTTGTCTATATATATATATATATATGATTTATATATATATATATATATATATATATATATATATATATATATATATATATATATATATCTGGAACTCGACCAGTTGAAATTTTTTACGCAAAAAATAGGCCCGAGAAGCTGTAATTTTGGAATCTGTATTTTTACATTTATCGACCAATCGACGCTTTCTCGCCAGTTTTTAAATTTCGAGATACTTAACAGACGACAATATTTGACTTGCCACATAAAATTTGAAGGATAAAAACCTAAATGATTTAAGAAATGTTGAAAATAGAAAGTCAATTGTAGTTATAGATAAACCATCAACGTTTACACGTAATTTCAGGCCAAGCTAAATTGTATAAATAAGCGAAGAAATAAATATATTTTTCAGTAAGTATGGAATTACTCAACCTTTTGAGTGAAAATCTTCATTCTTTTCTTTCATGAATGCATTTTATTTTAACATCGCTTATCTGTCTTTAATACTGAGCGGATATGTTTGTGTTTACATAGATTTATTGATACTGATATTCCATAAACTTGCTGAGGAAGATAGCAGTTGCTGTCTCATATACGTTAAGGCATAAATACACTTTCTTTCTCACATAGTGACACACTTACACAAAGACTTTTTTTATATGCACAACATCTTTATTTCAAGCAAATAATGACTACTATACTTCATTCACCAATCTTAACTATATCGATAAAAATATCAAGGCTCTGATTAATATCTTTTTCTTGCAAGAAAATACTTAGTAACTTCTATTTTTCAGTAAACTTTTCATTCAATTCAAAGTAATAAGAATTAATAAATCTGTGGATAAGAGTTTTATTCAATCAATTTACCTCTTTCCCCGCAATATGTATAGTCCGAATTATCCTTACGATCCGTTTGCTGAAAGCTAGATAGGTAGTTTCTGGCTTTTTTAGGTATTCTAGTTGTAATATAATAGCCGAAGGATTTCGTTTTATGCCTTTGGGGTTAGTTGGGCTAAGAACCTTTCGGCTCAGTGCATGGGTATTTAGGTGCAACATTAGCGTAGGTGTTCACGCGCGAGCGAGCGCGCAGAGCAGACGTGTCAATCAGAGATGTCACAATAGCCTGAGATGGGAAACAGGGTTACAGAGTGCGAATGACGTCACGCACCGGAAGCGCGCAGAGGATTTCGAGAGATTTTGAAAAAGTCAGTTAGTTGAGACTAGACACCAGTAGAGTTGAGATGAGACCTGCCTCGGGGGAAGACGGTCGATTTTCGCTCGCTCGCGGAGACCTTTGTGGCGGGTACCACACGTGATGGGGGGAGGGCAGATGAAAAGGCCGGAAAAGAAAGAATGTGTATCTCTCTTCCTTATGTCGAAACCTTTAACTCAAAGGTAATAAAAGGTTTCGTACCTGAACTGAGAAGTCGTTACGTGTTTTTCGAATTTCGAGATTCCTATGTTCTATGTTATATATATATGAACATTATATGTCCATTTCACACATAGCCGTATCTGGCTATGGTACATAGTTTTGCTCTACTTAATGTATTATCCAATTTTACCTCTTAGCTTAGGTAACTCTGTCGGTGATTTTTCTTTCATCTAGACATTGCGGTTCAGGTTGATTATTTTCTAGCTGTACGGAGGTTTTTAGTCTTTTCTTTTTTATTGATTTTTTCCCATATACGGTTTGAGAAATACCTAATTATTTATTTCACGCTGCCAGAGTTGTAAGAATACGTATATAAGAATAAAAATTATATATACATATATATGAGGCTTTTTGTTCGTAATTAGTAAGCAAATCTTGTCTTTAAGAGAATATACACACCATGATAGAGCTGGATTGTCTCCCAGGTGAAAGTATGCAGGCCCGGACAAAATATTGCCACTCAAGCACCGAAAACTTTTTGTAACAAATTGTAACATAACCATACATGAATATGTGAAACGTACATAGAATGTTCATAACATATATACATAGAACATAGGAATCCTAAAACACAAAACACTAACGACTTCTTAGTTCAGGTACGAAACTTTTTATTACCTTTAAGTTTAATGGTTTTTCGACATAAGGAGAGAGATACACCTGACTTTTCCATCTGCCCCAAACCACGTGCGCACCCGACACAAGGCCTCGGCGAGCGAGCATGCGAAAGTCGACCTTCTTTTTCCGAGGCAGAACTCAACTAAACTAACTTTTCTCAAACCTCCCAAAATCCTCCGTGCACGCTTCCGGTGCATGCCGTCATTCACCTCCCCAAGTCCTATCTGGGATTTTTATTTTGACATCTCTGAATGACACATCCTCCTTGCGCGCACGCGTGAACAACTGCACTCATGTTGCACCTAACTAACCCATGAGCTAAGCGAAAGGTTCTCTACCTAACTAAACCGAAAGGCAAGATATATGAAACGAAATCCCATTATATTACAAAATGATTCTTGATTAAAATTTGAATTAAGATGTAATCTGAAAATTTCGAGAGAACGTATTTCTTTTATTTCGTATAGCTTTATGTGTTGTGTCTAGATTACTAATACATAAAATATATAGATATTTTTCAACAAAACCAAAACAGACCCCCCACAAAAAAACAACGAAACATGGCATTCAAACAAACAATAATAATGTATTAATGGTGATATGCCACACACACAGCAGATGGATTCTAAAATGCACAAAAGAAAATTGTTTTAATAAAAAGAACATTACATATGCAAGGATTGCCAAACAAAGAAAAAGACTTCTTTTTTTTTAATATCCCATTATGTTCGCAAATATAAGAGAGTATTTCTTTCCCGCATGCAAATCGTCATAAGAGTGATGTGAAGAAAGAAAATTTAACATAAAAGATGGCCGAAAATATCTGCTGCAATGTTTCATTTTTCAAAAACTTCTTGACGGACATTGTCAAAAAAAAACTCTTTGTAAAAAGAAATTCTTTCATAAAAAAATCTTTTTCTTTGAAAAATAAATTGGGAAAAAACAATAAACTGTGAGAATTAGTCCATCCTGGTGTGAATTATAAAATTTATACAGGTTGTTTATAGAAAGAGAAACTTTTTTCTTTTTCTTTTTCTGTTTTTTTTTTTTTTTTTTTTTTTTTTTTTACTGCAAAGTTTGTGGTTGTGTGTTCAAATGAAAATGGATTTTTCTTCATTCTGTGAGTGTTTCGATACAATTTTACAAAAATTAAGATTATTTGCTAATAATAGAATACTTCTTATTCAAACTTTTCTTCTATAAATAAAATGTGACTAAACATGGAACTTCGAGCCCGCTGAAATTATTATTATTATTATTAATAATAATAACAATAATAAAAGCGAGAATAGATAAAACGCAACAAAATAGTAAATGTAGGTAATGTGGAAATAGAGACGAAACGATCAATTGTACCATAGGACCAACGTTTTGTGTTGTAAAGAAAGAAGTCCGCAGAAAAAGAAATACTCAAGCTCGAAGGTAAGGGAAGAAAATATAGTAGTCGTTTTTTATTCAGCTATGATCACTGCAACTCGAAAAGTTCATTTTAGTTGCGTCCTTCTTCTCCCTTCCTCTCGCTGGTGACAGGGTGTGGGTGAGGGCTGGCTGTTTGACATACGCCTGACAGATAGGCCGTAGCAGACTGGGGTAGGACGGGTCAGAGCCTCCGGAACCTTGAACGCACCCGTTTTGACAACTGCCTTCAACTCTCTCAAAATCTCGATACTTGTTTTCTTATATAGAGATTTTGGAGAACAAATCGAAGATCCACGAATGTTCGATGTCACGAGTGAAATACGTGATTATTCATCTGTGATTATTTTTAAAAATTTGCTGGTCATTCTGCCCGCACGTGCTAGTCTCGTGATACCTTCACTGATTGACGACAACGCCCGGCCGTAATATTACACAATAACATAATAAGCGAATGCAGCAAATTGGCACAAAAAGAGTATCAGACTAGATACGGCTGGGTGGGCAAGGTGATCCACTGGGAATTGTGCATGAAATTGAAATTTGACCTGACGAACAAATGGTATATACCCAACACAACATCTTTCCTAGAGAATGACACACATAAACTCCTATGGGACTTTGACATACAAACAGATCACCTCACCGAGGCCAGAAGACCAGACCTTATAATAATCAACAAAAAAAAAAGAGAACTTGTAAAATTGTGGACTTTGCTGTCCCGGTTGACCATAGAATAGAATTAAAAGAAAATGAAAAGAAAGATAAATACATCGAGCATACTAGGGAATCGAAAAAAACTGTGGAACATGAAAGTGATAATTATACCAGTTGTAATAGGTACTTTTGTTACAGTCACCAAAAGATTATTAAAGGGACTAGGGGACTTGGAAATAACAGGACGAATGTAGACCATCCAAACTACTACATAATTGAGAACAGCCAAAATACTGAGAAGAGTCCAGGAGACTTGAGGAGGGTTAATGTCACTCAAACTCCAGCGAAATGCCATCAGCTAACGCTGATGTGATAAACTCTCAAGGAGTAAACAATGATAATAATACCATCCAACCTACAGCATTATTGAGAACGGCCAGAATACTGAGAAGTGTCCTGGAGACTTGAGAAGGATTGCTTTTACTCAGACTCCATCAGTTAACAATGGTGTGAAAAACTCTCAAGGACTAAAAACACATCTTCAAGAAGGTAGAGTACTGCTTGACAAACAACGAAGGACTCGTCGATATATAAAAATATAGGTTTTTTTATTCTTCGACGGTAACGTTTGTGTGAAGTAGGAATACAGTCAGAGGGAGTTCGCACATATATTTCTTCTGTAGTGGGGACTCTTTTTGTGAAGTTGTGCGACGGCTGGAGAACATACACACGGGAGCTGACAGGTCTGCTTGAGTGACCAGTGGGTCTCTCCCCTTCGCTTGAGCTACCAGTGGATCTCTCCCTTCGCTTGAGCAACCAGCGGATATCTCCCTTTCGCTTGAGTAACCAGCAGGTCTCTGCGTTCAGTCCAAAATTACAGACCTTATATTGTCTTTTCAAGTCCCATGCGGAAATATGAATATCCTTTTCGCCTATGTATTTTTCTGTTTATGGCTAGTTATCGGAACTTACATACTTCCGGGTTTTTTCCGGTAATTTGTTGATCTTATCTGCGAACGGAAATATCTGTCATTCTATCCACAGACAATAAATTACATTTTTCTCTTTTCTTGTGTAACCACTTTGTTGATGTTATCTTGCGACCGCATTAAATCCGCTAAGTTCATCGTCGCCAGCTAAGCTAGTATATTACAAAAGATTAAGTTGGAGAAATTTTGCTATTGCATGGATAGATTGCGAAAAAGCCAATGATATTGTCACGGAAACTTGGAATGCTTAAAAATATTCAAAATATCCGAGAAAATGAAGCTTTATTACAAAAGCCATGAAAAACTGGAAACCCAAGCAGACGTAAAAATCTGAAGAGGCATCTTCTCCGGAGACTCACTCTTGCTACTATTATTTATTAATAATGGCAATGATATCATTTAATTATATACTAAGAAGATTCATAGGAGGTTATAAATTTATTCAGTCACAGGAAATATAGAGAAAAAATTGATAACAAGGTAATCCAAACTGAAAGAGAGATTTATTAAAAAATAAAGTCGACACTATAGCGTTTCGGTTCTAATGAACCATTGTCAGGTCCAAGGGGTATGACATTGGTGATGTTAAATCAACGATAAATGTTTTTAAAATTTTCTATTAAAGCCGAGGGAAAATCTATGTTTTAAAAAATCCTGCAAACAACACACACATATATAAGTTCACATATGTGTGTGTGTGTGTGTGTGTGTGTGTGTGTGTGTGTGTGTGTGTGTGTGTGTGTCGTATACCCATAGTACAACTATACGTATACATTTACAATTATATGCTTATATGCGGAAACATCATTAACCGGTAATGAACGACTTCAATGAACGAACGAATACGCTTCTTTACAAAAATATAAATCTTTCACACTTTATTTTCGAAAGGGTGATTTCCTGTTGTGTGTGAGAGATGAGTGGAGACAGGGACGGACTGTCATATTGATCCAAGTTCTTCTCTTGACCATAGTAGCACTTCTTTCGCATCTTGGCTGGGGTTGCTCAACCGTGGGTCACTGAAGGCCTAGCCCTCTGTAAGCTGGTGCTCACTTTGGCATTCCTGTCTCAACTGCCTGACGGCCCCGGGCACCCTGTCTATATTCTTTCTTAACGTCCACCTGCTTCCGCTCTTCTGCGGCTTATTTACACAGATGCATCTCTTGATTGACGACTCGGTCGAGGGTCAATAAGATGTGTGCTGGGGTACAAATATGAAATAATAAGATATTATGAGGATGATTTTAATTATAGTTGTTGAATTATTTGTCAACGTTAAATGTTTTAGTGTTTACATTAAACTATCGCAAAATTAGCTAATATGTGATGTTGTGTCTTTTGAATCTAATTCAATTTGAATTTTTTTTAAATGAGACGAAAAAATTAGAAAGCTTCTAACATTCTATTTCCGTTAGGGATGTTCTGTTTGAAAACAGTGTTATGTAATTAGTGTCAAAATTTACTTTAAATATAAATTAAGCGAATGATGGTGTCCCAGGCATTTTTTGACATTGTCGCTGGAGTCTTGCAAGGAGATACATTAGCGCCATATTTGGTTTTTAATCAGCTTCGATTATGTACTATGAACATCAATAGATCTAATAAAAGAAAATGGTTTCGCATTCAAAAAGACAAGAAACAGACGATACCCCTCAAAAACTATGATAGACACAAACTACGCCGATGGTCTTGCACTTCTCACTAATACACCTACCCAAGCCTAATATCTGCAGCATAATCCGGAACAGGTAGCAAGTGGCAATGGTCTCAATGGGAACGGAAATAAAACAGTTCATGTATTTCAAAAGAGATGGAGCAGTCTCTACACTGAATGGCAAGCCTCTGAAATTAGTGAACCTTGGTCACAATATCTCATCTACTGAAAGGGATATCAAGATACGCATAGCGATGGCGTGAACTTCTTTTGACAGGTTGTCGAGCATATGGAAACCTGGTCTCTTTGATTAAATAAAACGGAATATCTTCCAGACTATATTAGTGTCAGTTCTAGCGTATGGATGCACCACATTGACTCTGATCAATACTTCCATAAAAAGCTAAACAGGAGCTATACAAGAATGCTAAGTGCTTTTTTGAACAAATCCTGATAGCAGTCCCACATAAAACAGCAACTGTATGGCCACCTACCTTCCATCTCACGAACCATCCAAGTAAGACGAGCAAGACATGCTGGACACTGATGGAGAAGTAAGGACGAACTTATAAGTGTCGTTCTCTTAGGGATACACAAGTGGTGGCTGACCAGCAAATACTTACATACATCAGCTCTGAACGGACACCGGATGCAGCCAAGAGGACCTGCAAAGAGCTATGAATGATAGGGACAGAGAGACAGAGAGAGACAGAGAGAGTCAAGGGACTCCGTGCTATCACCACAACTTGATATATATATATATATATATATAGGTCGCCAAACAACCCGTCCTTTTTTACCGAGGGAACGAAATTGGCACAATGGTTAGAGTTTTGCCAATCCCTGGTCGTGTCCTACCAAAGAGTCAAAAATGGTACTTGATACCTCCTTGCTTAACCCTCGGCATTATAAGGTACGGATCAAAGGTAAGTGGAAAGTGAAGCGATTCCCCTAAACTTTGGTGTAGTAGCTATTGAAAAGAGAGCCTTCAGATTACCCTCAACAATGGTTGGCCAACTTACTTAACTTATATATATATATGTGTGTGTGTGTGTGTGTCTGTCTGTCTGTTTGTGTGTCAGTTTCTTATTTTGAACATAATAGAATTATAATATACATAACTTAACTAAAAACGGCACAATATCAATTAGCAGGCATTTATATAAAGGAACAGACAGAATACATACAAAATCAGATAGATAAGATTAGAGACTCGGTGGAAGATAGACAATCTCGAATAGCCTGGCAAACAATAAACGAAGTGAGTAGAAGAAAGAACACAGCCAAAGCAAAACTGAAAGCAGCAAACCAACAAGAAAGAATTAAACTGTGGAAACAGCACTTCGAAAACCTACTAGGAAACCCACCGAAAATAACACAGGAACCAATCACCAGAATAATTAGTAAACAATTAGACATTAAACTAGGACCGTTCAAACTAGAAGAACTCGACTCGGTTCTCAGAAAAATTAAAAATAGGAAAGCTGCAGGGCTGGACGAGATTCCCCCAGAAGTATGGAAGACCAGACAATTCGACGACATACTGCTCCAACACTGCAACGCAGTATACAATCAAAATCCGATAGATAGATGGATGAAGGGATGCATCCTCCCCTTCCCTAAAAAGGAGGACCTCGGATTAGCCAAAAACTACCATCCATAGCAGCCAAAATCTACAATGCCCTACTACGGAACCGCATAGAACCCAAAATCGACAACATACTTAGGAAAAACCAAAATGGGTTCCGAAGAAATAGATCCACGACCTCACAAATATTAACCATCCGTAGAATCCTTGAAGGTGTACGGGCAAAAAACCTACAAGCGACATTAATATTTGTCGACTTTACCAAGGCCTTCGATTCCATTCACAGAGGAAAGATGGAACAAATCCTACTAGCGTACGGCATACCTAAAGAAACCGTAGTAGCAATAACGATTCTCTATAGAAACACCAAAGTAAAAGTACGATCACCAGATGGAGACACAGAATACTTCGACATTGTTGCAGGAGTACTACAAGGGGACATGCTGGCCCCGTACCTCTTTATCATTTGTCTTGACTACGTACTTAGAACATCGATTGACAAAATCAGAGAGAATGGCTTCGAGCTGACGACGAAAAGAAGCAGAAGGTACCCAGCAAAAACAATTACCGACGCCGACTACGCCGATGACATAGCGATACTGGCAAATACACCCGACCAAACCGAAACACTACTGCATAGTTTGGAACGAGCAGCCGCAGGCATAGGCCTCTATGTTAATGCACACAAAACGGAATATATGTGCTATAATCAAACGGGGGACATCTCCACTCTAGAAGGAACCCCTCTTAAACTAGTAGACAAATTCACTTACCTAGGAAGCAGCGTCGAATCAACCGAAAAGGACATCGAAACGAGGTTAACGAAAGCATGGACAGCTATCAATAGCCTATCGATTATATGGAAGTCAGACCTGACCGATAAAATGAAACGCAGTTTCTTCCAGGCAGCGGTCACATCGATACTGCTATATGGCTGCACTACATGGACACTAACAAAACGGCTGGAGAAGAAGCTAGACGGCAATTACACAAGAATGCTGCGTGCAATCTTGAACAAGTCCTGGCGGCAACACCACACAAGACACCAACTCTACGGCCACCTACCTCCTATCACGAAAACTATACAAGTTAGACAAACCAGACATGCTGGACACTGCTGGAGAAGCAGGGACGAACTCATAAGTGATGTACTCCTATGGACCCCCACACATGGCCTTGCAAAAGCAGGACGACCAGCACGAACATACATTCAGCAGCGATGTGAGGATACGGGATGTTGTCCTGAAGACCTGCCTAGGGCGATGAACGATAGGGAGGAGTGGCGAGAGAGGGTCAGGGATATCCGTGCTACCAGCGCGACATGATGATGATGATAATTGATGGAATCTTCCGTCGATCAAAACGTAAGAGGGTCCAACAGTTCGGTTAAAGATAGGAAATGTTGGGCTAACTAAACAGGCGATTTGTTTATAGCAGTGAAGGTTTTTATAGAACAATCCACACTTCTTGAATAACAGAAGAAAAGTGAACCAATGTTCTTTTTCCTGGGTTGTCACCCTACCAAAGTTAGAGAACTTAGTCTATCTCACTCTTTTACCCATAACTTATATATATATATATAGTATGAGTATTATTTGGTCCAGTTAAATCGGAGTTGGGAGTAATTCCATCAGGACAAAAAAAAACATTCAACATTGAACATTTAAATTTTCCTGGTAAAGAGCTAAGTATTATTTGGTCCAGTTAAATCGGAGTTGGGAGTAATTCCATCAGGACAAAAAAAAAAAAAAAAACATTCAACAGTGAACATTTAAATTTTCCTGGTAAAGAGCTAAGTATTATTTGGTCCAGTTAAACTATTATATCTAAAGAAGTCCTGTTATTTTTGTGTGTGTGTGTTTTTGATTTATATCAAAACCCATAACAGGATGGAAATAAGTTTAGAATCCTAATGTGACCGGTTTTTGTTTTTTCTTAAAGATATATATATTGTCATCCACAGACTGTTTCATTGTATAACAACACTTCAGTGTGGCAAGAGATACGAGATGTTTCAAGTTGGTTGACTTTACGTCAGTCGGATATCTTATCCCGGAGCCATCGTCATTATCTGGTTAGGGAAAAAAATTTTTTACGTATATCATTTTTACATTGACGCTATCATTTACCGGGAGTGCTGTATTGATGAGAAGAGCTATTGCATTTCAGCTTATGTGGTAGCCGGCAAATCCCCCACTAGAGTGCTCAATATATATATATATATATATACATAACATGCAAAATATATTCGTTGTAAATGAAAACTAGATATACCTGTACGTATTATCAAATGCTGATAACAGAATATAAGAAATGGCTAAGATAGATATCTTTAAAAGCTGCTGCATCACATGGTGTAGATAAGAACTCTGGACCTGCATCTGTCCTTCTGTATCAGCCTAATTGTAAGCATACCTTGAAAATCTCCATTCGAAATCTCAGAAGATATTTCATGGTTAAATCTCTCGACTCAAAAGGTCGAAAGAAGATAATCTTGAGATTGAAGCTACCTTCCGTTGTTCGATTGACTTGCAACGTGTTTTACAAACGCGGTACCTGGACTAAATCATTAACCTACTAACCTATTTTTCGAAATTAACTGCAAGGATCCCTAATATTTTATCGTGATCTGTAAAAAATGCCTGTATTCATTCAGTATAAGAAAGGATTTTCTCTGCGTTTGAAAGAAATAAGCTTCGACGTTTCACGGCGGAAGTCGAGAAAATGAATTTGTAATTTCGACCGATGTTCTACGTCAATAAGAAGCCATATAATCAACTTTTCTTTTTAGATAATTAGATACATCAACGACCCGATTTTTCTGAAGTAAATATATTATATTAGAATAGTGCCCGTAAAAAAATGACGACATTCTTTATATATAGTTCAGTCCTTTCGCGTATATGTGTACACTGTCTTAGATAAACATGTCATTATCCAGAAATTTTGCTTTGGATCAATATAGTATCTGTGCGTTCTTCTACAAATCAAAGTCTCGCTACCCGGATGTTCTGCTTAGGATCAGTGTAGTATCTGTGCGCAATGCTTAAGATCAAAATGTCACTACCCGGATGTTCTACTGAAGATCAGTGTCTTATCTGTGCACTCAACTTAAGATCAAAGTGTCACCCACCTCCAATTGTTCTTCCTAGGAGCACTGTACTATCTGTGCACTCCGTCAAGGATTTAAGCGTCTCTCCCATGGATTTTATGCCTAAAATCAGTGTAGAATACTCGAAATCGATTAATAGTGTATAAATTATTAGTGGAATAGATCCAATCTACAGGTCAGATATATCGATTTGAGATATAGTTTTTCTATCAAAAATTATCACAATGATACATTTCGTATCATATATAATTGTAGATTACAGTTATTAAATTGACATCGGCAGGAAATAATCCACGCAAGTTTTGTTGCAATTGACCTTTGACCGAGACGCGAATTAGAGATTCTCTGTACAGGACGCACTAGTGAAAAAAAGCGGAAACAGTCACGTGATTGAACGGAAGTGTTATGAAATGATTTATGCAGATGCCCACGTGAGATACGGACTTGGAGTCTTGGAGTCTCAGCTTGCGACAATAAGAGAGATTTAGTCTTTTCTATCTTTTATTGTTGATTTTCAAGTTATAAGCGATCTATCAGTTTCTATCAGGTTCTTTTGCGTTCATTCAACACTTATGTAAATTGAGAAAGGCATGAATCCAATTATCTTTCTTAAATATGCGTAAATAATTGGTAAGATGGAGTCGGATGGTCGGTAATGAAACCGAATCATTCATCTTATTTTAATGTTAACAACCAGTAGGAATAAAAGAAAAAAACTGACCTGTCATGTAACGGGAAAACTCCAAGAAACTAGAGATATTGCCTTAGCGGATCTTTGTCAATGAGTTCGAGTGTTACTCGGTGACCCATACTGCTGGCCGTGTGCCAAACTAAGATAAGCTAAATAAATGACAAGTAGTGAAAGTACTTTGATTAAAACGCTGTTGGGAAGACAATGAAAAACATTTCTACTATCTTTCCCAAGAAGAATGGCGATGGAAAGTTTGCAGATAAGGGAATATGTGAGGAGTCAGGTTCACCTGCGTCCAGAAGGGACAGGAGAGAGAGAGAGAGAGAGAGAGAGAGAGAGAGAGACGGAGGGAGAGAGGGAGGATGGGAGTTTACTGCGTTCAACTATCGATTTTATAAATCATATCTTTGTTATTTTCTCTTTCTTTTTCATATTTGCTTCTTCAATTGTACTTAAAAGTTTTTTTAACGGTAGAATAACAATATTTGTGCTAAAGATACTTTTCTTCTTCTTCTTCTTCTTCTTCTTCTTCTTCTTCTTCTTCTTCTTCTTCTTCTTCTTCTTCTTCTCACTAAGATAATATCGCATCTGCTTTGGCTATTAAATAGAAAAGAAAGTAGATAGCGAAAACGAAGATATATTACCCAGAAAACGCCATAATGTTTGTGAATAGGAATATTTTGTTTTTGAATACTTGACAATTGGATGACTTCTGGACCGGAAAATTTCCGAAATTCAATAAACTTTCTTGTTTAAGTTAATAAAAAACAATGTTTCGAGCGACTGAAGAAGATTTGATGCAAGTAATAAATTTTACAAATATTGTAATACATTGAATATTTGACGTGTAACCAGGTTCTTATCATATTTACCCAACCCCTCCGCTCGGGCAGGATATGACACAAGGTCAATTTTTTAAGCGGAGTTTAACAGGTTTTAATTCAGAGTTTTTCTTCTCCTAGACATGTTGCCTCACCAAGGCTGAAGAGCCTAGTCTGCCCTACTATTTACCCATAACTGGAGGGAGAATAATTGGATTCATACCTTTCCCAAGGGTATTAGTGCTATGTGAAATGCAATCAGTCCAGGATATGAACTCGTGTCGCCGTGTCCAATTCCTACTACGATAACCATTACACCACGAGCACCTCCAAACTCCAGGTTCTTATTATCAAGCAGATTCAAAAGTTTTGTAGAAATTCGTTACGTGAAGCACAATTCAGCAATTTCGTTTTTTTTTAATATAATGTGAATATAATGAACCACACAGAGTAAGATTTTGAACTCGCCTGATACTCTTCGAGAGTTGCTCACCAAATTTGCCTTTATCATATTTACTCAACTCCTCCGTTCAGGCAGGATATGACACAAGGTCAATTTTTTAAGCGGAGTTTAACAGGTTTTAATTCGGAGTTTTCCTTCTCCTCCTAGACTAGCTGCCCTACTATTCAGCCATAGCTGGAGGGAGAATAATTGGATTCATACCTTTCCCAAGGGTATTAGTGCTATGTGAAATGCAATCAGTCTCGTCCAGGATTTGAACTCGTGTTTCCGTGTCCAATTCCTACTACGATAACCATTACACCACGAGCACCTCCCCTACGACGATACCCATTACCCTACGGGCACCTCAGATTTGCCTTTATGGCTCGGAGCACGGCCAAAGAATCTTCGCTTTTAGGTCTACTGGACCTGATCGTCAAGGTGCTTGTAAATGGGCGAAATTTCTTCAACCATCTGTACAGTGATCAACTGAACCTTCACTTTTTGCACTACAAATTTTTTTGGTTGTGTCCATAGCGTGATGGACTAGTTCGAACCCGTAAAGTATAAATTCTTGACTTAGAACATGTTGTACACTCACCAGTGTAGCTTTCAAATCACACACAGAGTGAAACAATGCACAGCATATCAGCGCACCAGCTGTCACAATACTACCAACTACGGCAGGTACCTTTTCCATAGCTTGGACTGCTTGAGTGACGTAATATACGCGCTGCGCGTAACAAAATTTTGCAAAGTCTTTGACATATACTAGCATTAGTCCCTGCTATTGGTTAAATATACTTTTGATGAAAACTAAGACGAATCAGACATGCGGGACACTGCTGGAGCAGTAAAGACGAGCACATAAGCGACATACTCCTGTGGACCCCTTCACATGGACGAGCAAAGGCAGGACGACCAGCTCGAACCTATATACAACAGCTCTGTGCCGATACAGGATCTAGACTCGAATACCTGCCGGGGGCGATGGACGATAGAGACGGGCGGTGAGAGAGGGTTAGGGAGATCTGTGCTGGCGGCGTGACATGATGATGATGATGATGGGTTAAATAGTATTATTGTTGTTCTACAATAGCTTTAGCATTAAATAACCTACAAATGTTGATATGCCATTAAACAAAGAAACTAAGCCTGAATATTACACTGAATATTTAAGGTGAAGCCAGGTCCTTGTTAAAAAGAAGGAAAAGGGAAAAATTGTGCTACACGCATCTTTGAGAAAGCAAAATAGCTCGTCAGCCTTAGTATTTTAGAGTTCACCAATGGTCTAGGAAACCGTGGTTTAATCCCAGGTCGAGTCATACCAAAGACTCAAAAAATGAAACTTGATACCACCTTGCTTAAGTCTTAGCATTATAAGGTAAGGATCAAGGGTAAAGTGGAGCAATCCAGGGAATGGAGTAGCGCCCTCCCCTACATCTCGTTGTAGTAGCTATTGAAAAGGGAGCCTTCGGGTCATCCTCGACTAAGGGAGACAACTTTACTTTACTTAATACCGATATTCGTTTAAAAAAATTCAATCAAATTGTGACAATGTTCCACATAAAATATTTTTTCAAAAACCCATAAACCAGAGGGTGTGACAGAAGATGTAATTAAATTAGTGGATATTCTCAAATGCCTTTTGTAAAGGCATGAATCTAACATACCCTACTTTTGTTGAATATCAAAAACAAATTGACGTACGAGAGATTAAGTAAATGAGTGAGAACTTTGGAAAACTATTCTTCCTTGACTGTTATCTTCCATACAAAAAATACGCTCAGGTTTTATAGACTTTCACTCTAGATCTCATTTCTTGTACATTACTTTTCTATATATACCCCTTACGAGCTTTTTACACCAGCGTTAGCGGATGGTCCTTCACTTGAGTCTGAGTGACAAGTCGTCCCGACTCTTCTCAGTATTCTGGTTTGGTTTCTTTGTTTAATGGCATATCAACCTTTGTAGGTTATTTAATGCCAAAGTCATCTTTCTAGAAGAACAGTAGTGGTACTATTTAACCCATAGCTGGGAGGATGAGAGGGTTCATACCTTTCCCAAGGCTATTGGCCCGAGAGTGAACGTAATAGCGCGACTGGAGTACGAACTCGCTTACTACGATTCTGCAGTCCATCACTTTAACCATTATACCACGAGGACACCCACCTTTAACTTTTGGTTTGGTTGGTTTCTTTGTTTAATGGCATATCAACCTTCGTGGGTTATTTAATGCCAAAGTCATCTTTCTAGAAGAACAGTAGTGGTACTATTTAACCCATAGCTGGGAGGATGAGAGGGTTTATACCTTTCCCAAGGGTATTGGCCCCAGAGTGAACGTAATAGCGCAACTGGAGTACGAACTTGCTTACTACGATTCCGCAGTCCATCACTTTAACCATTACACCACGAGGACACCCCCTCAGTATTCTGTCTGCTCTCAACAATGTCTAGATAATCTCGATTCGTCTTCCGATTTCCAACTCTTCCAGTTTTTTTCCAAGCCTATGGAGTCCATTCTAAAAGCGCCAATTACAATTGGTATTACCGTCACCCTCATGTTCCACACTTTTCTAAGTTCTCTGCCATGGTCTCAGTATTTTTCTTTCTTTTGGTTTTCTTTTATTTTCTCTCAGTGATCGTCCATATTATCTTTACTTGACTTTCAGCTTCACTTTTGTTTTTTACAATCGATCATCAGGTCTTTAACCAAGACCTAGGGTGAGGGAAAGTAGGGATTTTATGTATTCTCTGTTTTTGTTTTTTGATGTCTTTACTTTCCTGAAAAGATAAGCAGTTCCCATTTTTTGTATTTCATGTAGGGTGGGACTGCCAAGGTATCTTGTTAATCTATCGTTAATGTTATTATTATTACTATTTCAAGCTGCTGACTGTATGTTCGTGCTGGTCGTCCTGCTTTTGCCCGTCCACATGTGGGGGTCTATAGGAGTACATCACTTAAGAGCTCGTCCCTGCTTCTCCAGCAGTGTCCTGCATGTCTGGTTCTGAAGACCTACCAGAGGCGATGAACTATAGGGAGAAGTGTCGAGAGAGGGTCAGGGAAATCCGTGCTAGCGGCACGACATGATGAGGATGATGATGACTATTTCAAAATTTAATTTTCAGCTTTACTTTTGTTTCTTAGGATACAATACCGGGTCTCTTGTACAATTCTTAGTGGACAACCTTTCCCATTCAGTTATTATTTACTTCGTGAGAGTTTTTCTTTTTACATCAGTGTTTGCTGATGGTCTTTCTCTAGAGTTTGAGTGACAGCAAGTCTCCCCAAGTCTCCAGGTATTATTGTTATAATCATTTACTCCTTTAGAGTTTCTCACATCAGTATTGGCTGATGGTTTTTCACTGGAGTTTGAGGGACAGCAAGTCTCCTCCAGTCTCCAGGACTCTTCTCAGTATTCTGGCCGTTCTCAGTAATGATGTCATTTGGATAGTCTCTACCCATCCGCCAACTTTCAAGTCCTCCAGGCCCTTTAATAATCCTTTAGTTATTGTGTCAAAAGCACTAATCACAATTGGTACAATCGTCACCCTCATGTTTCATATTCTTTTTCAATTCTCTAGAAATGTCGAGGTACTTATCCTTCTTTCCACATTCTTTCAGTTTTATTCTGTGATCAGCTGGACAGCAAAGTAGACATATTATTATTATTATTATTATTATTATTATTATTATTATTATTATTTACTCGTTTAGAGTTTTTCACATCAGCGTTAGCTGATGGTTTTTCACTGGAGTTTGAGTGACATCAAGTCTCCTGAAGTCTCCAGGACTCTTCTCAGTAATCTGGCCGTCTTCAATAATCCTGTCGTTTGGATATTGTTATTATTATTATTATTATTATTATTATTATTATTATTATTTCTTGAAGCCAATAAAAGTTTGATGCGTGAGAGGTTACAAATTGTCCTTTTTAAGCTTCTTTTCTCTGTGAACTCTTTCATCCCTCTTAGGTCTTTTCACCAATAAATCTCCTTAATCAATTCTATTCCAGTTAGTCACAATGACCCCTCATTTCCACTTTCTCTCAACGTTTGCTTTAAGATTATGGTAACTGCAGAGACGAAGAAAATATTCAATGGGATTTATTTTTCCCTGAATATTTTCCAATAGGATGGCGTAAACAATTTGTGCAACTTTCGGGATGAAAAATTATACATATATATATATAATTTTTCATTCCTATTGAATATTTTCTTCGTCTATATATGTTATTATCATAATGGTGTGCTGTGTGTGTGTGCGTCTGTGTGTGTGTGTGTGTGTGTGTGTCTCTCTCTCTATATATATATATATATACTTATCCATCCATCCAAACTGGCCATCGCTCGTGTTTCGTCCTTAAAACGGTATCCATTGTCGGCACATAACTGTTGAATGTAAGTTTTTGCTGGTTGAACAACAATTCATGGGTTATTTAATGCCAAAATTTGATTAATTTGTAAATGTTTGATTACAATAGAAGAGAAGAGGAGATATGAAGAAAAGAAAAGGGGAGAGAGAGAGAGAAAGAGAGAGAGAGAGAGAGAGAGAGAGAGAAAGTAGAATGGGAGAAATAGAAAGAAAAGAATAGAAAGAAAGAGGAAAAGAGGAGAGAGAGAAAAATAGAGAGAGTGAAAGAAAGGAATAAGAGAGAGAGAGCGAGAGAGAGAAAAGAAGTGGGGAGAGAGAGAGAGAGAGAGAGAAAGGAGAATTTAAAAAAGAAAGAGAGAGAGAGAGAGAGATAAAAAAAGAAGAAAGAAGACAAGAGGGAGAGAGCAGGTTTGGTTTGATTTTTTTATTCAACGGCCTATCAACACCTCATGGTTTATTTAATGCCTGAATTTAATATTCATTTATTATCATAACTACTCCTATTTGTAACGTCTGATAGCAATCATTTTTAATCAACTTTTTTTATTTGTCTGTAATAATAATTTGTTTACACTGTTACATTGTATCGTTGGGAAAAAAACATAGATGTCTCCCTTCCGACAATCACATGACCGTTGGTCATATGATATTTCGAGAAGCGTTTTCGACCTTTTTTTGGCCGTTGTCATTTCGACTTGGCCAAACCCCTGTGTTTGGTACGCCTCTTCGGTCGGCTGTGTTTTGGTCAGCGTAGCTCGGTCGGGTGTTGCTTCAGCACAGGAGATTTCCTTCGGTCTCGGGGGGGTGCAGTTCTTTACCTCCTTACGGGGGGGTATTGCTTGGTGCCAGCGGCGCCCCTAGTAAGGGTAATGCCGACGGGGCCGAAGGTATTTTTGGCAATGCCGGACGCGTGTGGGCTACGGCCCTGCGTCCAGACCCACCTTAAAAAGGCCTGGTGCCAAACTCGCTCGTTCGGTGGGGCGCGTGACAGATAACTGGCTGTCGTCATTTCGCAGTAATCACCGGTTTTCTTTCGTCTCCACTCTTCACGTGTGTCCAAATTCTCTTCTGTGTGTCTTTCAAACACCAGGAAACTGTAAGTGTTTAACCGCTGCTATTCATCACTTCTTGTTTATTTTTAAAACACCGTTTGTAAATATTTTTATGATTTTGGACATTTAACGTGTTTCATAATTATGTGTAAATATGTTTATATAAAATATATGTTATTTTAAGCTAAATTGACTCGGTGTTTTCTCCTTACCGAAATTAGCCCAGTCGGCTGGAGCTGTAGAATACACTGACTGCTTCTCTGAAGAGGAATACGACTCCTCCAACATGTATCCTGTTTTTGACACCAAACAATCTGATATTGAGGTTCCAGTAAATCTGGAGCTTTGGGAAATGCAGAGTACCCCCTCATTGCCATTGCTCCAAGGTCCACTCAGGTCTGGAGTGGTAATAACAAATAGGGCTCTATCTATGGGTCAAATAAAAGTAAACTGTATTTGAAATAGAACTGTTTTTGACACTGAAACTGTGTACTTATATTAAATTGAATTGTTTGAAATAGAACTGTTTTAAAAATGTAAATGTTTGATTCTTATCATAACTAGATTTTCAATGTTCCTTTGTATTCTTAAATACTGTTTTTATTTGTCAATAACTATTTGTTTACACACATCTATATGATTTCAAGTATTCCTATCAAATACTAACAATTTTCACACAAATTTATGGTTTCAAGTATTTCTTTTTAATACTAATAATTTATGCACGATAATATGGTTTAAAGTAGCTATTCCCATTCCATAGGGATAAATATTTCTTGGTTAGTTGGTTGGTTGGTTGGGTTTTATGATATATCAACCTTTGTAGGTTATTTAACGGCAAATCCGTTTTTATACAAATAGTCAGTTCTATTTAAACAATGCAGTTTAGCATCAGTACAGTTTCAATGTTAAAAACAATTTTATTTCAAGCAGTTCAGTTTAGCATAAGTACATAGTTTAATTGACAAAATATTTCTATTTCAAGCTATTTAATTTAGTCAAACAGTTCTAATTCAAACAATTCAGTTTAATATAAGTATAGATTTTGTTTCATCCTCATCATCATGTCGTGCTACCAACACGGATATCCCTGACCCTCTCTCGCCACTCCTCCCTATTATTCATCGCCTCTGGTCAGTCTTCAGGGTTACATCCTGTGTCCTCACATAGTTGCTGTATGTATGTTCGAGCTGGTCGTCCTGCTTTTACTTGGCCATATGTGGGGGTCCATAGGAGTACATCACTTATGAGCTCGTCCTTGCTTCTCCAGCAGTGTCCTGCATGTCTGGTTCGTCTAACTTGTATAGTTTTCGTGATGGGAGGCAAGTGGCCGTATAGTTGGTGTCTTGTGGGGTGTTGTCGCCAGGATTTGTTCAATATTGCTCTCAACATTCTTCTGTAATTGCCATCTAGTTTCTTCTCCATCCGTTTAGTTAGTGTCCATGTAGTGCATCTATATAGCAGTATCGATACAACCGCTGCCTGGAAGAAACTGCGTTTCATTTTATCGGTCAGGTCTGATTTCCATATGATCGAGAGCCTATCGACAGCTGCCCATGCTTTCGTTAGTCGTGTGTCGACGTCTTTTTCGGTTGATGAGACGCTACTTCCTAGGTAGGTGAATTTGTCTACTAGTTTCAGAGAGGCTCCGTCTAGTGTGGTAATGCTGCCTGTTTGGTTGTAACACATATACTTATGCATAACAGATTTTGTTTACACACAGTTAAATGTAAAAAAAAGTTCAATATTAAACAATTCCGTTTAGCTAAAGAACAGTTCCATTTTAAATAATTCAGTTTATTATAAGTATACGGTTTAAATGTAAGTACTCAGTTTAGTTTTATGGCATATCAACCCTTGTAGGTTATTTAACGCCAAATCCATTTTTATGTAAATAATCAGTTCTATTTAAAACAGTTCAGTTTGGCATGAGTATACAGTTTAATTGTCAAAAACATTTCTATTTCAAACTATTCAAGCAGTTATATATAACAATTCAGTTTAGTGTAAGTACAGTTTCAATGTCAAAAACAGTTAAATTTCAAATAATTTAGTTTAGCATAAGCACACAATTTAAATGCAAGTACAGTTTAATTGTGAAGAACATTTCTGTTTCGAGCTATTCAGCTTAGTCAAGCAGTTCTAATTCAGCTAATTCAGTTTAGTATAAGTACAGATTTTGTTTACACATAGTTAGATGTCAAAACAGTTCTATGTTAAACAATTCAGTTTAGTGTAAATACAGTTTCAACGTCAAAAAACAGTTCTATTTCAAATAATTCAGTTTAGCATAAACACGCAGTTTAAATGTAAGTACGGCTTAATTGTCAAAAACATTTCTATTTTAAGCTATTCGGTTTAATCAAACAATTCAGTTGAGCATAAGAATACCGTTAGTTCTATTTAACCCATACATAGGGCCCTATCAGGTGCTACTACGCCGGGCCAGAGTGAACCTGGGAGCAATGACAACGAAGGGGTGCTCCGTATTCCACAAGGCCCCAGCATTACTGGGACCTCACCATCAGAATGTTTAGTGTCATATCAGGACTCTCATTGGGGGATCTTACCCCTCTGCAGAGGTGCAGTCGGCGTATTCACCAACCCTAGCCGACAGGACGGAAGTACTCAGATTGTCAAAATTTCTATTTTAAGCTATTCAGTTTAGTCAAACAGTTATTATTCAAACAATTCAGTTCATCAGAAGTAGGCAGTTTAGTTCTATTTAACCCATAGCTAGGGCCCTATCAGGTGCTACCATTCTGAGACAGAGTGGACTTGGGAGCAATGGCAATGAAGGAGTTCTCTGAATTCCCCCAAAGTCATAGTATCACTGGAACCTCACTATCGGATTGTTTGGTGTCATATCAGGACATTCGTTGCGAGGGGGACTTACCTTTTTGCGGAGAAGCAGTCGGTGTATTCTACAGCCCCAGCCGACTGGCAATAAACATTTCTCTTCACACACTTATATGGTTTCAAGTATTCTTACCTAACACAAATAATTTGCTCCGTTAAATTGTTTTGACTCACTAATATTAACCCTTTGCAAACAATTATGAGTTCCAGTAACTTTTCTCTATAAAACTAATTTGCACACAGTTATATGATCTCAAGTATTCCTATCAAATACTAATAAGTTACACACAATTGTATGATTTCAAGTATTCCAATCTAATCCTAATAATCTATACACAATTATATGATTTAAAGTTTGATAATAATTTGCTCGAACAAAGTTATATGGTTTCAAAAATTCCTATATAACACCAAATATTTGCAAGAAATTATATGGTTTTAAGTATGGGACTTTGACATACAAACGGATCACCTAATCTCGGCCAGATGACCTAATCATAATCAACAAAAGAAAGAGAATTTGCAAAATTGTCGACTTTGCTGTCCCGGCTGACCACAGAATAAAACTAAAAGAATGTGAAAAGAAGGATAAGTATCTCGACCTTGCTACAGAATTGAAAAAAAACTGTGGAACATGTAGGTGACAATAGTACCAATTGTGATTGGTGTTTTTGGTACAGTCACCAAAGGATTATTAAAGGGACTGGAGGACTTGGAAGTTCGAGAACGAGTGGAGACCATCAAAATTACGGCACTATAGAGAACGGCCACAATACTGAGAAGAGTCCCGGAGACTTGAGGAGATTTGCTGTCACTCAGTCTCCAGTGAAAGACCATCAGCTAAAACTCATGTAAAACACTCTCAATGAGTAAATAATAATAATAATAATAATAATAATAATAATAATAATAATAATAATAATAAACCTGGCTAAGTAATTATAGCCTCTAGCAATTATTCTTGATAAAATAATCTAGAGACAGTTAAACAGTATCGAACATTCCAACAGTAATAATTCTTAAACAAATCTATTTGACTCATAGATGGGTCCCTAACAGATACAGCCATATAAGAAGTGTTATTAGTGTAACGGTTATTGTTGTAAGAACAGGATTCAGTGATGTGATTTTAAATCCTTAGCGAAGCTGATTGCATTTCACTTCATGCTAATATCATTTGGAAAGTCATGAATCAATCTATTCTTCTATTCATGGGTAAATAGTAGGACAGATTCGGTTCTTTAACCTTAGGTAGACAACCAATCAAGGAAAAGAAGAATTTGTTTTACTCCACTTTAAAATTGACCTTGTCTCCTGTTCTGGCCGTTGAGGAGTGGTTGGGTTATCACACATTTTAAGTCAGAGTGGACCAGTGAGTACCCTCCAGAGCTCCAAAACTGGAGCCTCACCACTAGATGCAGTTTAGTGTCATGGTATGTGTATGTGGTGGCGTGTCTCACCTTTCTGCCGGGTCTGCAATCGACGTATTCAAAGCACTACTGAGAGGGCTTTTTTTTTCAATTTTGTTCAAGCAACTTCTACGATGACACGAGAGACAAGCAGCGGTGGAGTGGAAAGGAGAGACTTGCTGCATAGGCAACGGCTGATCAACCAAGAACGTGGCTGAAACCATCACCTAGATGCTGAAAAAGCTTTCTTGAAAGTGGTTAATTGTTTTTTTGTTATTTGTTTGTTTTTTTGGGGGGGGTCTTTTTTGTTTTATTGCTTTTTTGTTTTTTCAAATTTCCTGTTTCTTGCGGGTAGGGAAACTGGTTTGACACAGAAAAGTGTCAGTAAGAGCCATTACAGATGCGAGTCGATTGCTGTGTTAGCTCTGGCTTTTATTTGGGCGTGTAATTTAGAAAAAGAAAGCGACCAAAAATAATTCAGTGTTCGCTCACCTTTCTTTTAGAATTGGTGGAAAGAGAGGAGATTACATAAAAGTAATCAAATAAACCTCAATGGAAAACAAATCTTTTTGGTTGACGTTATCGTTTGATTTGGATTCACGAGTTGTTCTTGATTTATAACGGAGGAAAAAACCATTAATGGTGGTAGAAAAATATCATCGTGATCAAAATAATGATGCTTATATATATATATATATATATATATATATATATATATATATATATATATATATATATAAACAAGGCTTTCCAAATGTCATCATGATTCCAATGATGATGTTTTTACGCACACACACACACACACACACACACACACACACACACACACACACATATATATATATATATATATAACAAATATCATCATGATTACAATGATGATTTTTATACACACACACACACACACACACACACACATATATATATATATATATATATATATATATATATATATATATATATATATATATTACATGGTGGTATCTGTGACCCTGGGTTTCATGCTTTATGCATTCATCCACCATTGACTCAGCAAGTGAGCCAGTGATAACCATAAAACATTACAATACTATATATATATATATAAATATATATATATATATATATATATATATATATATATATATATATATGCATTATCGTCGTAATCATGATCTTATCCCTCAAAGCTATGGGGAGATAAGAGGTTTATACATTAGTATCACTCCTGTTCCTCTATAAGGATATCTTTGATATTAAATAACACAGGAAATTTTATATACCATTAAACAAAGAAACTGAGACAAACCTTAAATGCAATTAAGATAAAAATTTAATCCTAAAAGTGTTTTTAATCAATAAAATATTTACTGTGTTGGAAGATGTAGAGAAACAACACAATATTGAAAAAAATGGTTTTAATAAAAAGAGGATAAAAACTAGCCCACATTAAACTTAGTGTCATGAATTTCTATCTTGTTTTTATTATTATTATTATTATTATTATTATTATTATTATTATTATTATTATTATTATTATTATTTTGCTCCTTCAGAGTTTTTCACATCAGCATTAGCCGATGGTCTTTCACTGGAGTTTGAGTGACAGCAAGTCTCCTCAAGTCTCCTGGACTTTTCTCGGTATTCTGGCCGTTCTCAATAATGCTGTAGTTTGGATGGTCTCCACTCGTCCTCCAACTTCCAAGTCCTCCAGTCACTTTAATAATCCTTTAGTTACTGTGCCAAAAGCACCAATCACGATTAGTATAATTGTCACCTGCATGTTCCATATTTTTTTTCAATTAGCGAGGTTGAGGTACTTATCCTTCTTTTCACATTCTTTCAGTTTTATTCTGTTTGTTGGTTGTTTTGTTTTACGACGTATCGACCCTTTTCGGGTCATTTAACGCCGAATTAATTTTCAAACAATTTAGTTTAGTATAAGTATAGTTTTTGTTTACAAACTATTAAATGTCAAAACAGTTCTATTTCAAACAATTCAGTTGAGTATAAGGACACAGTTTAGTTCTATCTGACCCATAGATAAGACCCTATCAGGTGCTACTACTCTGAGCCAGAGTGGACCTGGGAGCAATGGCAATGAAGGGGTACTCCGCATTCACCAAAGGTCCAGGATTACTGGAACATCACGATCAGATTGATTCGTGTCATATGCAGGACACTCGTTGGGGAGGGAGGGAGGTGTCTTACCCCTCTGCAGAGAAGCAGTCGGTGAATTCTGCGGCCCCAGCCGACTGGGCAATATTTTGTACATGAGAATGTTTTATATATATATATATATATATATATATATATATAGTACAATTTAATGGAGACTCAAACACGGTTAAGCCGTCATAATAAATTTATTTCGGCGGAGAATATTATTGCTATACTCTCCGTCTCGTAAGATGACTCTTTACATGCTTTCCTCCTGTCGCACAGTAGCGAATGTGGAGTTGATAAAGATAAGTGGAAAACTGGATAAATGAAACTCTTACACTGAGTTTAGTAGCGCCTCGGGTAGTGCAATGATTAGCAATCTTGACTAGCTAAACCTTCAGAAGTGAGTTCGAGTCTCATTGGGTGCTCAATTTATTCAGCCTTTTGCCACATCTAAAGAAAAGGGTATAGTAAATTACTACAACGGATTTAGTAATAATATTTTCTCCTTGAATAATAAACGAAATATTACTACTAAACCCGTTGTAACAGTTCGACTTTTCCACTTACTTTGATCATCTTGTCAGATTTACCAAAATCTACCATTTCTCCATATATATATATATATATATATATATATATATATATATAATCTCTCACTGATCCCATGACCTGGTTTGGTTGTAGGGGTGATACACTTATTCAATGTATTTTAGGCATGAATAACAAGTCGGAGAGAATTTTAAGATGATCTTTTAGTATAAGCATAAAAATCACACTGGTAATTTTACGAGGTATCGATCGTCAAGTTGAAGAAATGTTTTTTTTAGAATTCATTTTTAGATTCGATATTAAAGTAAATTCATCGTACATGTAGTTCTATGGTGAATATTGAACGCTGTTACGGAAAAGACAAGACAATCCTAAGTTGCATTCAAGATTTTTAAATATTACATACATATATATATATATATATATATATATATATATATATATATATATATAGAGAGAGAGAGAGAGAGAGAGAGAAAGAGACAAATATGGCTGAAATAATAAAAACCATGTTGTTGAGATAATTTATTTCGCTTTAAACAGCTTTAAACAGTGAGTTTTCTTTTAAAATGAAAACAAATATGTATAAAGAAAATTCTTCGAAATCCACGAATCTGTACAAGGGAAACATACAAAGCTAAATTATCATCGATAACTTGGTTTTCTTTTTTCTTTTCTTTTTTTTTTTTTTTTTTTTTGATCACTTAATATCTTTAACGAGTATTTCTGTTTCTTGGGGAGTCGAACAGAAAGAATACCTTTTAAAGTTAGATCACACTTCCTTAAAACCTTGCATTTCATTTATGGTAAATACAGATGGTTTTCTAAGTAAAACACACACACACACACACACACACACACACACACACACACACACACATATATATATATATATATATATATATATATATATATATCAACTTGAAGCATCACGCGTGTCGAGCTACACTGAAGAGTTGTGTAACTGTCTGTCTGTGTATAACGATAAAATTGACGTCCTAAAGAAAACAACATTACAGCTTTATTTTAAAACTTTTCTTGAAAAAATCAATTCAGGTAACTTGATTATGTTGTAGAGCTGACATATATTCAATGGAGCCGCCTTCAGCCTCAATCACCGCTTCGATACGGTTCCGGAACTGGGAGCATACCTTTTCGACAAGCGCCGGCGGGAGCTCGGCGAATACTCGGCTGATGGCGGCGATCAGGCTGGCTTTGGTGTTGTGGGAGGTCATGTTGGTAATGTTCTCGACGTATGACCAAACGAAGTAGTCCAGCGGGTTCAGGTCGGGGGAGGAGGAGGGCAAGTGAGAGATGGGTACAAAGTCGTAGCACTCCTTCTGAAGCCAAGCCCCGGTCTCTTTCGACTTGTAGGCCGGCGTCAAGCCCTGCTGCCACACCCAGGGTCTGCCACCGGCCACCTGATTGCACCAGGAGATCACCACACTCTTCAGCACATCCAGGTACACTTTGGTGTTGACTTTCAAGCCGACTTCGAAGATGTGAGGTGGCATGATGTGGCCCTCACTTGAGACCTCCGCTCCACCACCTCCAAAGGGTCGTCCGATGCGTTGAGCTGTGCCCTCAAGCGTTGAACCGTCCGGATTTGCATTTTGAGGGTGCTGGCAATGGTCCTGTTGTCATAATTTGGATCGGTAGATAGCATGAGTTGTACAGCGGCGCATCTCCGATCTCGCTCGTCGAACATTGTGTCATTTTCAGACATGATAGAAGCCTCCTATCGCTCTTGGGATTTTTACACAACTGGTCAACTAGTAGATGGTCTTCAACAAAAAAAGAAAACTGGTTTTCATTTAACGGAAATGGAATCATGTCGTCTTTTCTAGGGCGACAATTTTATCGTTCCACCCCGTATATATGTGTGCATATATGTCCCTGTAGCGTTGCGGCTAACGTGCTGAACTGGGATACCGTAGTAAGCGAGTTCGAATTCCAGTCATGTTATTAAGTTCATTTTCATTTGCTCCACTTTACCCTTGAACCGTACCTTATAATGCTGAGTGTTAAGCAAGGTGGTATCAAGTACCATTTTTAAAGTCTTTGGTATGACTCGACCTGGGATTGAACCCAGGTCTCCCGGGCCATTGGCGAACACTCTAACCGCTGGGCCAATACTGGGAAAGGTAAGAACTCCATAATCCTTCCAGTAATGAGTCAAATAGTATCACTACTGTTCTTCTAATAGGATTGCTTTGCCATTTAATAACCCACAAAGGTTGATATGTCATTAAACCAAGAAACCATATAATTGTGTACTAGTATTTGAAACAATACAACGGTGTTAAAATTATTTGTATTTAAAAATACCTCTTTTTAATTGTTTGCGAAGTATTATTATTATTGTTCACTCATTAGAGCTTTTCACATCAGCAATAGCCGATGGTTTTTCACTGAAGTCTGAGTGACAGCAAGTCTCCTCAAGTCTCCAGGACTCTTCTTAGTATTCTGGCTGTTCTCAACAATGCTGTCGTTTGGATGGTCTCCACTCGTCCGCCAACCTCCGATTCCTCTAGTCCCTTTAGTAATCCCTTAGTTACTGTTCCAAACGCACCTATTACAATTGGTATAATTGTCACGTATTATTATTGTTATTATTATTAGTTTCGTAAAACCATATATATATAGGAATACTTGGTTATGGCAATAGGCTACATCTGATGGTGAGGCTGAAGTTCTGGAGCTCTTCAGCGTATGGTGTTCACCTTCGCTGTCATTACTCCCAGATCCAGTGTGACCATTTGGTGATGAAGGATGAAAAGTAAAAATTGGTAAAATATGAAGGACATAAATTCGGAAGTGAGTAGAATGGCCTAATGAGTAGAGTGTTCGCTAATTGTCCGGAAGACCGGAGTTCAATCCCAGGTCGAGTCATATCAAAGACTCAAAAAATGGTACTTGATACCGCTTTGCTTAGCACTCAGCATTATAAGGTAGGGATCAAGGGTAAAGTAGAGCAATCCAGGGAAAGGAGTGGCGCCCTCCCCTACACCTAGGTGTGGTAGCTGTTGAAAAGGGAGCCTTCTGGTTGCCCTCGACTAAGGTCGCCAACTACTACTATATATTTGCCTACGCCTCCTCATGAACAGAATGTCACACAGTCAATTATTAAGTTTTCCTTCTCTTAGATGGGTTGTCATACCAAAGTTAAAGAGCCTAGTCTGCCGTACCTATACCTGGAGGGAGAATTGGTTGATGCATATCTTTCTGAAGAGCATACAAAATGCAAAACAGTCTTGTCCAGGATTTGAACTCGTGTCGCCGTGTCCATTTCCAACGACGATAATCATTACACTAAAAACGCCTCCTTAAATATGTCTGTATATCTATAACTTATTTTCACTAGTGAATATTCAGTTTCCTTAAAATTTAGTTAAAGTTTATAAGCAATAAATTAGTTATATTTCTACAATACAAAAAATATTTTAACACGTTTTCTACAATTCCATATAATATTTAATTATAAAAATACAATTAGATTTTTTAAATGTTGAAAGACTATGAGAGTTTACCAGATTGATTGATTTTAACGGCATGTCAGTCAAGAGTTATTTTGCCAAGAGGTTTGGGAGTCGTATTTATTGTACGTTCCTATTTACACTTTTTATTCAGTTGTTTCTTAAGAGGCTTTTTTTACCCACGACCTTATCAAATAGGAATAATCTTAAAACAGATGTGACTCATTGAAGAGACTCCAACAGGTACAACTATTCTAGGTCTGAGTGGACCTGGGAGTAATGTTAATGAAAAGGTACTCAACACTTCCAGACCTCCTGAACTAAATCCTCACCACCAGATATAGTTTGGTGTCATACCCAGTAAACCCTCCTTTGGGGGGCTTACCTCTTTTCAGGGATAGAGTCAGCATATTCTAAGCTCCAACGACAGGGCGGTGGGTCTACTTGAGTAAAATAGGAAGCGAAGGGGTCCATAAGTAAAAAAAGGTTGAGAACCATTGCTCTAAATGAGCGTATGTCTCCCGGTTGTACCCTAGATACATGGAATTGGGGACTGGAGGAAGAGTAAAGATCATACTTATCAGATCAGGGCTGACGTTGAAAAGAATACTGAGGAGAGTGCTGCAGAATTGAGAAACCTTGTCAATCAAACCCCTGAGATAATCCAGTTTGAAGATTCAAAAGTATAAATAACAAAAATAAGAGCTCTTCGTAAAATACTGAGACACAAACGCAAATGTTTTATCTTCAGTCGAAAAAAATCGATAACTGCAAGTCATAGATTTCCCAGGGTGTGTTTTGTATAAAATCTCCCAAAGATATTTAAAATACTCGTAGGTGTAGATAAAAATAACCCTTCTGAAGCACTTATAATCTGTATTGTTTAAACAATCTTCTTACATACTAAGCACAATGTGACTATATATATATATATATGGGGAGAAAGAGACAGACAAACAGAGAGACTGATACTTAGAGGGAAAGAATAAAGCAGAGAGATACACTGCTTGTCAAAATTTTGGTTTGGTTGGTTGTGTTTTACGGCATATCAATTCTTGTTGGTTATTCAATGCCAAATACTGTTTAATCATATATACAAATATATGTGATTAGATTGATTTGGTTTGGTTGGGTTTTATGGCATATCAAACATGATAGGTTATTCAATGCTAAATCCTCTTCATACATATATATTAAATATATAGAATTTGTAAACATTTTATAGATAACATTTTCAAACGAGCCTTTGCTCATGCTTTTTGGCACACAAAAGGTTTCAAGTATTTCTTTCAAATACAAATAATTCTATTCATTTGTTATTTGTTTGCACACAGTTCAATGTAACAGTTACAATTTAACATCAAACATTTGTTTGCACACATTTAAGCATATTCTAAGCCCTGCTGACATGGCGGACTTGGTTTTAAGATTTAAAAAAGGAACATTACGCAAGATGAATTAGATTTTATTGTAATCAACATAACAAGTGTTATGGCTAAAGTGTTAGGTTGCAGCCTCGAAGCAAACGAGTTCAAACTCTCAATGAGATCCAAGCACAGCAACACAGAAGTGAGTAGATCGCAAGGAGGACTATGTTGAAAAATAAACCTCATTGGTTCACATTCTGCGAAAATATCTTGCTCAACCAATGAATTTTTCAGATGACCCTCGTATGCGTTGTTTCAAAGCATTTGTATATTCAAAAAACAAATTAATTCACGATTGATAATATTCAGCACTGTTCTTCGACAAGAATGACTTTGGCATTAAATACCCCTCAACGGTTGATATGCCCTTAAAAATAAAAAGAACCGAACCTTTTATTGGTTATTATATAAATATCAATCTTTTTGATCTTATTAGTTTATCTAAACTTTATATATATATGTATATATATATATGAAGGTTGCAGGAAAAAATATAATCCAAATAGGTGAATATATCATGATGTAAAGTCGACGTTAACGTTTCGGTTTCAGTAACTATCATCAGGACTTGGATATGAAATAGTTCACATATCGATGGGTGCTTGCTGAGATGACAGGAGCAAATATATATATATATATATAAAGTAAAGTTAGCGACCATAGTCGAGGGTGACCTGAAGGCTCACTTTTCGATAGCTACTACACCAAGGTGTAGGGGAGGGCGCTACTCCATTCCCAGGATTGCTCCACTTTACCCTTGAACCGTACCTTATAATGCTGAGTGTTAAGCAAGGTGGTATCAAGTTCCATTTTTAAAGTCTTTTGTTATGACTCGACCTGGGATTGAACCCAGGTCTCCCGGGCCATTGGCGAACACTCTAACCGCTGGGTGAAGAGTATATATTTAGGCAGCAAGTTATTAAGGCAAGTTTTATTAAAGACGGTGGAACATTTTATATTTAGTTGTAATTTTTTAAGTTATTTTTACTGTGTCGAGATTTTAAGTTATTTTTACTGTGTCGAGATTTAGGTGGTCAAGGATTTATCCCATATCTTCTGCGCAAGAGCTTTCGACCATACTTTTGGTAATCATCAGGCGTAGTGTAGTTTTAGTTGACAGTTTGAGTTTTTATTATCTTAATTATTTTTAGCGGTTTTTTTAAGTTGTCGGTTTGAACATTTTCAGCGTTTTGTTTTATAACGTTCGGTTGGAAAAAGATATAACTAATAGAGTTAGTGATTTTAGTTATTATAAATATGCTAATTTGATTATGTTTTTGTTTTTGATTAATTTTTTATGAATATTGATTCTAGGAGTCGTAATCGTTTATTGTTATGATCTATATACATAATTATCGTATTATCTGTGAGAATCTTCTTTACATCGGAAGATTTAAGTTCGTCAGTACTATTGTTGTGTTTTGTAATTAAATGTTGTTTTATGGCGCTATTTTCAGAAAGGTGATTTGTGAGGCAACACTGAAGAGTTGTGATACAACGAAACAATTTGTCTGTGGATGACAATATAGACGCTCACTTATGGGGGTTTAGCAATCTAGTAAAGGGATTTACGGCTGCCACTCGCATAA
Source organism: Sepioteuthis lessoniana (assembly GCA_963585895.1). Taxonomy (NCBI): domain Eukaryota; kingdom Metazoa; phylum Mollusca; class Cephalopoda; order Myopsida; family Loliginidae; genus Sepioteuthis; species Sepioteuthis lessoniana. Next base: position 3,343,720 of record OY757935.1, read on the forward strand.
TACAAAGCTCTTCGAACGAATTAAGCACTCTGGTACCCGGTAAGGTATAAAATGTAAACGAAACGGAAGCTACTACTTAATGTCATATAATTCCCAAGCTGACATGGTTCGCTTGTTGGCTGATACTAGGTCTAACGTAAAGTTGAGCGGGTTTCGATCCCAGCTTCAAGCGTCCAACTTGTTTAGCCACACCAAAGAGTTACGATACAATAAAACAATCTGTCTGTCTGTAGATGACAATATATATATATATATATATATATATATAAGTAGTAAGTTGGCGACCATAGTCGAGGGCGACCAGAAGGCTCCCTTTTCAATAGCTACTACACCGAGGTGTAGGAGAGGGCGCTACTACTTTCCTATGATTGCTCCACTTTACCCTTGATACGTACCTTATATTGCTGAGTGTTAAGCAAGGAAGTATCAAGTACCATTTTTAAAGTCTTTGGTATGACGTGACCTGCGATTGAACCAAAATCTCCCGGACCATTGACGAACACTCTACCCAATTTGCCAATGAGCCGGTCGACAATATATATATATATATATATATATATGTATATATATATATATATATATATATATATATATATATATATAATCACTGTAAAAAAGAAAGAATATAACAATAATTATGAAAAGTCATCATAACCACAGAGCGGGGTTGAAAAATATGATATAATCATCAACATAGCTTTAAGAATAGAAAATATGTCAACACTACAATATTACCAAACCTTATATGGCAAATAAAAGAAGAATTAGGTAAATCTTCCAAAATAGAACGGGATATTGTGAAAAGAAAATGTAGACGTTTTGATAAATCTTTTTAGACATCCCTGTTGTTATATATATATATATATATATATATATATATATATATATATATATATATATATATATATATATATAAAAGAAAAAAACCTTTAAAAATTACTCATATTTTTGTAATGATATTTATATCAGCAGTTCAAACATTTTTAAAAAAATATAGGGTCGGCTGAAATAAACATTATTACAAAAAATATGAGTGAGTTTAAAAGGTTTTTCTATTATATGGAATTATTTGGTCAATATTTTAATTTATTATTTTACATTCAGCTCTCTATTGGATTTTTAATTACATGGATATTAAACAAAGAAAATCCTAAAAAAGAATCGTTTCCACCATCGACTGACTTGGCGTTGGATGATATATATACATATATATGTGTGTGTGTGTGTGTATAATATATGTGTAATATATATATATATATATATATATATATATATATATATATATATATGATTATTATTATATATTAGGTCTATCATAGATATTGAGCACTCTCCATATTATATTGCACTTGGTTCGACACATACTCACAAAGTTATTTAGTGACAACCAACGCTCTTATAATCTATATATATATATATATATATATATATATATATATATATATAGTTTAAAAAACAAGAAATTTAGAAATAGTTTTACTTAATAAATTTATTTCGCTTATTAAGGCTCGTCAGATGGATTAAAAAAAGATATATATTTTGTTGGTTGGATAAATCAAACACTTAACACAGGGTTAGAAGTATCCATGATATTTCCTTCATTATTCTAAGAAATTTTTCAGGCTTGATAAAGAACGAAATATCTCGCCTTCCAAACCCATGTTAAGTGTTTGCTTTATCCAACCTTCCACGTATTTCTATTATACTGTCAGATTCACTACAATCTATCATTCCAACACACACACACACATATATATATATATATATATATATATATATATATATATATATATATATATATTTCTATGTGTGTCATGTGTACTTCTATCTGTACACGTGACTTTGCTCCATACTATAATTACTACCGATAGGACATTCTTTTCTATTATCTGTCTGATGATTATGCATACCGCATGAAACTTGAACTAACAGGCTTCATAATTTGATATTTGTCTGGGTTTTATACCTGCTCTGCAGTAATAGCGTTGAGCACCTTATCTTGCTAACATTTATCTTTTTACTATCAAAGCACGCACACACACATTATATATATATATATATATATATATATAATATGTGTGTGTGTGTGTGTGTGTGTGTGTGTGTGTGTGTGTGTGTGTGTGTGTGTGTGTGTGTGTGTGCTTTGAATCTCTTATTATAGGGGATAGAAGTATTGAGATTCTAAGAACTGTGGCATTCTTTTAAAGTCCCTAAATCTACTGAAGCTATTCCCAGAATTCGAGAAATGGGAAGAAAGGGAACAACAGTCGACCATTCTGTACTGAACCTGATGGAAGCTTTTTAAGGATGGCAATATATCCTCTGGAAAAAAATCACATAAAATGACCGTCATCATTTGTCGATGGACGATACTTTAAAAGTGAAAGGAGAACCCCATCATCAACACATGAAAACTTTTGAGAAAAGGCGAAATCGTCAAAATATTTCATATTTAGAGCGTTACATGTAATTAAAAGCACACTCAGTTGATTTTTTAAAAAGTGAAAATACTTTTGGTGTATCGTAATATCAAATTTTATTTGAAAAAAGACAATGAAAACAGAAAATAATTAGATTAAGCATAAAATGTGATTTTATATCACTTTTGGTCTGCTGTAGATTTGGTAAATATTCATCGATGAATGGTGCCGAATTTGATTATATTTTTCCAAAAATATAATTTTTCACCAAAATACTTCAAAATTATAGAAAATTTTGAAAAAAATGACAGGTGTTTTTTAAGATTATCACTGATTTGGTTAAATTTCTACTAGTGTTCAGAACCAATTACGGAAGTTACAAAAAGGTGTGTATGTGTGCCTGTATGTATATGTGTACGAATAAATGCATGTATGCGTATGTGTGTGTTTATGTGTATGTTTGATGCATATGTGCATGTATGTGTATATGTGTGTACGTATATATGTACGTGGGTGTATGTATGAGTCTATGTGTGTATATGTCTATGTGTATATGTGTATGTTTGTTTATGTGTATATGTGTATATATACATATATGTGTATGTGTAGTGTGTATGTGCATATGCATTTATGTGTGTATGCGTGTACGTATGCACGTATGTATGTGTGTATACATGTGTGTATATGTGTGTAATTATAAACAACATTGATGGAGGAAAGTGTTTATATTCAAAATTAAAAACCACGGAAATGTTGATTTTTGATATTTTGGAACGAAATCCCTGATTCGGTCATATTTGTATTTGCAGACGAAACTGATGAGCTAGAAACATCAAATCGATGCTTTTTTAAATTATCATATCAGTTTTCAGGACATGCAATCTTTTTTTTTTTTTTTTTTTTTTTTTAGTTTCTTGTAATAAATCATCATCATATTAATGGGTTACATTTATTTTTTGACAGTTTTGAATGATTTTATCTCCAAATAAGTCAGTTCTCAGTAAAGTTTTTTACTGGGTGGAACGATAAAATTGTCGCCCTAGATTTCATTTCCGTTTAATGAAAACCGGTTTTCTTTTCTTTTTTTTTTCTTTTTTTTTTTTTTTTGCAGACCATCTACTAGTTGGCCAGTTGTGAACAAATCCCAAGAGCGATAGGAGACTTCTATCATGTCTGAAAGTGACACAAAGTTCAACGAGCGAGATCGGAGATGCGCCGCTGTACAACTCATGCTCTCTACCGATCCAACCTATGACAACTGAACCATTGCCAGCACCCTCAAAATGCAAATCTGGATTACCACGAATAACAGGGACGTGCCCAGAGTGATGAAAACAAAATTTCCGGCTACGGTTATGGTCTTTGGTTTGGTTTCAAGTGAGGGCCACCTCACATCTTCGAAGTCGGCTTGAAAGTCAACACCAACAAGTCCAAAGAGACCCAGGCTTGGCTTCAGAAGGAGTACTACGACTTTGTAACCTTCTCTCACTGCCCCCCTTCTCCCCCGACCTGAACCCGCTGGACTACTTCGTTTGGTCCTCTGACTATATGTCTCTCCATCTATCTTTCAAACTAACAACAAACAGTAGGCCCCTTTCGAGGATAAAATGAGAGATATATTTTTATAAAGAAGTGTTTCGTTCGTTCACTGAATTTCATAAATCATGTTTGATTGAGTATACAACACTGTGAAACATGAGGGTGACGGTGATACCTGTGAGAAATCAGAGGACGAGTGGAGACCCTCCAAACTACAGCAGTGTTGAGATCGGCTAGAATACTGAGAAGAATCCTGGAGATCTGAGGAAACCTGCTGTCACCAAGCGAAAACCTACCAGCTAACGCTTATGTGAAAAACTCACAAGAAATAAAATACTCAAAATAATAATGTATGGATAATTCAAGCGACCAACTGGTGGGATTGCACACGAGAAAACCTTGACATGGTTAGGAAAGAAAAACTTCAAGAGAGAAAGTGAAAACACAAAATAATGCCACAAGTATCAATCATGTAAAAGCGAAAATTGATAATACGAAATGGAACTGCAAGTGTAGGTTTGATGAAGACAGAGTTGAAACGGTTAATCACGTGATAAGAGAATGCTTCAAACTAACACAAAAGAAGTACAAGATGAAGCACGACTGGGTGGGAAAGATGATTTACTGGGAATTGTGCAAGAGATCTAATTTAACCATACAATCAAATGTTACATATATAAACCAGAATCCGTGATTTGGAGATACAAGCGGAGCATCTAATTGCGGCCAGACGGACAGACCTAGAGCTTCTTTTGTTCATATTGTTCAAGAAGGAGTTCCCGTGGCGCAGTGACTAACGTACTAGACAGTGACATCGTAGTAAGCGAGTTCGAACTCCGTTCGCACTATTATATCCACTTTCGGAGTAATAAACATAGGAAAAGTATAAACAATAATCCATGAAGGTTGATATACCATTAAATAAAGTAACCAAACCCAACTGATCAACAGAAACATGACATCGATATTTCTGCACATAGTAAAACTCGTTTTTATGGATCCTCGTCGAGAGTGAAAATAAAAGTTGGATATTTATTCATTAGGAGGAAGAAGGACCTCGCTTATCAAGTATCGCCTCGCCATAAAATCTGTGCTTGCGAAATCCTAGGTATATTTTCCAAAAGGTCTCTTATATCCAACAGGACACATAGCGTAACGGTTATAGGCGTTGGTTCCCTAAGCTTCTAAGGAGACAATCATCTGGAGGTTGCAGGTTCAGTCCTAACTGCAGGCGAGTAACAATACAGGAATACTTAACACTTGTACCCAGTTATGGCTAACGGAATCACAACAGTGGATTCAATAAAGGACGTAGTTCGAAGTTCCGTGAAGGTTCCCCGTGTTCGACAAACACCTGAAGAAGGCCGGAGGACATATCGGCCGAAACATTGTGGAAATAACAATAAAGATAAAGACAATAGTCCGAAAATCCTTAATGATAAAAATCATCAAGCTTCGTCTCAGAAATTTAGACAACAAACACCTGAAGAAGGCCGGAGGACATATCGGCCGAAACGTTGTGGAAATAACAATAAAGATGAAGACAATAGTCCGAAAATTCTTAATGATAAAAATCATCAAGCTTCGTCTCAGAAATTTAAACAACTAGTGTCTTATATCAGAATGAGACAAATTATTCACCGGTATACTAACTCTTCTGTCGTTCTAGTTTGATTGTATCTCAGTCATTACAGTAAAGCTAATGAATTCAACCTTTGAAATTGCACTGTGCATACACTCCAAGACAACGACTCAATTCTAGAACCAAAAAACACCATCTATCTCTCTGGAGCTGCTGAAAAATAACATCGATATTTCTGCACTTAGTGAAACTCATTTTATAGGGTCGTCGCAGTTAGAGGAAATAAAAGTTTGATATACATTGATTGGGGCTGGCAAAAGTGAAGAAGAACCCCGCCTATGAAGTATTGGCTTTCCTATAAAATCTGCCCTTGCAAAATCCTTGTTTTATTTTCTAAAAGGTATCTCATAACATATTATTATGCTAACCTTTGACCTTGATACCAACTCCTCAGTCGCTATGAGCTGTTACGCCCCAATCATGTGTCGACCCGAGCAGGAAGTGGATGAATTATACAACCAATCATGAACTGCCATCTCCAATGTCCAACAGAAGGATAAACTGACCATAACAAGAGACGTTAACACTAGGTCGGAGCCGACCATCTAAAATGGTCTGGTGTTTGAATGTCTTTCACATGAGTTGTCTCCGCTTGATTTGTAAATGCATACTGCAACACAGAATCTCAAACTTAGATCTTTTTTCTAAGAACAATTATAAAGAGATAGAAAATTCCCTATACAAATAAAGGTGAGACGTGTCAGAAATTATTAGACAACTTCACATACTTCAGCAGCAATATCTCATCTACTGAAAACAATGTCAACATACGCAGAGGGAAGGCGTGGACTGCTATTGACTTATTGCTGATCATATGGAAATATGATCTCTCTAATCAAATAAAATAGGATTTCTTACAAGTTGTGATCGTGTCAGTACTACCGTATGGATGCACCACCTGGACTATAACGAAACGTATGGAGAGAAAAGCTAGATGGGAACTACACGAGAATGTTACATGCTGTTTTAAACAAATCCTGGAACTAATACCCAACAAAGGTGTTGCTATACGACCACTTACCTCCCATCTCTCAAACCATTCAAATAAAACTAGCAAGACATGCTGAACACTGCCGGAGAAGTAAGGACGAACTCATAAGCGGTGTTTTCTAATAGATTCCTACACATGGAAGTGCCAGACGAAGACGTAAATAGATTTGCTCTGTGCGGACACTGGATGCGATGGAAGATAGGGACTGATGTTGCTAGATAGGGAATCCCATGTTATCAGCAAGACTTGATGATATCTAAGCTATAAGAACAAGCTGAAAAGCAACCTTAAAGCTCTCAGTATACTTGATGATAGATTTGTTAGTTGGTTGATTGGGTTTTATGGCATATCAACCTTTGTAGGTTATTTAACGCCAAATCCATTTTTATGTAAATAATCCGTTCTATTTCAAACAATTCAGTTTAGCATAAGTACACAGTTTAATTGTCAAAAATATTTCTATTTCAAACTATTCAGTTTATTCAAACAGTTTAATGTAAGTACAGTTTCAATGTCAAAAACAGTTCAATTTCAAATAATTCAGTTTAGCATAAGTACGCAGTTTAAATGTAAGTACGGTTTAATTGTCAAAAACATTTCTATTTCAAGCTATTCAGTTTAATCAAACAATTCAGTTTGCATAATTATGCCGTTAGTTCTATTTAACCCATAGATAGGATCCTTATCAGGTGCTACCACTCCGGTCAGAGTGGACCTGGGAGCGATTGCAATGAAGGGGTACTACGCATTCCCCAAAGCTCCAGCATTGCTGGACCCTCACCATCAGAATGTTTAGTGTCATATCCAGGACACTTGTTGAAGGGAGGGTCTTACTCCTCTGCAGAGGTTCTGTCAGTGTATTCTACAGCCCCAGCCGACTGGGCAATAATAGATTTGTGAAAGCTGCTTCAATTCACAAGGATTGGAAAAATGGAAATAAATCCGACGATATGTAAAAATACAAATATGAAAAACAAGGAATTCAGAGGATGATGTTATATATAAGTGAATTATTTACCAACCTTAAACGTTTTGGTTTTTACATGAAACCATCATCAGGGCATTTAAATATGTGATGTATATTCTAAATCATTAATTTTGAAATAAAACGAAAAAAGAAAGAAAGCTTTTAGCACTGTTTCACTTAAGCAGTTTCTCTATTTCAAGATTGTATGGCGTAATTAGCAATCGAAGTTTATTTTGAACCGTTACGTATATATATATATATATTCTCTACTCATTTCTTTCTTTTCTTTATCTTTTCATCCTTTATCTTTTTTCTTCTTTGTTCTGTAGCGGTTATTTAAGAAGAATTCTGACTTTAAGTGTTATGGAGAAAACATTAAAAGAGAGTATAGATTTTTAAAAAGTAATCAATGAATACTAACTAATTTAATCAATGGCTCTTGTAACTTTTTTGCTCTAATTTGACTTTGTAAGAAAATAAGTTGAAAAAAAACCTGGTCTTTGTTTAATATTTTTGTAATTAAAAATACTGCTAGTTTCAACAATCTTTCCTCTTTTTTTTTTTTTTTTTTGTTATTTATATAAAGTAATATTTTGGAATCTTTTAAGTGGTGATTAGTTTCTAAATCATTTCTGACCAATGCGTTCTTTTTGCTGCTTTTTTTTTTTTTTAATTTTCTTTTGTTTGCAAATTCTATTTTGAATTGAACGTGAGGTTTCACCCAGATGTTTTTATTACAATCTATGTACCAGATAGAGTTAACGCCAGTCTTGGATTTTATGTGGGTATTGTTATTTAACGCGGGTATTGTTATTTGATATGATTATTTTTATTTTTATCATTGATTATGTTCTTAATTGTTTTTTATGAGTTTGTCACTGTTGTGTTTCCAAGTCAGTTTATGTTTTGTTTTGTTTTTTTTTGCTCAAGTTTGTAATTGAAATATCGGGTAAAATGATATATCTGTGCAATAGATTGCTATTGGAAAAACTATTAGACGTTTTTGGAAAACATTAACGTTAGCGAATTTTAAAAGCTTTTATATCAGCTTGTTGTATAAAGAATTTATGATAATGAAGTTGAGCGAAGGAATTTTCAATACAGTCAAGCTCATCATTTAAAAATTCGAAGGTGCACATTCAAAGAGTTTTAGGGTAAATTTTTTTTTTTTAAATATGAATATTCCACTTTCATTTTGGTGTTATGATATGAGTAAAAATATGTATTGTCATTTTTATTTGTTCATTGATGATAAACTTTAAATACTAATTTGCTGTTGTTTGTTAGTAAAATTTGTTGTTATTATTTATTTGTAAAATATCCTAAGAAAGGTAAAGTGTTGATCGTTTCTAGTTCGTAAATAAAATCAATGGTAGGTTCAATTTTGTTTAATTCGTCCCTGATTTTTGGTTTCTTTGTTTAATGGCATATCAACCTTTGTAGGTTATTTAATGCCAAAGCCATTCTCCAAGAAGAACAGTAGTGGTACTATTTAACTCATAGCTGGGAGGATAAGGGGGTTCATACCTTTCCCAAGGGTATTTGTCCAAAAGTGAACGTAATAGCGGGATTGGAGTACGAACTCGCTTACTACGATTCTGCAGTCCATCGTGTTAACAATTCCACCACGAGGACCGCCCCCCTGATTTTTTTCCTGTCATTATTTAGCAGGTATATAAATAATGTATCATCTATATAACGGAAATAGATAGAATCTTTAGGTATTATAAATTCTAAGGGACCAGATTCAAGAAATTTAAGAGATTAGCATGCCTAGAACGCCACTATCTTGTTCTTGGCTGGTAAGAAAAAATACAGGGTGAAACATCAAATTCAATCCAAAAACTTGTCTGTCAACTTTGATAAAATATGCCTGAAGAAAATCTGATGCCTCAATATGCACATTATTTATACATACATATTTTTATTCTGTCATCAACACACACACACACACACACACACACACACACAAATATATATTAACATCAGAACCTTGCCCAGGTGACGCAACTGGGATTTATATATATATATATATATATATATATATATATATATATTCCCCTTCGGGAGGGCGTTGACCACTCGAGTGCGTAATTACTGGTTGTCACCTACGTGGCATGAATGGGGTTGAGCACTCTGGTGAAGGAATTTTTCGGTCGCCGCTCGCATAATGCAAAGCTCTTCGAAAGAATTGAGCACTCTGGTAGCCGATAGGATATAAGAATGTAAACAAACGGACGCTGCTGCGGCTGTTGCTACATAAATACCTTAACAATTCCCTTAGCCAAATGTGGTACGCTTGTTGACCGAGCGGTCTGAGACTTAGTCTAACGTAAAGTTGGATGGGTTTCGATCCCGGCTACTCGTCTAGCCACACTGAAGAGTTCTGATAGAACGAAACAGTCTGTCTGTGGATGACAATATATATATATATATATATATATATATATATATTAAATTCCTTCGCCTACGCTGAGGATGATGATAACTCTGCAGTAAATATCCGACTGGCGTAAGTCACCCAGGTTTCGATCCTAGCTAGAAGCATCTTGCGTATCTAGCCACACTGAAGACTTGTGATACAACTTGTGATACAAATAGTCAGTCTTAATTTCTTTCTGGCCAGAAAATTTATACTCTGAAATTTTAGAGGAATTTTAAATCGGGTGGTGGTGAACGGTGACGCTGGGGAAAAATATGGAGTTACCGTACCACAATGAAGCTAGCGTGAATGATATTGGTTTCTCTTGATTCCAAGAGAATTTGTTTGAATATTCGACTCGTTTTTGAAATATTTCCACATAAGCACGCTGCTAAAATCAATTTCCAAATCCTGCACGTTCCAAAATAAAAAAAAATGTATTTACAAGGTAAAGTTGGTGACCTTAGTCGTGGGTGACGCGAAGGCTCCCTTTTCAATCGCTACAACACCGAGTTGTAGGAGAAGGCGCTACTCCTTTCCCTGGATTGTTCCACTTTACCCTTGATACGTCTCTTATAACGCTGAGTACTAAGCAAGTAGGTATCAAGTACCAATTTTGGGTCTTTGGTAGGACTCAACCTGGGATTGTCGTTGTAAATGGACAAAGTTACCGAGGTCAAATGCTGGACGAGGCTGTTTGTATTTCGCATAGTGCTAATACCATTTGGAATGGTATGAATCCTACTATTCTCCCTCCATCTATGGATAAAATAGTAAGGCAGACTCGGCTCTTGGCCTTGGTATGGCAACTGGTCTAAGAGAAGGAAAACTCTGAATTCAAACATGGCAAACTTCGCATGAAAATCCTGCTCGTGTGGAGGGGTTAGTAAATACATATATATATATATATATATATACGCTCCCCCAGGGGTGGGGGGGTTGAGCACTCTGGCGAAGGAATTAACGGCTGCCACTTGCGTAATGCAAAGCTCTTCGTATGAACTGAGCACACTGGTATCCGGTAACGCAAAATGTAAACAAACGAAAGCTACTACAAAATGCCTTATAATTCCAGAATTGACGTATGTCGACTGATGGCTTAGCGGTATAGATTCTAACTAAGTCTAACGTAAAGTTTCGCGTGTTCTAATTCCAGCTTGAAGTATCCTACGTGTCTAGCCAGATTGAAGAGTTGTGATACAACGAAACAGTCTATCTGTGGATTACAATATATATATATATATATATATATATATATATATATATATATATATATATTATGATAGAAGTGCGAATAAGAAAAATGTTGTATGAAAAAAATGTAACATATATATTCACACACACTTACGATTTTTGAAGCATTTGTCTTTTTCACGTGTTTATTAGAAGTAAATAAATATTCATTTATAATACGTTTATTTGTTTTTCAACTTTACATATATATATATATATATATATATATATATATATATATATATATACATTCATGCACACGCGCATATTTATAAATGCTCACGTGCACATGCATTCACATATAGATACAATCACGTACACATATGTATGTATGCACACACGTACACATTTAGATATATATATATGTGTGTGTGTGTGTGTGTGTGTGTGTGTGTGTGCAGAAACAATAGTTTGGAAGGATTTGTCATTTTTGCATATTTAATTGAAGAGAAGCTTGTTATTTTTGAATATTAATCCGTTTACTTTTCAATTATATATATATATATACATATATATATATATACATATATATATATATACATATATATATATATATATATATATGTGTGTGTGTGTGTGTGTGTGTGTGTGTGTGTGTGTGTGTGTGTGTGTGTGTGTGTGTGTACACGTGGATAAGATAATTATTTCAAACCAATAGAAGACAACGTTTTCTTTATTTATTTAAAATGTTTTAATGTTCCATATAAAGAGACTTTTGTTTGTCTCTGAAACCATTTTCCGTATGAGAGACTCTGTTTAGTTCGTTGGTATCTATTATAGATAGGCGAAGGATCTCTTAGTGTTTCAAATGTGCATCAGAAAAATCTGACGAATTGCAGAAAAGAGGTGTCTGAAATTCAACCTGCTGTAAAATGCACTTCTTACGATACATATTATATATATATATATATATATATATATATATATATATATATATATATATATATATATATATATATATATTGTTGTTGTTTTTGGCGACCGCAGTCGAGGGTGATCTGAAGGCTCCCTTTTCCATAGCTACTACACCGAGGTGTAGGGGAGGGCGCTACTCCTTTCCCAGGGTATATATATATATATATATATATATATGAAAATTTTAATAGTTCTACAGAAGTTAATGACAGCTATAAAAAGACCACACTTATTAATTCTGCTAAAAATAAAAAGCAAAAAATGAAAAGGCCAAGGGACGGGTTTCGCACCTCACCCATCAGAGCTGTAAATCGCGGCGATTAAAATAGAGAAGGGAGAAAAATGAAAATAGATAATGTTAATAGAAAAGGGACAGTAAAAAGAGGGTATGAGATAGGAATTATATTAAATCCAAACAAACATTCCCTTTGTTTACAAGGGGAAGGTTATCTGAACCAAATAAAAATAAAAATAGTTACTAAAATTTTTTTAAATAAAATTAAGAGTGCGCCTTACTCAAGATAGAGAATAGGTCGACACTAAATTTATGGGCGCACTTGCAGTTTTTATTTGGTAATCTCCGATAGAAGAACGTCCGTGGGGAGGTAGTTAAATTTTGAACGTCCGTGGGGAAGTAGTTAAATTTCCGGATTTTAGCTGGGACATCTTTTTTTATCATAATGTCCATTCTTTGGCCAGTTCTATCAATGTAATGCAATTCGCAACTATCATTAAACGAATAAATAATAGTGCTAATATGATGGGGTGGAAGAACGTCCTTTACTATAGATAAAAGAATCGGTTTAGTAGAAAATATAACTCTTGTAAAATAACACTGTGGTACAACTGACGAAATTCGCTTAGCGAACCTATCACTAATATTACCTTGCCAAAAAAGGGGTATATACACAGAACATTTTTTCCGTGGAGGCTGGTTTAATTTTATTTAAATTAGAGATTATGATTCTAATCACAGAACGTAATGTCTAATGGAAAACAATTTTTACTTAGAGTCCCAGTAATAGATTCATCAAATTTAAACTTAAAACAAATCATTAAAGCCCTATTTATAAGAGACTTGATTAAGTTAATTGTTTGTTTAGTGGGACAGAAAGAGTCCCGACCGGTATACAAACCAGTGGAGGGGTCGTAGTGTAATGGTTATTGTCGAAGGAAATGGACACGGCGACTCGAGTTCAAATCCTAGACGAGGCCGACTGTATTTCATACAGCACTATTCTCCCTCCAGCTCAGAGTCAAATTATAGGGCAGACTTGGCTCTTTAACCTTGATATGGCAACCAGTCTAGGAGAATGAAAACTCTTATATCAAACCTGTTGAACCCCGCTTAAAAATTGACCTTATGTCACATTTTGTTCGTGCTGTTAGTAAATACATAAAAACCAGTAAAAGTGGTCATCGACGTGAGGAAACAGAGAAAAAAAATCTATTTCTAACAAAAGAATGACTGACCACGTGATTAACAGTAACCTTGGCGCTTTCGGAGTGGAGAAGGGGGGAGTGAACAGAGATAGACAGCCATCAGGATTCGCCACCAACATTTTCGTCGACAACTACTAAAACTCAAGAAAACCTTCAGTGAGAACTCGGGTCCCGGGATTTTGAGACAGAAAAAAATAGCTAGCAGAAAGATATTGGTCACTCGCTGCTTTAATCGTTAACTAAATTGGCCAGGAGCTATCCGAGAAATTTAACTTAAAGTCAACTTAACGAAGTCATTTATCAAACTCTTTTTCATGTCACTTTAATTCAACTGAACAACAAAGTCCAAAAATATGACTAAAAGTCAACTTAACAGAAAACTCAACTAAAATTAAACGAAAGCTGAAAATTCAATCAACTTTTCAAAGAAACCACAAAAACTACTAAAATTCAAAGAATTTTATTTGCCAGACATTTTCTCTCAGATAAGTTCCCGCAAATTACAACGTATTTGTAACACTTTAACCATTCTATCTTTTCTTTTCTTTGTTTATATTATATGAAATTTGTTTTCTTCAATTTTGTCGTCTGTATTATCTTTTTGAATCAGTATCCGAAACCCACAAAAATATTATCCAGCACCGGTCCAAAAAGAGAACCTATAGAAACCTTGTCTGTACATAATGTCATAAAAACTAAATTCAACAGACAGACACTGTGAATTTCATCAACTGAATGAAAAAATTCCGAAAAATTGAGGGGGAAGGATAAATGACTGAGACATGAAAAATCAGTACAAATTTCAATAGCTTCCAAAAGAGGGACGCGGGTGAAAAGACCGGTTATGTTGAAGATCACATAAATTTGTCTGTACAATGGTAAATAAACATGGTCTTTTGATATATATATATAAAGACAATGTTTATTAATCATGGCGAAAATTACCATTGTACAGACAAATTTATGTGCTCTTCGATATATATATATATATATATATATATATATATATATATTGTGAGGAAAAGATAGTGATGAGGTCAGGTGAACGATGCCACTGGGAACCCTCATTTTGAACTGTGCGCATGGTGGGGAGAGATAGATGGACACTGCCATCACAATTGCTAGTAATTCTCGACTTCACGACAAAGTAGCCCTTTCTAGAGATGACTTACTTTCCTCTTTTGGGGAGGAGTCTCGAAAAAGTGACCCAAAGAAAGCTTCCTCGTATATGTCCGTGTCATTTGGTGAGAATGGCTGGGTATCCAATTACGCACCCAAACTTGCAGCAAAAGAAAAATCATCTTGAAAAAGCACGTGACAAAGGAAGTTACATAACCTTCATTCATTGTTCTCGATGGCAGAGTCTACTACTATATATAGATATATTAGGGCGCCAAAAATATGTGTTGCTTAAAATCACGCTATTAAAGTTTATATGTCTCGAAACCGAAGAAAAGCATCATTAATACTTAAAATGTTGAAAATCCACAAGAATTCAAAACTGTTACTCCAAGTTTCACGTAGTGGTCAAGGCACAACCATCAGGCAATATAGTTAATAAAATTTCATCTGATATTAATTGAATTTCTCTTATATTGATGATAGATGAAATGTATAGTAAAGAAGGTGAGATTTTAATTACGTTTTGTTTTTTAGAAGTTTTTGTCGCATTTGGTCTTATTTTGATTTATGAATCGTTACTTAAATGACTGTTTTTTGTCACCTGTTCACTACACATAAACACACATTATATATATATATATATATACTTCTCCGGGGGTGAGTGAGCACTTTAGCGAAGGATTTAACGATTGCCACTCGCATAATAAAAAGCTTTTTTAACGATTAGCATAAAAATGTAAACAAACGGAATTTAATACATATATGTTGAATTAGCTTGCATTGGGTCTTCTGCTGGCTGTGGGGTATGTTATCGTAAAGCAATCCGGGTTTTGATTCCAGCTGGAAGCGTCTCGCATGTTTAGTTTCACTGAAGAGATGTGATACAACGAAACAGTCTGTCTGCGGATGACAATATATATATATATTCTCTGGGAAGTGCTCTTAGCACAATGGTTATTGTCAAAAGGAAATAGAATCAACAACCTGCGTTTGAGACTTGGGCGAGGCTCTTTGTGTTTCACTCTGCGCTGGTAACCTAAAGAAGGTATGAATCTATGTATTTGTTTTCCCCTAACCCTTAGCTATGGGAAAATAGTAGGACAGGCAGAGTTATTTAGCTTTGGTTAGGCAAGTAAACTCTGAATTCAAACCAGCTGTACTCCGCTTAAAAATTGAACTTGTGTTACACGCTATTATTATCCAATGCAAGCGGGGTTGACAATTAGACTAGAAATTGCTTTATTTTCTAAGTTAAAATCATGTCTAGCTTTAATAATACGAAATTTCATGGTAATAAAATGATCACCAAGGTCCGCCATTTTCTGCAATAATACACACACACCCAAACACACACACACACACACACAAACATATATATATATATATATTTGAAAAACAAATACCAAATGCATTCTTACACGACATCTACTCGTAAGATGGATGACTACAAAACGATCGGTAAATACAAATATAAAAACTTACCTATCTCTGCATATTTCTCTAAAAATCAAGAGGATTTTTCTTATCTCTTAAAAATCCAACAAATATAATTAAAATATCATTCCCCGTGTCAAAAACATACGTAATACTTTTAGATTAAGAACGCTAAATGCACGTTTAGATCTTTTTCGTTATAGACATTTTAATTGCTCCCGTTATTTCGACAAGCATCCATCGCTGAGTGAACAATTTTCATGATGTCAAAGTCCTGATGAAGGCTATTAAAACTGAAACGTTTAACGTTGACGTTACATAAAAATAAATTCATCAAATTTGGATTATTCTGTTTTTTTCTTTCTTCATACTGTCGGATTCAGATTCATATTTACTTCCATATATATATATATATATTTCTTTAAGAAAAACAAAAACCGGTCACATTAGGATTATAGATTTATTTCCATCCTGTTATAGGTATTGATATGAATCAATAACACCAGATCAAATGGATAAAATAATTCAGAATAGACACAGGAAGGAAGGGTGGGGGTGGGTAGAAGAGGGTGTGTGTGAAGAGTTTCCTCCCCATTTCGCCCACTTCCGGTTTTTAGTTTTTATTACCGGTTGGAATTATAGTAAATTAGATTTTTTTAAATTTTTAAATTCTAAATTCATTTCAACTTAAAACTCCAGATTTAATAATAATTTAAGGAAGTACAACATTCCTTAATAACCTTAGGTAAGGATACAGTAATACTTATATTAAATTAAATTCAAAATTTAAAATTTAAATTTTAAATTCAAAATTAATAGTCGAGCCCATTAATTCAGTTACCCTTCCATTGAAAAGTACGTAAACGTCACATGGTATCTTCTCATCTTTTTATTTTATTTTATTCTATTTTATTCATTTCACCTCAAATCTCAAATTAATCCTATGTTTTGGTTAATTAAACATTATCTATGATAATTTGTCAATATACATAATATAATATACATATATGCATATATGTCATAAAATACATATATATATATATATACTTATATATATATATAGTATTAAATTAGAGTATGGGCTTTTGAGACTACAGCCCAAGGGTTTCAGTCAGGCCCCATCCCCCACCGGGTATAATCAATGATAGATTAATTTCAATATTCTGTGATATTTAAATAACACTACAGAGCTAGATGGTACCTAGTGGTACTTAATGGTACCTTATACGACAGAAGAAAGAAGTTTCTCAAAGATTAAATATGTAAAGAATATCAACAATGGCACAAGAATAACAAAACAGTGTCCTTCTCATGGCCAACGAAAATGATTTTTGCAACTTTCAATTTAGTTACGTTTTAGAGAAACTCGTTTTCAAGAAATTAAACCCATCAAATGTTTGCATTTTAATAGTGGTTAGCCCTGTAAAAATAAATTTGATATTTAACTTTGTCTTTTTCAAAATATCGCACAAAGTTTCACAATATCTTTAGTCCAGGGTTCGACAAAGTTTAATTCGGCTATATATATATATGTATATATATTGTCATCCACAGACAGACTATTTCGTTGTATCACAACTCTTCAGTGTGGCAAGACACGCGAGATTCTCGAAGCTGGGATCGAAACTCGGTTGACTCATACTCCAAAACCTTGCTAAAAACGGTACATCATAGCGAAATTCGTGTTAGAGTAATATACTTATCTTAGAATAAAGCAACTTCCTGACTAATTTGCAACTAAATGATAATTTGTGGAGTTTGCGATAGACGTCATTTCTTAATCATCCAAATTTTCGATATAGCGAATTTTAATTTCAATTCTCTATTCACTCCATAATTGAAGCATCAGTATCATCAAAAACTACAGCTAGAATGGAAACCCACCGGATAAATGAGCCGTCTAACGTATATAGATATATAGATAATTACATAAAAAGGCAGAATTTTTATCCTGCTTTCTCACAATGTGACGGAAAACTAAAAATATCTAGTGATATCGTAAGGTACTGCCGGGGCGCTCTGGCTAAGTGGTAAACACGCTTCTTCAACACGAAAATCATACCTTATCCCAGAGTCATCTTCTGACGAAGACTTTATTGCAGTATGTTTATGGAATAGAATATATATATATATATATATATATATATATATATATATATATATATATATATACCGGCTGTCACATCGGCTGTAATGCAATAGCTCTTCTCATGAATAAAGTACTCCTGGTTGCCGATAACATATATGTAAAAAGATATACGTGAAAAAATTCCTAACTAACGTTGAGAACGGTGATGGTCTGGGGTAAAATATCCGACTGAGGTAAAGTCATCCGGGTTTCGACCTCAGCTTGAAGCATCCCGCGCGTCTAGCTACACTGCAGAGTTGTGAGACAACCAGTCTGTCTATGGAAGATGAAATGAAAAATTCAAGAAAATGGCTCCGTCAAAGAAAGAAAATAATTTTCCTAGAGTAATGTAATGATTTTGAGAAATATGACATATCCGGCGAGACTCGGGAAACATTGGGTTATTTAACACATGAGTAGATAGATCTATCGGTTCAAATTATGAGGACTTCTCTGGCGCTCTGTGTGTGTGTCGACATTTATATAAATAAGTAAAATTTGAAGTAAAATCTGACAAAATAAGAAAGAAAAAGACAGTTTTGACAATCACATTGACATGTTTCGCTTGAGGTCTAGCCTCGTCAGAATTCAAGAACATTTATTACTAAAAACGGATGTATAACTGTCAATTCTATTTCTTTCTTGAAATTCCGTATCCTGTTCAGTTAGTGAAGAACTAGGATATGCAAGGATCATTAAATAAGTTTCCAGATTTTTATTGATAGTACACACATGAAACTCTAGTCCCCTTCGAAGTAATCTCCTCCGGCTGCAATGCATTTGTTGTATCGTTCCAACAACTTCTGGAAGACCGCATGGAAGTCCTCGTGTGTGAGCGTGTCAATGACCTTCGTCACAGACTCTTTCATCTCCCCAATTGTTTCATAACGACAGCCTGTAAGCATAGGGAATAACCAAAAGTCACAGGGAGCAAGGTCTGGACTATATGGAGGCTGAGGAACTGTCTCGATGCCCATCTTGGTCAAATAGTCTGTGACAAGGATGGAGTTGTGGACTGGTGCATTGTCCTGCTGGAAATGCCACTGACTCGATTTGAAGAGTGCTGGCCTCTTCTGACGGCGGAATCTCTTCCTGAACTCCTTTTAAACCTCAACATAGTAACCCTAACCCTAACCCTAACCCTTTGGCCAATCAACTCTGGTGTATTGACTTCCTTACTACTCCCACACCTCTCATCATCCCTCACAGACTCCCTGCCTTCCTTGAATCTCTTATACCACTCAAAAACTGGTGTTCGGTTCATGCAAGATGGTCGAAAAGCAGTCTGAAGCATTCCATACGTTTCTGTGGCATTTTTTTCAAGTTTAAAACAGAATTTTATTACATATCGTTCTTCTAAAGTTCAGATTGCATTTTTGAAATTCACCAGCTGTGACAATCAGGCTTTAGTAGAGTGTATTCCAATTCCTGCTGAAGCTGTTGATTTGAAGCTGAAATCATAAAAATTAGTCAGTCATCTCATAAGATGTATAGCAATAGCATACTGAATTTTCAAGAGTCTACGACAATCTTAAATGCCTGTACAAAAAAAGTCTGGAAACTAATTGAATTCACAACGTATTTTTAAAATCCAGACGTACGAGATCTATCAGAAAATTAACTGGACTGTATATGCTGAGTGTGCTATGGGTGAAAACGGAGTAAGCGGATTTTGCCATCATCTAACATAATAGCTTGGGAGTATTTAATTGTAATCTTAGATTTCAGCAACAATTGCATTTTTACATGCTTTTGTTAGCACCTCTTCTTTTCCAGGTCGATCGGCTATGAGTACTGGGGAACGAACGAGGAAAACTGAACGATAAAAAACCTGAAATTTTGGGTCCTGTTGAGGAACACTCCGTCACAAGCGTTAGAAATTCTTCAGCAAGTGTATGGAGAAAACGCCATGTAGCGTACACATGTTTTTGAGAGTCACAAAGGTTCAGATGGAATCACAAGAAGATGAAAGATGACCCAAGAAGCAGGAGGCTTTCAACAAGTAGGCCTTAAGTCAACATCGAGCAAGTATGTGTAATGATTGTAGGTTAACAGTTGGAATGATAGCAAGTCAGCTGAACAAGGAAAAAGGATCATGTTTGAAAGATTATCACCGAAGATTTAGACATGAAGAAAGTAACCAGTCCGGATGTGCTGAGCATCCAGTATTTTCTGGCC
>OY757935.1:3369153-3486653 GCA_963585895.1 Sepioteuthis lessoniana
AAAGAAAATGACACAAAGAAAGAAAGAAAGAAAGAAAGAGGGAAAGAAAGAAAATGACACAAAGAAAGAAAGAAAGAAAGAAAGAAAGAAAATGACACAAAGAAAGAAAATGACACAAAGAAAGAAAGAAAGAAAGAAAGAAAGAAAATGACACAAAGAAAGAAAATGACACAAAGAAAGAAAGAAAGAAAGAAAGAAAGAAAATGACACAACGAAAGAAAGAAAGCAAGAAAGAAAGAAAGAAAATGACACAAAGAAAGAAAGAAAGAAAGAAAGAAAGAAAATGACAAAAAGAAAAGAAGAAATAAAAAAAGGAAAGAACAAAACGAAAAAGAAAAGAAAGAAAGTGCGAAAAGAATAAAAAAAAAAAAAAAAAGAACAAAAAGATTACCTACCTTATTTTCCCCCAAAAGTTAACTTATTTCAATCCTTTTCATAATTTCTTCATATCCACTGTAGGTGAGATCCAATGTAAGTGTCATTTGCTGTGTGTGAAATCCAGTAATCGGATTAAAAAAAATCAAATGGTTCACACGAATCTCAAAAGAAGAAAAAAAGAAATTGTTTCTGTAATATGAGTATATATAAAGTTTGAGGAACAATAAATTTCACGTGGAAAGCAGAAAACAGGCAACTCGTAAAAGGGAAAGAGTCTAAAAACAACGAAAACTTTCTTTATACCATTCAATAAACAAAAAATTTGGAATAATTGTTTTAAAAAGTAATTGATATAGCTTCAACTAAAAATTTTCAGGAATAAGATTTCATTTCAAATGTATGGTTAAGAAGTGCTGCTTACGAAGGAGCACTTAATAATCAAGTTGAAGAAAAAATTATGACCATTATTTTCATTTTGCTATTTGGCTGGACTTGCAAACTATATATATATATATATATATATAAATATATATTTATATATATATATAGAGAGAGAGATGTGTGTGTGTGTGTGTGTGCGAGCGTGCGTGTGTTTGTGTGTGTATAACGAATAAGGCAAAAGGAATGTCTATTTTTCAGTTCGTATGTGGATGCCAGTGTCGTATGGCCTCTTTTTCTGACTGTCCAAGTTGATAATCCTGTCTGAATGCCTGTTTAAAGGATCAACGACTGGCTTTATCTGAAACTGTAAAAACGAGAAAACGTCGAACCGAAGGGCGAATCATATGTTTATTTGGGCGCGCATAGATGTGTTTGTTAATTTGTGTCTGAACATGTGTGCGTCACCGAGTGTAGTAGACACAACAACAGAATCTTTGTGGAAACTCGAATTTAGGGAGGGTTCCTTTCGCATTGGCTCCACACGGAGCTCACAAGAGCCTTCTTTATCGACAGGATATCGAACGATCCATTCATCAACTACTATAGAGGTCTGTTCTTATCCATTGGACTGCTAACTCTATCTATCTATCTCGGTCTGTTAATCTTTCTCTCTCTCTCTCTATATATATATATATATATATATATATATATGTGTGTGTGTGTGTGTGTGTGTGTGTGTGTGTGTGCTTTTAGCTATCTATCTATCTATCTATCTATCTATCTATCTATCTCAGTCTGTTAAATCTCTTTCTCTCTCTCTCTCTCTCTCTCTCTCTATATATATATATATATATGTGTGTGTGTGTGTGTGTGTGTGTGTATGTGTGTGTGTACGTGTGTGTGTTCTATCTATCTATCTATGTTAATCTCTCTCTGTCTCTCTGTCTCTCTCTGTCTCTATATATATGTGTGTGTGTGTGTGTTTATCAATCTATCTATGCTAATCTCTCTCTCTCTATATATATATATATATGTGTGTGTGTGTGTGTGTATGTGTGTGTGAGTGTGTGTGTATGTGTGTGTGTACGTGTGTGTGTTCTATCTATCTATCTATGTTAATCTCTCTCTGTCTCTCTGTCTCTCTATCTCTCTCTATATATATATGTGTGTGTGTGTGTGTGTGTGTGTTTATCAATCTATCTGTCTATCTATCTATGCTAATCTCTCTCTCTATATATATATGTGTGTGAGTGTGTGTGTGTGTGTGAGTGTGTGTGTGTGTGTGTGTGTAAGTGCGTGTGTGTGTATGTGTGTATGTGTTTTGTTCGTTCGTTTGTTTATCTATCTATCTATCTATCCAGTATCTATATATTTTCTATCTACAGATGTATATATATATATATATGTATATATATTTTATCAATACTTTTTCTTTACGGTTGCATTATGATCTCTTCAAAGGGTGGGGGGTTTATTTGGGGAGTTGTGCGAAATAGTACCTTTTAAGTACTTAAAGTACTTGAACTAGTATTTCATTTATAGTAAATAGAACGTTTTTTCTTTCTTTCGTACCGGTCAATGAATGGGTATTTTAGTGCGTTCCACTGGGTGTGCACGTAGCCACAAGGGGGTGTGCGTTCGCACCCTGATAGATCCATATATCTTAAAAATGCATACATTTCTAAGTCTTTACATAACAGTTCTGTTTATCTATCAAGAAGGAAAAAAAAAAGAAGAAAGAATAATAATACTTTATTCTAGATATGTTCTTGCAAATAGAATTTCTTTTCAGAAAAGATTTAAAAAAAAAAAAAAAGAAAAAAAAAAAGAAAGAAAAAAATTAAAAAAAGAAAAGAAAAAACAAAATCCAGAAAAATCACTACACGAAGATAATTTCAACAACTCAGCTGAATTGTGAGATAAAAAAAACCCTCGTCTATTTTTTCAATTGATCATAAGTTGAAGATGTTACGATACACATTTCGTTTGTGATGTATGTCTGAGTTTAAAATTATTTGACGACGATAATATACGCTATTTTTGTTTTGTTTTGTTTTGTTTTTAGCATTTACGAGACTAATTATTGTAAATATAGAATTTGTTTGATCTGTCTGTTTGGGGGTTGCATTTCCGCAGAGCTTCCAACTGTGTTATCTAGTTTCAGAAAACTCCGTGACTTCAACTGCAACTCCGAGTGCCTGGCCGCGCTCACTACTAGAAGAAAAATACTTTCCTCTCTAAGCAGTTGCCGCCTCTTTTGACGCTATCACCACAACCACAACGACCACTCCTGATGCTGCTGCTGCTGCTGCTCATTCTGCAACCAGCTTAATGGTTACAATGCTGGCCACTACTTTCGAAAGCAGTGAGAGATATCTTTCAACTGGAATTTATTTTTTAACGATGAATAAATTCTGTACTCGCTCAATCGATATAAAATCTGAAGTATGGGCCACTCAGTGAGAATCAAACTCATAATGTTCTAGCTTATTCACAATTATACGACGTAAGTAAAGTAATGTTGGCGACCTTTAGTCGAGGGCGACCAGAAGGCTCCTTTATCGATAGCTACTACACTGAGGTGTAGGGTATGGCGCTACTCCTTTCCCTAGATTGCTCCACTTTACCCTTGATAAGTACCTTATATTGCTGAGTGTTAAGCAAGGAGGCATCAAGTACCATTTTTAAAATCTTTGGTATGACACGACCTGGGATTGAACCCAGATCTCCCGGACCATTGACGAACACTCTACCCAGTAGGACAATGAGTCGAGTTTATACGACGTAAGATACCTAAATCATTATTAAGCTTAGTTTTATCTGGCACAAAGACAAAAGTATGGGTCAAAATCACTTGTAATGTTATAGATGTATTTACCCAACCCCTTCACAAGTGGAATACAGCTGGTTTGAATTCAGTGCTTTTTTTTCTCCTACATTGGTTTCTTTACCAAGGCTAAAGAATCCAGTCTAACCTGCAATTTATACATACCTGCGGAGAAGAAGAGACGGATTCATGCCTTTCAAAAGGGTATTTGAACCGAGTCAATCGCGAACTTCCTCGAACGGGATTTGAACTTTGGTCATCGATTTAATTTCCAACGACAATAATCGTGAAGCGGAACACGGCTGGACTTGCATTGTAACTTACATTAAAGATATCTATTTTCTGTTTTAAAGATAAAAGAAAACTATGTTTATATAATAAAAAAATCATGACATTGATTTAATGTTTTAACATTTCAGAATATCTAAAATTGTTCACAATGACATATGAATTAATCTTTTTTAGATTTTCACATCAGTTTTAACTAATGATTTTCCAATGAAGTCTAAGCAAGTCTCCATAGGTCTCCAGGACTCTTCTAAGTATTCTTAATGATTTTAACAATGCTGTGGTCTGAATGGACTCGATTCTTCCTCTGATTTCTAATTCATCCAGTCTTTTTTCTAAATCTTTTGGGATCGTTCCAAACGCAAAAACTACGACTGGTATCACAATAAACTTTATGTTCCACAGTTTTTTCAGCTCTCGGGCAAGGTCGTAGTATTTTGCTTTTTTAAAAATTTTCACTCTGTGGTTCGCTGACAAGACAAATTCCACAAAATGATAAGTTTTTTTTTTTTTCTGGTCTTCCGTTTGTATCTCAAAATCCCAGATTCTCTAGTACGGAATCTAGCTCGTGCAAATACCATTTGGTAGTATTGTCAAATCTCAATCTCTTGCACAGTTCCCAATGGATCACCTTTCCTATGATGACGTACCTTCTCTCGTACTCCTTTTGTGCAATTTCACTGCATTCGCTTCTATCTGATTAACCGTTTCGTCTCTCTCTTTTCTTAACCTACAATTGCTATTTTGTTGCGTATTATCAATTTAAGATTTCTTAGGAAGGTGTCCTCGTGGTGTAATGGTTAAAACGATGGACTGCCGAATCGTAGTAAGCGAATTCAAACTCTAATCGCGCTATAACATTCACTTTCGAGCAAATATCCTTGGGAAAGGTATGAACCCTTTTATCCTCCCAGCTATCGGTTAAATAGTGCCACTACTGTTCTTCTAGGAGAATGGTTTTGGCATTTAATAACCCACAAAGATTGATATGCCATTAAAAAAACACACGATTTATCATATTTACCAACCCCTCCGCTCGGGCAGGATATGACACAAGGTCAATTTTTAAGCGGAGTTTAACAGGTTTGAATTCGGAGTTTTCCTTCTCCTAGACTAGTTGCTTAACCAGGATTGAAGTATCAGTCTGCCCTGCTATTTACCCATAGCTGGAGGGAGAATAATTGGATTCATACCTTTCCAAAGGGTATTAGTGTTATGTGAAATACAATCAGTCTCGTCCAGGTTTTGAACTCGTGTCGCTGTGTCCATTTTCTACGACAATAACCATTACACCACAGGCTCCTCCATTAAACACACGATTTATTATTTCACTATTTGCGAGTTTTTTTTTAACCATTGTAAGCTGGTGGTCGTTCTTTGGAGTATGAGAGACAGCAAGTCTCCAGGACTCTTTTCAGTATTCTGGCCGATCTTAACAATGCATACTGTAGTCTGCATGGTCTCGATTCTTCTTCAGATTTCCAATTCTTCTTGTCGTATTGGGGACTCTTGTTCATATCCTTTGGAGACCTTTCCCAGCGCACCATCTACAACTGGTATTCCCATAACCTTCAAGTTCAACAGCATTCTTAGTTCTCTTATTTTTCTATTTTTTTTTTTTTTTTTCACTTTCTTTTTATTTCTATTCTATGGTCCACTGGAACGGCAAAGAAGACTAGTC
The DNA here is from genome assembly GCA_963585895.1 of Sepioteuthis lessoniana. Taxonomy (NCBI): domain Eukaryota; kingdom Metazoa; phylum Mollusca; class Cephalopoda; order Myopsida; family Loliginidae; genus Sepioteuthis; species Sepioteuthis lessoniana. The sequence goes on from OY757935.1 coordinate 3,374,709, forward strand.
ACCAAGTTCTTTTTTTTTAATTAACATTAAATTTAATCTTTTGCACAATTCCCAAGTGATCACCTTTCCTACCCAGTTATCTTTACTCTGGTATTTCTTTTGTGCTAGTTTACGGCATATTACGTAGTTGTCTAGATTTCTGAGACGAAGCTTGATGATTTTTATCATTAAGAGTTTTCGGACTATTGACTTCATCTTTATTGTTATTTCCACAACATTTCGGTCGATATGTCCTCTGACCTTCTTCAGGTGTTTGTCGAACACGGGAACCTTCACGGAACTTCGAACTACGTCCTTTACTGAATCCACAGGGGTCGCCTGTTGTGATTCCGTTAGCCATAACCGGGTACAAGTGTTAAGTATTCCTGTATTGTTACTCGCCTGCAATCAGGATTGAAAAAATGTTAGATAAAAAAATCTAAATATGAGCACAGGTAAAAAAATCATACCTAATAGTAGTAATTCTAGTCAAGTAAGAACATTGAGATTATAAGTCCCAAAAATTCACTCTGAATTATCCAGCAGGACACATAGGGTAACAGTTATAGGTGTTGGTTCCCTAATCTTCTAAGGAGACAATCATCTGGAAGGTGCAGGTTCAATCCTGACTGCAGGCGAGTAACAATACAGGAATACTTAACATTTGTACCCGTTTATGGCTAACGGAATTACAAGAGGCGATCCCCGTGGATTCGATAAAGGACGTAGTTCAAAGTTCCGTAAAGGTCGCCGAGTTGATAATCACCTGAAGAAGGCCGGAGCACATATTGGCCGAAATGTTGTGGAAATAACAATGAAAACAAGAGTCCGAAAAAAACCTTAATGATAAAAAATTTACTGCATTCGCTTATCTTGTGATTAACCGCTTCATCTTTGTTACCACATAACCAACACTTGCTATTCTGTTTAGTGTTATAATTTTTTGTTTTCACATAGTTGGTCCTTATGGGATTGTTTTGTGCCGCAATTAGAAGAGATTCACTTTCTTAAGGTTTCCATTGCATCGCCATATCCAGGTCTTCTCGAGTGCAATCTCCCTAGTTTGTCGCTTGAAATATTCATACAGTTGTCTTTCTTCCTATCTCTGTTTCCCTGTTTTTCTTGTTGTCCTGTTTGTTCTTGCGTTGTCAATGCTGTTACTTGCCGCTACAATTAGTCTTTCTTTGCTCTTTTTAATGTCGTCCTCGAGTCCTTGTATTGATGTATACACGCAGCCTTTAATCCTGGGGTGTTCTTTTCCTCCTTCTTTTCTTTGTACATAGAGTCTGTCAATGCATCTCTCGGAGATAAAGCCTTGTGCATTGTCTTCAATTTTCTTATTCTCAGGTCCATTTGCCTGCCTTTTTCCTTTGACCATTTTAAGTAAGGTCCCGAGTATCTTACAAGGGCAACTCCCCTGATACTTACCTCTTTGATGCGATTTCTGCTGCAGAGCTTGATTTCTAGAAAATTTCACATTCGTCTGAGATATTCTTTCTTTCATCTCCGCTTATTAGATGATGTCCGCTTCTAATATTCCTAAGTACTTGTAATTTTCCTTTTCTCGAAGCCTTCTGATTCTTTCACGATTTGACGGTTCTATTCCTAGCGTTATTTCTCTTTTTCCACTTTTCATAAAAAGCACGGCACACCTTTTATACCAAATTCCATTCCTTTATCCTGACTATATATTTGTATCAAAGTCATTTTTTGCAAACAGATTGATATCGTCCGTGTACATTAACTGATTAACCTTTTCTTGTGATTTTGTAAATTTTTAGCCCCTAATATGTAATTGAGTGACATCATAGCAAATAGTAATGGTGAAAGCGCATCTCCCTTAAAGATACCTCTTAGGATTTTCACTGCTGCTAAAGTTTTTTCTTCTGCTGTTGCTTTCACTTTTCAGTTTTTCATAGTTTTCATGATGAACTTTATGACTTTGTCGGGTATTTTATTTATTTTCAGATATTCTATCATTCGAGTTTGCGGACCACAAACATTTCTGCTGTTAATCCTCACCATAGCTACATTTTCCGCCTCATTTTGTTCTCCAAGAGGGTGTGTTGATTTGTGTATAGTAGATCATCTGTTTCGTTTGTTACTCTGCGACATCTTTTCTATTTTTCTGGAAATAGTCTGTGGCATAAAAGCGGGTAATAAATCTCTTCTTTAATTACTGCAACAGGTAAGCATGTTATCGGTCTATAGTTGCTGGTGATGGTTCTTTTTGAGAAGTCATTCTGGGTTTGGGTAGTTTTCACCTTCGACATCCATTCGGGTATGCTTGCTTCTTCCAAGCATTTACCCAGTTACAGAGCCAATTTGTCGTGGATGGGTGTGATTTGTTTAAAACCAGAATCCATGAACGCCATCATGTCCTGGTGTTTTCCAATTTACTACTTTCTTGAGTGTTGTTCTGGGCGAATCCTGTTGTATGTCCGCCTCAGGACCTTTTTCGAGTCCTTGTAACTCTTTTTTCATGTGACTTATCTATTCGACCTTTTTGTTCTTTCTGTTTCCATATTTTACTCCAAAATTGTTCTATTTCCTTAGTTTCATTGTTGGTTTTTATTCGCGCATTCTCCACTGACTCGTTTGTAAATTTTTTTTTTTTTTTTTTTTTGGTTATTTCTTAATATCCTGTTTTATTTGTATTGTTTGACCATGTTTCAGTATCATTTAATTCTTCCTTCTTTCGCCAATATCTTTTGATTTATTTCTTCAAGTTGTATTTTCAGACTTGTCGGCTCTTTTGTTTTCGTCTTTTGATCCCGATATATCCTTATGTATTTTTCCTTCCTTATTTTTATTTTTATTTTTTTCGCTTGTCGTCAAAATTTCTTTATCTGTCCTTGTCTAAATTCCCATTCAGGCTTTGTATTTTTGTTCGTGTTCCCGAGGGGGATACCGATTTTATCAGAGACTGGTTTCGCTCTTGCATAAATTAGCTCGTATAGTTAAATGATGTTACCTGTTGTGATATTTGTTCATAATTTGTTAGTATTTTCAGTTTCTATCTTCACTTTTTCCGTCTTGATTCCCGAGAGATGGTAATGTAGACTTCTTTAAGGTTGAGTTTTCATTTATTAACCGTACATTTATTTTGTTTTTTTGTGTTAACATTGATTTTGTGGGGCTGAGGTCTATGATGTATTGCTTTTCAGTATTTTATGTTTCAGTTCGTAACCGGACATTGGCATGATGGTTAGAGTGTTCGCCAATCCGTAGGTCGACTCAAAAAATGGTACTTGGTACCTCCTTGCTTAACACTCAGCATTATAAGGTAGAGATCAAGGGTAAAGTGGAGCAATCCAAGGAAAGGAGTAGCGCCCTCCCCTACACCTTGGTGTAGTAGCTATCGAAAAAGGAGCCTTCGGGTCACCTGCTACTACGGTTGCCAACCTTACTTACTCGTATTGGGGACTCTTGTTCATATCCTTCGCGATTTGCATGTCTACATATTTCGAGTATCTCAAGGTCAGCAAAACAATCTTTCGTTAATATCATTCTAGCTTGGTCGGCATGTCTTTGGCTTGAATTGAATTTAGTGGATTCTGCCCAAAGTTCAATCATTCTTTTTCATTACCTCTTTTGTGCGGGATTGCTCTTGAAATAACAATGAAGTACATCTTTGTTGACGTTTCTATTCCATTTTTGCTGGCATCTCTACGTTGAGTTGTTGCTTTGCTTGTTGTTTTTGTACCAGAAATTAGAACAGCCAGCATTCGCAGGATACTGATCATGTCCCCGCTCTATGGTGGCTATCAAGAGACCTCCTGCCGATCATTACCCTAAAACCTCTTATCTGCGTCCCACAATGATTCGGATTTGGATTAGACATTTTTCACGTGTATTATAATGTAGCTATACCAGACCCAGGGGTTGATTATTATTTCTGCTCCTGTTACAGATATGACCTGGTACTCTTCAAAGGAACAAGGTACTTCTGCGGGCCTCAATAAATAAATAAAAAGAAGCGATATATGTTTAAGACTTTTTTTAACTTAGGATATTCTGAAGTTTTTTGGCTTGATATTACAGTCTAATATGCTGCTACTTCGTTTTCAATCCATTTTGCAGATAACAATTCTTTCTTTTCCCCCTTCTTCTTCCTTTGAAAGTTAACAATAAAGAAGACTGTAAGACTCCAGATACAAGTAACCAGCTTCAAATTCAGAGATTAATTCTTCAATAAGGAAGAGAGATACGAAATAAAAAAAACCCGTAAAAGCTTTAAAACATGGTAAACAGTCATCTACAATCATCAAGTTCATTATTATTATTATTATTATTATTATTATTATTATTATTATTATTATTATTATTCTCTTTTGAGAGTTTTCCACATCAGCGTTAGCTGATGGTTTTTCACAGGAGTTTGAGCGACAACAATTCTCCTCAAATCTCCAGAACTCTTCTCAATATTCTGACCGATCTCAATAATGCAGTAGTTTGGATGGTCTCTACTCGTCCAGGTATTTCCAAGTCCTCCAGTCCTTGTACTAATCCTTTGGAGACTGTTCAACGAGCTCCAATTGTAAAATTGGTATAATCGTTACTTTCATGAACCACAGTTTTTTCAATCCCCTAGAAAGATCGAGGTACATATCCCTCTTTTCACATTCTTTTAATTTCACTCGGTGGTTCGCCGGGACAGTAAAGTCCACAATTTTACAAGTTCTCTTTTCTTTCTTTCTTTTTTTAATATTATAAGATCTGGTCGTCTGGCCGAAATTTGTTGATCAGTTTGTATTTTAAAATCCCAGGGGAGTTCGTGCGTCTCATTATCCAGCACAGATTCTGGTTTGTGCATATACCATTTGTTCGTATGGTCAATTTTCCACTTCTTGCACAATTCCTTGTGGATCACCTTGCCCAACCAGTCGTATCTAGTCTTATACTCTTTCTGTACTAATTTGCTGCATTCGCTTATTATTATTTGATTGATCGTTTCGTTTCTTTTGTTTTGTTCTGTTTTGTTGCGTCTAATCTATTCTCGCTTTGATATAGTCAGTCCTTATGGCGTTGTTTTGTGCTGCTATTAGAAGAGATTCAGTTCTCTCTTCATCATCATCATGTCGTGCCGTAGGCATGAATATCCCTGACCCTCTATCGCCACTTCTCCCTATCGTTCATCGCCTCCGGCAGGTCTTCAGGACCACACTCTGTATCCTCACATAGCTGCTGGATGTATGTTCGCGCTGGAAGGCAGGTGGCTGTATAGTTGGTGTCTTGTGGGGTGTTGCCGTCAGGACGTGTAATTGCCGTCTAACTTCTTCTCCAGCCGTTTAGTTAGCGTCCAAGTAGTGCATCCATACAGCAGTATCGATACGACCGCTGCCTTAGCCATGTCCAGGTTTTATCGTGTGAGATGTCTCTTGTTAGTCGCTTAAAACGTCCATAGAGTTGGGAGGGCACTTTTTTCTGATTATTGTCGTTCCGCTGGTCCTCGTGTCGTCAGTATTGTTTTCGTGTCGTTAGTATTTTAATTTTTTAGTTTCATTTTCTATTTCTTACAATCTTTCAGCGGGTTTTTACCCAAGACCTAGCGTGAGGGAAAGTAGTGATTATATATGTTCTATGCATTTAAGTTTTTTACTGCCTTTTTGGGGTGATATTTTTCAGTCTCATTGATTGTACCTTCCAAAAGAGATGAACGATTCTGCAAAGGGAAAATTTTAAAATTTGATTTAGGCTGTGACGACTAGGTATCTTGTTAATGTATTTATTTATCTCTTTCTTGACCTTACCCTGGGCAATCACTATTACTGTCACTGTGGCGGTTTTAAGTTGTCACATTTAACAAATTTCGATATCTAGGTCTTTGAAATTACTTATTTCATAATATTCCTTGACGGATATGTTATTCTTATTATTATTATTGGCACTGACATATCAATTGAAAGGCATGTTTTCTTTAATTGTCCTTAACCACCATATCTAGTTTATTGCTTTTTATTTTTCTCTCTGTTTGGATAGCAAAGTCGCCGTGTGTAGTAGCTTCTTTAGCATCTGTTATTTATTCTAGTCGCTGTTTATACCATTTTCAGATCTCAATATTCCATAGTGTTTGGATATTTTCCAGTGAATATATCGTCATATTCTATCATGTCTTTCTTTATATTCTTTTTATGTCATTATTATTTTATTCCTTTGAGAGTTCTTCGTACCAGCATCAGCTGATGGTCTTTCACAGGAGTTTGAGTGACAGCAAGTCTCCTCAAGTCTCCAGCACTTTTCTCAGTATCCTAGCCGATATTAACAATGCTGTCATTTGGTAATATATTAAGTATTTGCGAGTTTTTCACACCAACGTTGACTGGTGGTTTTTCACTGGAGTCTGAGTGACAGCAAGTCTCCTCAAGTCTCCAGGACTCTTCTCAGTATCCTAGCCGACCTTAACAATGCTGTCATTTGGTAATATTATTAGTATTTGCGAGTTTTTCACACCAACGTTGACTGGTGGTTTTTCACTGGGGTCTGAGTGACAGCAAGTCTCCTCAAGTCTTCAGGACTCTTCTCAGTATTCTAGCTGACCTTAATACTGTTGTTGTCAGTATGGTCTCGATTCCTCTTTCGATTTCCAATTCCTACAGTCCTCTTTGTTAGTCTTTGGAAACTGTTCCAAGAGCTCCAACTACTATTGGTACCAACGTAACCCTCCTCTTTCACAGTTTTTTTTTTCAGTTATCTGGGAAAATTCAAATCTTACATCTCGCGAATTTTTCACACCAGTGTAAACCGGTGGTCGTGCATTTGAGTTTGAGTGAAAGCAAGTATCCTCAAGTTGCCAGGACTCTTCTCAGTATTCTGGCTGTAGTCTAAATGGTTTTGATTCCCCACTGATTTAGTTCCTCCAGTCCCCTCTCCAGGCTCAAGGAGACCGTTCCGAATGCACCAGTAACAATTGTTATTACCTTGAACCTAATGTTCCATAGCTTTTAGAGTTCTCTGGCAAGGTCGAAGTATATGTCTGTAATTTCGTTTTCTTTTAGTTTTTACTCTGTGGATAGCCGGAACGGCAAAATCCAACAAATGGAAAATTCTCTTTTTTTGTTAATTATCACGAGGTCTGATCGTCTGGCCGGGATTTGGTGATCCGTCTGAATCTCAAAATCCTGGTGAATTTTACGCGTCTAATTTCCTAAGATTGTTTCTAGTTTGTGCATATATCATTTTATGAGGTGCTCGGGGTGTAATGGTTATCACCGCAGGAAATGAACACAGCGACACGATTTCAAATCTTGGACGGGGCTGATTGCATTTCACATAGCACTAATACCTTTGGGAAAGTTATGAATGCAATTGTTCTTCGAGTTATGGGTAAATATTAGGACAGATTGGGTTTTTCAGTCTTGGTTCGGTAACTAGTCTCGGAGAAGAAAAAGCTATGAAACTCCACTTCAAAATTGACATTGTATAACATCCTGCCCATGTGGAGGGGTTGGTAAATACACATACACACACAAAACATATATACGCGCGCGCGCACACACACACACACACACACTAATGAAGAGATAAATAAAAAGTTACAAGTATGTGTTGACTTTTGTGGGCTACACACACACTCACACACACACTCACTCAAGGACAGATAAATAGACCAGTAGAAGTACGTATTGACTTTTGTGGGTAAAGTATAGGATATCTCAATGTACATGGGACCCATGTGATTGCTAATAACTCTACTAATAATAATGTTGTGTTCTGTTTTTGTTTCAGATTTGAAAAGAGTATACTATAACAACTATTAATTCTCGATCATAATGCCTTGGACAAGAGAGGAAAAAATATTTTACGTCACAACTTATTTGGAGACAAAATCATTCAAAACTCTTTCTAAATAGATGCAATCCACTAATATGATAATGATTTATTATTGAGACAAGAAACTAAAAAAAAATTGCATGTCCTGGAAGCTGATATAATAACAATTTAAAAAAGACTTTGATTTAATGGTGCATTTTTACCGGACGTGTTCCAAATTACTGATATTGCGCTTGTCTCAGTAATAAATCACAATCATATTAATGGATTGCATCAGTCTTGAGACACCCCGTATTAATGATGGTGCCTAAATCTTGACAAAAGAATTCTTTAAAGTATTTGATAATTCAGCGGGATCAATTTCATTTTCTCTGAAGAATTAAACCTATAAAACTCCGCTTAAAAATTGACCTTGTGTCACATCCTGCCCGTGCGGAAAGGTTGGTATATATATATATATATATAATTTTGAAGTATGGGTCAAATTTCAATTTCTGGCACAACTCCTAGTGGATTACTTTTCTCATCCCGACATTATTATTTTTATTATTATTTGATTTGGTCTTCTTTGAATGACCAGCAGAATTTCACACATAAAACTTGGGCTTGTGGAGGGGTTGGTAATTAAACATGTATTACTCAAATACGAATGAAATTTAAAGAGTATATTTTAAGTTTTCCGTTGCATTTTTTAAATTGCACATTTTTGTCTAGGATTATTTGTTGGCATACAGTCATATGATTTTATGTAATCCTATCCAAAAACGGATCTATTTAACCCATAAAAAGTACTACCACTCCAAACAAAGTTGACCTGCGAGAAATGGCATTGAAGAGGTACTCCACAGCCCTCCCCCCCCCGCCGCCAAATCTCCAGAACTAAACCATCGATGTGAGCTGCAATTTAGTTTCATACCAACCACCACTCTTCCTTCGGAAGAGTTCTACTCCTCGGCAGTGGATAGGGTCATTGTAATTAAAGTCCTGTCTACTGGAACGAGAAATCCTCGCACTTTTCATATATTAGACTTTCCAGGTATGCAGATAAAAAATTCACACACCTTCTTTTTTTAGTAGATCTTCTGCTTCAAGAACTGTTATTATCATTTTTCTTTTCAGTTGCCACATTTTACCAACTTCTACTTCCATGGCTTTGCCTTTGGTAAACTCTTGAAATTCTTTCAGAGCAATGTTTCGATCAGCTGGGGCAGACATATCGATCAGAAGATCTGTTTTATCTCAAAATCTTTCACTTAAATGTCTATTCTGTTAGCATTTATTTTTTGGTTTGTGTATATTGGGAAATCCTACAAGAACCTAAGATCTCTTATCTCTGGTTGGTAGGTTGGGTTTTTATGGCATATCAACCTTTGTAGGTTATTTAACGCCAAATCTATTTTTTATGTAAATAGTTCTATTTCAAACAATTTAGTTTAGCATGAGTACACAGTTTAATAGTCAAAAACATTTCTATTTCAAGCTATTCATTTTATTCAATCTGTTCTGATTCTGCTAATTCAGTTTAGTATAAGCACAGAAGTTCTATATTAAACAATTCAGTTTAATGTAAGTACAGTTTCAATGTCAAAAATAATTCCATTTCAAACAATTCAGTTTAGCATAAGCACTCAGTTTAAATGTAAGGAGACAGTTTAATTGTCAAAAACATTTCTATTTCAAGCTATTCAGTTTAGTCAAACTTTTCTAATTCAGACAATTCAGTTTAGCATAAGTATGCAGATTAGTTCTATTTAACCCATAGATAGGGCTTTATCAGGTACTACGATTCCGGGCCTGAGTGGACCTGGGAGCAATGGCAATGAAGTGATGCTCCGCATTCCCCAAAGTCCCAGCATCACTGAACCCTCACCATCAGATTGTTTAGTGTCATATCTAGGACACTTTTGGGGGGTTTACCCTCTCTGCGGAGGTGCAGTCGGTGTATTCTACAGCCCCAGCTGACTGGGGCAGTAAAATACATACTTTTATCTCTGTGACTGGTTCAGGACCATACTTGTGTACGGTGACATATTACGCAAGTTTTTACGTGAATTCTTGGGAGTACAGAGTCACCCATTCATTGTCATCATTCTCAGATCCACTAGTCCAGTAGGCTGAGGAGGAAGAATATACCGACTGTATCTCTGCAGAGGGGTAAAATCACCCTCTAAACGAGTGTCCTGATATATGACACTAAACAATTTGATGGTGAGGCACCGGCCTTGGAGATTTGAGGAATGTGGAGTATCCAATCATTGCCATTGCTCTCAGGACCGCTCTAACCCGGAGTGGTAGCGCCTGAGAGGGCCCTATCTATAGATCAAATAGAAACTGTTTGACATTGAAACTGAGATGAAACAAATTAAATTGAATTGGTAGAAATAAAAGTTTGACTGAGTGTAAAGAAATAAATTATGTTCAATAAATTGTTACCTAGCAATACTTGAAACCATTTAACTGTGTGCAAACAAATGATTAATGTTAAATAGAATTATTTGTATCCGATAGCAATACTTAAAACCATTTAATTGTGTGCAAACAAATGATTAATAGTAAATAGAATTGTTTGTATCTGATAGCAATACTTGAAACCATTTAACTGTGTGCAAACAAAGGATTAATAATAAATAGAATTATTTGTATCCGATAGGAATACTTGAAACCACTTAACTGTGTGCAAACAAAGGATTAATATTAAATAGAATTATTTGCATCCGATAGCAATACTTGAAACCATTTAACTGTGTGCAAACAAATGATTAATAGTTGATAGAATTATTTGTGTAAGATAGAAATTCTTGAAACCATTTAACTGGACACAAAAAATTTAACACGGGCTTGTTTAAAAATGTTATCAACAAAATGTTTACAAATCATATACATTTAATATGTATGTGTTATGTCCTTGAAAGGGATACAATCAGACAAGGTGGTTCTAGATTGGAAAGGAACAGAATAAAGAATAAAGAAAGGGTTTTATTGCAAGAGAGATGCAATAGGACAGTCAAGGAATAGTAAAGCACCCTATTAATCTTCGAAGCAATGGCAATTTTTGTCTTTGCCTACCAGTAAACAGGGCTTGACACAAAGTCAAATAACCCGAAGGTCGGATGATAGAGGGTGTTAGGGGATGGGGAGGGGAGGGGAGGGGGATGGTCGGACCCGAGCCGAAGCTCGAGTCCTGCTGGTCTATGCTGGTCATCGGCTAACTTAGTGCAATGTAAGCCGATGAGCCTTGCTGGACATGGACCCAAACATGAGTCCAGGCACGGATGCTAGATTACAGCTTAAACTGGACCACTGGGTCCAGTGCTCTACAAAGGTGTCAATAATGCAGCTCGAAGGCGGTCCAGCCGAAGCCGGGGTCCTTTCGGTCTCAAGTCTGCCTTAGATGGACAATAATGACGCGTCCGACACGAATGCCAGACGGCCCGGTGGAGGTGGGGGGCAAAGCCAACTGCAAATTAATGCATCTGGCCTTATCCTCGAAGCAAGGACAATTTTTGTCTCTGGTTACCACTAGACAGGACTTGACATCACATCAAAGGAGCCGAAGGTCGGATTATAGTGAGGTTAGCGGAGAGGAAGATCGAACCTGTGCCGAGACTCAAGCCCTACTGGTCTATGCAGGTCATCGGCTAATTCCCTAGCATTTTTAAGCATGGCCCATTGTATTCCTTTGTATTTCTGCGTATAGTGTTGTGTGCTTACAAGGGATACAATCAAACATGGTGGTATTTAAGGGGAAAAGAACAGTCAACACGTTCGTCGAATAAAGAAAGGGTTTTATTGCTAGAGAGATATAATAAGACAGATAAGGAATCTTGAGGCACGCTACTAATCCCCAAAGAAAGGACAGGTATAATGCCGTGCTCACTATATATATAGTCACTCCACATAACTGAGGGGGAGTGTGGGATATTACATTATAACAGTATGTATAAACAGGATTTGGCATTAAATAACCTACAATGGTTGATAGCATAAAACCCAACCAAACCAAATCCTATATATTTACTATACATATATAAAGAGGATTTGGCATTAAATAACCAACAATGGTTGATATGCCATAAAACCAAACCAAACCAAATCCTATATATCTAATATATATGTATAAAGAGAATTTGGCATTAAATAACCTACAATGGTTGATATTCTATAAAGTCCAAACAAACAAAACCAATCCCAGATCCACTCTGGCCTGTAAGAATCCCTTTAATAGATGAAATTGCTCTTTTTGGAACAACGCTTAAAATCCTTTTTTTTTTAAATCAACATTTACTTTTAAATTGCAGATATATCAAAATAGTTGTAACTTGATACCGAAAAAAAAAAACTCGTTGTTTTACATCCTGGTGGTGGGGAAAATGACAAATACATTTTATGTTTCATATTCCCATGTTCATAAGTGTTTCCTTAATGATAGTCAACTTCAACTGAAGCCCGGATTTCCCTGGGTGGAGTTTATATATTGGGCCTCAATTATACAACTGTCTCTCTTTGAGTCTGGGTCCCAGATGATTTTAACAATACAACTAAGTCCCAAACCTTCTTTTAACACGAGATTATCTCACCCAACCAGAGTTCAGTTTTCTAAACACATGATATACTAGGATCATTGAATAAGTTTCCAGACTTTTTTCGTATGGGAACTTTTATTGATAGTACACACATGAAACTCTACTCCCCTTCGAAGTAATCTCCTCTGGCTGCAATGCACTTCTTGTACCGTTCTAACAACTTCTGGAAGGCACCATGGAAGTCCTCTTGTGTGAGCGTGTCAATGACCTTCGTCACAGCCTCTTTCATCTCCTCAATTCTCTCATAACGACAGCCTCTTAGCTTAGGGAATGACCAAAAGTCACAGGGAGCTAGGTATGGACTTTAGGGAGGCTGAGGAAATGTCTTGGCGCCCATATTGGTCAAATAGTCTGTGACAAGGATGGAGTTGTGGACTGGTGCATTATCCTGGTGGAAATGCCACTGACCCGATTTGAAGTGTGCTGGACTCTTCCAACGGAATCTCTTCCTGAACTCCCTTAAAACCTCAACATAGTAACTCTAACCCTAACCCCTTGGCCTATCAACTCTGGTCTATTGACTTCCTTACTCCTCCAAGACCTCTCATCATCCCTCACAGACTCCTTGTCTTCCTTCTATTTCTTATGCCACTCAAAAGCTGATGCTCGATTCATGCAAGCTGCTCCAAAAGCAGTCTGAAGCATTCCATACGTTTCTGTGGCATTTTTTTTTTCAAGTTTAAAACACAATTTTATTTCATATCGTTCTTCTAAAGTATCCTGACGTCCAGATTGCATTTTTGAAATTCACCAGCTGTGACAATCAGGCTTTAGTAGGGTGTATTCCAATTCCTGCTGTGGCTGTTCATTTGAACCTGAAATCATAAAATTTGGTCAGTCATCTCATAAGATGTATAGCAATAATATACTGAATTTTCAAGAATCTACGACAGTTTTAAATGCCTATACAAAAAAACCTGGAAACTTATTGAATGCCCCACTATCTCATCCAACCAGAATGCAGCTCTCTTGACGCAACATCCTGGTTTCAACGGTAAACAATTTGAGCTTGGTATCGATACTTCTATGAATTGAATAATCTATCCAGAACAGTATCATTCCAACGTAATATTAAATTAGAATGAAAAGTTCCCGGTTGGTTGATTTATATGACACATCAAACCCTCGTGGGTTATTTAATGCCAAATCTTGTTTATATATATATATATATATATATTTGTAACTGAATAATTTGTTGATGACTTTATTTTTAAATGAGTAGTTAGAACTTATTTGTTTGCACACAGTTAAATAGTTTCAAGTATTTCTATTCTACAATAATAATTATATTCATAAAGTATTCCTATGTAATACAAATAATTTGCTCACAGCTGTATGGTTTCAATTAGTAGCAATCATCCGTAGCAGATGATCCAAAAGTTTTATTTGACCCATTCATGAGATCCTAAAATGTACTACCAACCCGACTCAGAGTGGATTTGGGAGTAATGGCAATGAAAGGAAACTCTATGTTCGTACATGAGCCGCATTATTAGATGCAGTTTAGTTTTATATTTGGACACACGCTGCCGGGTGGGGACAAGTCTTACCCATGTGCAGAGGTGCTGCCAACGTGTTCTGCAGACCCAGCCGGCAGTTCTCTGTGTAGTAAAAACATTCATCAGTCTAAAAAAAGAACATTCCAATTGCAAGCACACAGTGATCGTACAAAAATAAAAAAAATTAAGACATGAGCAAGATGTAGCTACCATTGCTATTTGCCAAAGTTCACTTGCACCACATAGGTAACTGTTTAAAATGGGGTAGGTATTACTGTTTCTCCTTTTTAAATACACATGCCACTATTCTTTCGTTTATTTAATGCTAATTCATCGTTTACTTTTAAATAGTTCACCTTTGATTTGATTACCCTCCGACATGTCACATAATTTAATATCTACCTTACTAGGCAAGCAAATCTTTAAAAGTTCACCTTTGATTTGATTACCATTCGACACGTCACATAATTTAATATCTACCTTACTTGGCAAGCAAATCTTTTAGATAGTTCATCTTTTAGACCGGGGTTCAATCCCAGGTCGAGTCCTACCAAATACTTATAATACTTGTTGCCACTTCGCTTAATACTCAGCATAATAAGGTACATATTAAGGGTCAAGTGGAGCAATCCAGGGAATAGAATAGCACCCTTCCCTAGACCTCGGTATTGTAGCTATTGAAAAGGGAGCCTTCGATTCTCCCTCGTCTATGGTCGCCAACATCTTTTATGGAAACGGTTACTCGAGTTCAAATCCTGGACGAAACTGTTTGCGTTTCACTTTGGGCAAATGGTGAATCCACCTCTACTCTCCCAAACTATGGTTAAGTAGTAGGGCAAACAGGGTTCTATCCGGAACAGTATCATTCCAACGTAATATGAAATTAGAATGAAAATTTCTCGATTGGTTGATTTATATGACACATCAAACCCTTGTGGGTTATTTAATGCCAAATCTTGTTTATATATATATATATATATATATATATATATATATATATATGTAAGTGAATAATTTGTTGATGACTTTATAGATGACTTAGTTAGACTGGTTGTCTAATCAGTCTCGGAGAAGGAAGACTAAATTCAAATCAGCTTTACTCCGCAAAAAAACTGAAAGGGTCGAGGAACTAACTAAATTTCTTATATTTCAATTTGATTACGTCATCTTTTTAATTGTTTACATTCAAAGTTGTGTAACATAATCGCACGTCAAAAGAAGTCGTTACGTAGGGGACACCAAATGGGGATGAAACCCACTTTTCAGTGGTAATAACCCTCCAAGACTGGCTCGCTAAACATTACACCACGACAAGACAAGATGTATCACCCTACAAAAAAAGCTGCACGTATAGGACATCCAGTGAGGGTCACTCTCTATTCAGTAGATATGGGACTTCGAGACTAACTTCCTAAACACTACTCTACGATGCTTTCTATAAAACACACACACACACACACACACACAAATGGTACACCTAGTGAGGATCAAACTCACTATTTAGTGGCAATGGGCCTCTGAGATTAGCTTGCTAACAATTAAAAGATGACAGAAGACCTAAGAACTATTACAGCTGTTTCCATTTTATTTATTAAAGATAAATCAAGTAATCAAGTAATGAATATGTTATTCAAATTGAGTTATATATTATATAATTAGTCAAAACTAGTTAACTACGTTGACTAATGATTGGTGGCGAAATGGTTAAAGAGCTGGACTATGGGCTTGAAGAAATTTACCGACATGGTAAAACAAGAGATCAAGTTTGAAAGATATTTTTTACTTTATTTTTGTTTAGAAAGAAAACTTAGACGAGTTTTGAACAGTATCAACAAAGGAAGGATAGGAAAATTGTGCAACGCCACTCTTTTAAGTACCTTCAAAAATGGCGTTCAGAATCCTGTCTTTTGCTCGAACTCGAACCACTGGCATTGACGAGAAAAATATTCAACTAATCTAGTGAGCTAAGTGTATACGCTTCTTTTTGCTTTTCATCTCTCTCTCTCTCTCTATATATATATATATATATATATATATATATATATATATACATCAAAAAAGTATATAAAGGATTGAATAAGACACCGTTTTACAAATTCAATAAGTTTTTTTTTCTTTAATGAGAGTAAAAAGGTTTTTGATAAACGACAAAAGTAACAATGTCTTTTCTTGTTAGAAAAGCTAGAACGAGAAGAAAATTATTAACAGTTTACATTGTTTTAAATGTAAATAATATATTTTGTGTGTGTAAAAGATTTTTGTGTGAGTATGTCACTATATAAGTGGGAAAGTATATTCATGTGGTAAGATGTAAGTGTAAAATAGCTGATTATTAGCAGTTGGAAATGTAATGTTAGTATAAGTATCTCTATCAAGAAAACGATAAACAAGAAAACACGTTTTCACTCATGGAGAATAATCTAGCAATGTTGAAATTGTAGGTCATTTAATGCCAAAACCTCTTTATATATATTAAATATAAATGATTTGGTTTGGTTTAATTGGTTTGGCATATTAACCATTTTAAGTTATTTAATGACAAATCTTCTTTATAGATATTTATATTGAATATATGTGATTTGGTTTGGTTGGGTTTTATGGCATATCAAACATTTAATGCCAAATTCTCTTTATACGTATATATTAAATATAAAAGGATTTGGTTTAATTGGGTTTGATTTTATGGCATATGAAACATTGTAGGTTATTTAATGCCAAATCCTTTTTATAAATATATATTAAATATTTAGGGTTGGGTTTTATGGCATATCAACCATTGTAGGTTATTTGATGCCAAATCCTCTTTATACATATATATTAAATATATATGATTTGGTTTGGTTAGGTTTTATGGCATATCAACCATTGTAGGTTATTTAATGCCAAATCCTTTTTATACATATATATTAAATATATAGGATTTGGTTTGGTTGGGTTTTAAGGCATATCAACCATTGTAGGTTATTTAATGCCAAATCCTCTTTATACATATCATCATCATCATCATCATGTCGCGCTGGTAGCACGGATATCCCTGACCCTCTCCCGTCACTCCTCCCTATCGTTCATCACACTAGACAGGTCTTCAGGACAACATCCCGTATCCTCACATAGCTGCTGAATGTATGTTCGTGCTGGTCGTCCTGCTTTTGCACGGCCATGTGTGGGGGTCCATAGGAGTACATCACTTATGAATTCGTCCCTGCTACTCCAGCAGTGTCCTGCATGTCTGGTTCGTCCAACTTGAATAGTTTTCATGATAGGAGGTAGGTGGCCGTAGAGTTGGTGTCTTGTGGGGTGTTGCCGCCAGGACTTGTTCAAGATTGCCCGCAGGATTCTTGTGTAATTGCCGTCTAGCTTCTCCAGCCGTTTTGTTAGAGCCCATGTAGTGCATCCATATAGCAGTATCGATGTGACCGCTGCCTGGAAGAAACTGCGTTTCATTTCATCGGCTAGGTCTGATTTCCATATAATCGATAGCCTATTGATAGCTGTCCATGCTTTCGTTAACCACGTTTCGATGTCCTTTTCGGTTGATTCGACGCTGCTTCCTAGGTAAGTGAATTTGTCTACTAGTTTAAGACGGGTTCCTTCTAGAGTGGAGATGTCCCCCGTTTGATTATAGCACATATATTCCGTTTTGTGTGCATTAACATAGAGGCCTATGCCTGCGGCTGCTCGTTCCAAACTATGCAGTAGTGTTTCGGCTTGGTCAGGTGTATTTGCCAGTATCGCTATGTCATCGGCGTAGTCGGCGTCGGTAATTGTTTTTGCTGGGTACCTTCTGCTTCTTTTCGTCGTCAGCTCGAAGCCATTCTCTCTGATTTTGTCAATCGATGTTCTAAGTTCGTAGTCAAGACAGATGATAAAGAGGTACGGGGCCAGCGTGTCCCCTTGGAGTACTTCTGCTACAATGTCGAAGTATTCTGTGTCCCCATCTGGTGATCGTACTTTTACTTTGGTGTTTCTATATAGAATCGTTATTGCTGCTACGGTTTCTTTAGGTATGCCGTACGCTAGTAGGATTTGTTCCATCTTTCCTCTGTGAATGGAATCGAAGGCCTTGGTAAAGTCGACAAATATTAACGTCGCTTGTAGGTTTTTTGCCCGTACACCTTCAAGGATTCTACGGATGGTTAATATTTGTGAGGTCGTGGATCTATTTCTTCGGAAGCCATTTTGGTTTTTCCTAAGTATGTTGTCGATTTTGGGTGCTATGCGGTTCCGTAGTAGGGCATTGTAGATTTTGGCTGCTATGGATGGTAGTTTTTGGCTAATCCGAGGTCCTCCTTTTTAGGGAAGGGGAGGATGCATCCCTTCATCCATCTATCTATCGGATTTTGATTGTATACTGCGTTGCAGTGTTGGAGCAGTATGTCGTCGAATTGTCTGGTCTTCCATACTTCCGGGGGAATTTCGTCCAGCCCTGCAGCTTTCCTATTTTTAATTTTTCTGAGAACCGAGTCGAGTTCTTCTAGTTTGAACGGTCCTAGTTTAATGTCTAATTGTTTACTAATTATTCTGGTGATTGGTTTCTGTGTTATTTTCGGTGGGTTTCCTAGTAGGTTTTCGAAGTGCTGTTTCCACAGTTTTATTCTTTCTTGTTGGTTTGCTGCTTTCAGTTTTGCTTTGGCTGTGTTCTTTCTTCTACTCACTTCGTTTATTGTTTGCCAGGCTATCCTAGATTGTCTATCTTCCACCGAGTCTCGAATCTTATCTATCTGATTTTGTATGTATTCTGTCTGTTCCTTTATATAAATGCCTGCTAATTGATATTGTACCGTTTTTAGTTTTAAAGCCTTCGTGTTTGTTGGGTTTTTTCGATAGTTTTTGGAGGCTGTTTTCACTAGTGCACGTTTTTCTCTCACCGCTAAGGTTTCCCATGGGACTCTATATTTAGTTTTGAGTTTTGTTGGAATGCATTTCTCTGCTGCCTCGAGGTGCGCATTGACGAAATTTTCATATTCGTCGTTTGGTGTACTTTTTTCCGTCTTTTCTTGTAGTGTTTCGAATCTGTTTCTTAATTCTAATACGTATTTATCTCTTATATCTCTGTTGTTCAAAAGGGCCCAGTCATAGTGTTTGGTGGTCGTTGTTCGTTTGGCATTTTTTCGTAGGCTTAGTCGTATTTTCGCCGTGACTATTCGGTGATCGGTGGACACACCCTCGAAAGAGGAGTATGCCTCGCAATTCATTGCGCTATTTTTCCATTTCTTGCTTATAAGGACGTAGTCTATCTGAGCTTTAGTATTGTTCGCGTACGTGTATGTCCATAGTTTGCCCTCCCTTTTTTGGTAGTTTGTATTGAGGCATGCTAGTCTATTTTCTATCATGAAATCTGTTAGATGTTGCCCATTCCTATTTGACGTGTTGTGGAGGCTGAATTTGTTCTTTCCGTTTTTCCCGATTTGGGCATTCATGTCTCCGCCAATGACTAACATGTTGTGTTTCGGGATGCTACGCACTAATGAGGATAACTCATCGTAGAAGGTGACTAGTTCAGTTTCTTCACTAACATTGGTAGGGCTGTAGCAGGAGATAATTGTTGCTCTGGGGTTGCCGTTAAAAGTAGCTGCCATCATTCTAGGTTGTATTTTCTCAATGTTATTCAGATTTTTTAATGCCCTAGGTCCTATAAGCAATCCCACCCCTCCTACTGCGGCGTTAACAGAGTTTTTCCATGCGGATACAGTGACGAGCAACCATCCATTGCCAGTTTCGTGATATTTGATATCTTCGGTGTGCGTGCATCTGTGTTCTTGTATGCATATTATGTCAATCTTATGTTCTATGGCCGATGCGATCAGTTCTGGTAGTTGTCCTATTCTATTTAGGGTTCTTACGTTAAATGTCGATATTTGTAGTGTTTGCTTGCATTTTAGTAGTTTTGGTCGTTTGAGCTCTACAGCTGATTTTTCGAACACTGAGGCCAGGGCTCCAACCTTAGCAGGACGCGCCCCTTTTTTACCCGCGCGAAGAGCGATGCGGTTTATTTATGTGGTTTGAGTGTGGGTCATGGTTATCTTTCGATGGCTGTTTTATTCTCTTCTATAGAAGCCACTCTTATAGAGGAGCAGCAGTAGTTCCCCGATCGAACTAACGATCCTGAGCGTAAAGTCGTCAACCTCACGTCCAGGACCCGTTTAGGTATTGAGTTTGGTCGTCCATGGGTTTATTCAGATACCTTTACGTACATCATGCTGCTTCCCATGTGTACGTAAAGAAAAAAAAAAAAAAAAGACGGGGGGTAATTTTGATTTAAGTTTTCAGTTTTAACTTAGTTAAAGTCCAAGATTAAGGTACTTTCACTGGTATTGAATTTTTTTTTCTTTTTTTTTTTTTGCGGTATTGGGACATTTTCCTAGGCTTTTTAGTTTTTCTTCTATACTACCGTTGGGAGCCGAGGGGGCTTTAGGAATTATAGAGCTTTTACAGATGATTCTTTTTTTTTTTTAGAATAGATTCAAAAACGTTTTGCCGTGTTCGCTGACATTTGAACAGAGTCATATATTCAATTTGGCTTTATAGTAAGCGTGTCTTTACATTTAAAACGCACAGTTTAAGCATTATTTTACAATCAAAATACAGCATAACATTTTGTAAAATTCAGCATCCTCTTTATACATATATATCAAATATATATGATTTGGTTTGGTAGGGTTTTATGGCATATCAACCATTGTAGGTTATTTAATACCGAATCCTCTATATACATATATATTAAATATATAGGATTTGGTTTGGTTGGGTTTTATGGCATATCAACCATTGTTGGTTATTTAATACCACATCTTCTTTTCATATGTATTAAATATATATGATTAGGTTTTGTTGGGCTTTATGGCATATCAACCATTGTTGGTTATTTAATACCAAATCCTCTTTATACATATATATTAGATATATATAACTTGGTAAGGTTTTTGTTTGTTTTGGTTTGGTTGGTTTTTTGGCACATCAACAATTAGAGGTTATTTAAAGCCAAATCTGTTTTTATACATATAAAGAGTCCTATTTCAAACAATTCAGTTTAGCATTAGTACACAATTTAGTACTATTTGACCCATAGCTAGAACCCTATCGAGGGTTACTCCGCATTTCCCAATGCTCCTGCATTACCGAAGCCTCACTATCAGATTGTTTAGTGTCATATCTAGGACACACATTTGGGGGAGTCTTATCCCTCTGCAGAGAAGTAGTCGGTGTATTCTGCAACCCCAGTCAACAAGGCCAGTTTTAGTTTGGTTGGGTTTTATGGTATATCAACCATTGTAGGTTATCTAATGCCAAATTCTCTTTATATATATTTATTAAATATATTTGGTTTGGTTGAGTTTTATGTCATATCAACCATTGTAGGTTATCTAATGCCAAACACTCTTTATAACTATATACTTAATATATAGGATTTGGTTTAGTTCGGTTTTATGGCTGATCAACCATTGTAAGTTTTAATACCAAATCCTGTTGATACATATACATTAATATATAAGATTTGTAAACACATTTTGTTGATAAAATGTTTAAACGTGCCCGAGGTCATGTTTTTTTTTTTTTGCGCAAAATTAAATGGTTTCCTGTATTGCTAAGTAATATTTACAATTTAACATCAGTCATTTATTTGCCAACATTTAAATGGATATATATATATATATATATATATATATATATATATATATATATAATTTTTAAGTGAATAGTTTTGAGTTAATTCCATTTTTAAATGAGAAATAATTTGTTTGCAGACTTGTATTGCTATTGTTTCTGCCCAATTAAATGATTTCAGTCATTGCAACCTTACACTAACAATTCTATTCAATATCAATTATTTCTTTACATACAGTGAAGTTGTTTCTTGTTTTTTTTTTTGTTTGTTTGTTTGTTTGTTTTGGTTTTATGGCATATCAACCTTAGTTGGTTATTTAATGCCAAATCCATTTTTATGCAAATAGTTCTATTTCAAACAATTCAGTTTAAGATTAATACACAGTTTAATTATCAAAAACATTTCTATTTCAAGCTATTCAGCTCTGTCAAACAGTTCTAATTCAGCTTATTCAGTTTAGTATAAGTAGAGATTTTGTTTACACAGTTAAATGTCAAAACAGTTCTACATTAAACAATTCAGTTTAATGTAAGTACAGTTTCAATGTCAAAAAACAGTTCCATTTGAAATAATTCAGTTTAGCATAAGCACGCAGTTTAAATGTTAGTACGATGAAATTGTCCAAAACATTTCTATTTCAAGCTATTCAGTTTCGTCAAACAATTCAGTTTAGCATAAGTATGCTGTTAGTTCAATTTAACCCATAGATAGGGCCCTATCAGGTGCTTCCACGCCGGGCCAGAGTGGACCTGGGAGCAATGGCAATGAAGGGGTGCTCCGCATTCCCCCAAATCTTCAGCATCACTGGAACCTCACCTTTAGATTGTTTAGTGTCATATCAGGACACTCGTTGGGGGTAGAGCTTACCCCTCTGCAGAGGTGCAGTCAGTGTATTCTACACTTGTAGCCGACTGGGCAAGAAGTGGTTACAAGTATTGCTATTTAACACTAATTATTCTATTCAACATTACTCATTCGTTTGCACACTGTTAACTCGTTCCAAGTATTGCTAGATCATCTTGTTACGAATAGATCAATTTTTACAACGATGTCACAAACCAACACGGTAACCTTTACGCCTTCGAGACTGCTCTCGGAATATTTAATACGTGTACATACTGATAAAGAAATTAAAATAGCATAAAAAAAAGGTCCGTTTTGGCCAACAGTTTTCTCTTTTCGGCTTGTTGAGATATTTGGCATTGAAAAGTAAATTTTCATTCTTCTTAGATTTTTGCATCGGCTGTCATGATTTTGACCAGTCACCTGTAAATTACGCCTCTGCCGATGTTTGATGCATCTGCTATCCAAAGTGCCGAGGGTGTTTG
Organism: Sepioteuthis lessoniana; assembly: GCA_963585895.1. Lineage (NCBI taxonomy): Eukaryota > Metazoa > Mollusca > Cephalopoda > Myopsida > Loliginidae > Sepioteuthis > Sepioteuthis lessoniana. The sequence continues at coordinate 3,397,477 of OY757935.1, forward strand.
AGGATACCACGTCACATAAAGTTGAAGTCCGATTTTGATGTTATCGATTTTTGCGTCGTCTCTACACCCTACCCCCTCTTCTTTGACTCTTTCATTCAAACGTTATTTATTTGGAAAGAAGGAAACTGTGAATGTATGTATGAAAGAGAGAGAGAGGGGGGATGCGGATATGAAAAAAAAAAACAGAAGTCACTGTGCAAAGTGTCCAAGATTTTTTAAGTTAATTTTTTAGCGAAGATGATGTAGTGGGGAGTAAAGGGAAGTGTTGGAAGAGAAGGAGACTGAACAAAAATCGATACTTTTGAAATTGGGGCCACACCTGTATCATTATACTAATGTCTGATATATAAATATATAGTTATGATTGCGGTAAATTTTTTTCTTAATTTTGTTTATTTCATTTTGTTTTGTTTTCTATTTTTACCAGACTTTGCTTCGTTTTGTTCATCTCTTCCAAAATAGTGAACACTGCATTATTATTTGTCTTTGGAGAGTTTTTCCTACCAACGTTTCCTGATGGTTTTCCACAGGAGTCTGAGTGACAGCAAGTCTCCTCAAGTCTCCAGAACTTTTCTCAGTATTCTGGTCGATCCCAACAACGCTGTAGTTTGAATGATCTCTACTCGTCCTCTTATTTCCATGTCCTCCAGTTCCTTTATCAATCCTTTGGTGACTTGCCGAGTGCACTTATTAAATTGGTATTACCGTCACTTTCATATTCCATAGTTTTTTTAGTTCTCTGGCAAGGTCTCGGTATTTATCGCTCTTTTCGCTCTCCTTCAGTTTTACTCTGTTGTCAGCTGGAACGATAAAGTCCACTATTCAGCTAAGTCTCTTTTTTTTGTTGTTGTTGTTGTTGTTGATTATTACTAGATATGGTCGTCTGGCTGAGATTAGGTGATCCGTTTATATCTCAAAATTATTATTATTATTATTTGGTTTGTTGGTTGGTTGTTTCTTTGTTTCTTATGCCTCCTTGGGCATTTACTCTTCTTGCTATGCTCTCACATCAACCTTGAAAAAAAAGAAAAGAAAAAAGGGAATCTTCATATGGAACATATACACTGTTAATATAAAAAGGTTGAATCCCCTCTGGTGACCCAAAAACTGGATTGTGACTTCCCAGAGTAAGTGAGTTCCAATTCCAGTCGCACTATTTTGTTCACTTTCGGACTAATACCTTTAGGAAAGGCATGAACCCCCTTATTTCCCGAGGTATGGGTTAAATAGTACAACTGCTGGTCTTCTTCAAATGTGTCTTTGACATTAAATAACCCATGAAGGTTAATATGCCATTAAACAAATAAACCAAAACAATATCTCTATGGAGATCAAATTCTTATAAAACTGACTTTGTTATCATTTGTTTGCTATCTTTCCTTGGGCTTTTCCCCTTGTTACTATTTTCTAACATCAAACGTCTAAAAATCTTTGCACAGAATATATATACATTATTTATACGATATCCGTATAGAGATCAAATTCTGTTATGTAATCCATCCAATATACAGATTATATACATTATTAATAGAATATCCGTATAGAGATCAAATTTTGTTATGTAATCCATCCGATATTAATTGTCTGAATTTTTGAGATAAAGCTTGATGATTTTTATCGTTCGGGGTTTTCGGATAATTGTCTTTATCTTTATATTCAAAACGTTTTGGCCGATATGTCCTCTGGCTTTTTTCAGATGTTTGTCGAACTGGAGAGCCTAAACGGAACTTCAAACCACGTCCTTTATTCAATCCATGGGGTGGGGTCGCTGTTTCTAATTCTGTTAACCGGGTACAAGTGCTAAGTATTCCTGTATTGTTACTCACCTGCAGTCAGGATTGAAACGGCAACCTCCCGATAATTGTCTCTTTAGAAACTTAAGGAACCAACGCCCATGACTATTACGCTATGTGTCTTGCTGGACAATTTTGAGAGAATTTGTGAGAACATTAAGTTTATAAGTCCCCCAAAATTCTCCCTGGATTGTCCAGCAAGACACATAGCGTAACAGTTACAGATATTGGTTCTCTAATCTTCTTCGGGAGTTTGCAGGTTCAGTCTTGACTGCAGGCGAGTAACAATACGAGAATACTTATACCCGTTTATGGTTAACGGAATCAGAACAAGTGACCCACTTGGATTAAATAAAGGACGAGATTCGAAGTTCCGTGTAGGTTCTCGAGTTCGACAAAAACCTGAAGAAGGCTAGAAGACATATCGGCTGAAACGTTGTGAATATAACAATGAAGACAATAGTCCGAAAACCCTGAACGATAAAAATTCATCCGATACTAACTAAAAACACCCTCTTGAGTTGTTTTTTTGTTTTTATTTTTGTTTTCTTTTCACCATCATTTGTGAAATCATCCATTTCAGTCTTTATTTTTATTTTTTTTTTTTTTGTTTTCTTTTCACCATCATTTGTGAAATCATCCATTTCAGTCTTTTTTTTTTTTTTCATACTATTTCTGTTTTTGATCAAATAACGCAATTTGTCCCAGCAAAAAATCCAGTTGGTTAAGAGACTTATTTTCTGAAATCTGCTTTTACCGTAAGTTTCACGTTCTAGAAGGAATATTGAAAAAATGTATGTCGTAATTGGAAATTCCATTAATTTTTTTGAAAATTTCAATTAGAATACCATTCATTATATGCATTTTATGGGGAAATTATTTTATCATTGCACTTTAACCTGTCGCTTGTCAATTATATATTCACAAATGTTTGATAATCCTCTTTCTACGGTGCCGGGAAGGATGACGTTATTACGTTACCAGCTTGCTTTACAAAAACCTTGTGGTTATTTTTAAAGGCTGACTCCAGAATCATCATCTGATAAAAGGATTGTCGATGGCACCGCTGTTCTTTTCTGTAGCGTACATGTAAACATGTTTAAATAAATAAACTTCTATATTCAAACAAAATTTCTTTAATAAGAATGTTTTATAAATCCACGATCCAGAGCGCCAAAGGTGGTGGTGGTGGTGGTGACGATAAACGCATACAACCCAGACGAGGAAAATACAACTGTAGCAATAGGCGCGTTAGTTGGTTTCCTTATAAAGAAAAAAAGGGGTTCTGCTTTCTATTCGCGTTAAAAAAAATATGCGATTCGTATTGAACTACTCAAAAGACAGAAAAAGCTGGTTTCATTTTAAGAGGAAAGATCTACGCCTGCAATTTCACATTTCCTAAAAAAGCTAATTTGAATATCAGTGGGGGATGCAACTTGGATTTTCTGGGAAACGACTAAATAATTCGATTAACATTTTCTCCTAAGCAGAAAAAGTCAGTTTAATTTCAGCAGGAAATGTCTACACCAAATATTCTACTGTAATGAAAAACAGAGGTCAGAATTAACTTATAGGTAAGCATTATTCAACTCTGATTGCATTTTAGAAGTAATTTACAAAGCTCTTTGCTTCGATGTGACATAAGGCCGAATGAATGGGGCACCCAATAAGACTCGAACTTACTCATGTATGGTTGCTAGGCTAGCTTGGAAACCATTATACTACCAGATGATAGCAGTTTAGAATTACCTAGTAAAATAATATTCTTACTTCTATCCAGATGAAAGTCGTCTGTTACGACTATTCCATTATTATAAAGGGGTGATCGGTATCGAGTACTCTTCATACAACACCTAAACAGAAACAATTTGAATAATCTGGAAAGGGGAAGGTAATCTGGTTATGTAAGGAGGAGGAATTTGGATATGAGAGCAATTTGAATGGGTGGGGAAATTTAAATTGGAGAGAATTTCGATTTTCGGCGAGAACAGCGAAAAATGCTATGGTTATTTTCTAAGAAAACATAAATATCAGTTTTAAATTCAAGAGGAAAGATCTAAACCAGTAATTCCAAATGCCATACCAGGGGGCGTTTTGAATATGTTTGATTGGTTGGGGTGGAATTTGAAGTTTAAATACAAAGAATGAAAAGTATTCTGTAGATGAGAAGTGACTTATATTATGAACTTAAAGCGATGTTATTGTAACACCTTATATATTGAATTTCTTTAAAAAATCGAAACTTTTTAAGAATGTTCGAGAAAAAATTGTTTCATGAATTAATTTTTTTCTCTCTGATTTAGAAATTATTTTCGCAAATCTATGAATGAAACAATACATTATTACACTCTTTCAATCCCAAATTTCTTTCGTTATAGTAATGGAAATTTTCTAAAAGCACAAAAGTGTAAGATTTGGTTGACTGGTGAGAATTTTTTTTTATACAAGGGTCATTCAATAAATAAAATGAAATTGAAGATTTTGGAATTGGAAACACTGTTTACAGTTGCTCCTTTTTTCATGGAAATCAATTGTGATAGGTCCTTTCATGTCTCAAAAGACTGTCAGTATGACTTTCTTTACTGATCGCTGCGCCCAGAACTTTTTCTTTAACAAATAGTGTATTTCCACTCCTTGAACTATCTTTTGGATTCAGGATGTTTTGCTCATTTCGAAAATTTTTTTTTTGACTAATGCATACTTCTTCGTGCGCATAGCACATTCTTTTATGAGTTTCACATGGTTTGCCCTTCTCAGCCACGAAAATTTTGATAACAGATCTCTGTTCAAGTCTGGGGCACTCTCATTTCCCACCATTTTGAATAACATCAAAACAAATATTTTGCAAGATTAAAATGATTTTTGCTATAAATCAAATCCAAACAATGCGAAATTATGGGGAAAATTCTTTTAAAAATTCATTGATTTGGCTTTTCTTTGAAAAATCTTTTTGTTTTAGTTATAGACAATCAACAGACACCGCGAAAAAGATTCTCAGAATAACTTAGATGGCACACCCGTTTTTGCTTGTTTCTTTGTTTGTTTGGTGGACATATGAAACGATACTAGACTAGCGGTCCATGATGCTACAGATGCTTCTATTTAAGAATCATTGAGGGTATTTATCCTTAAAAAACACCCCTTATTTATTAAATGGGTAGCCCAGTCAGCGAAGCATAGAATATTCGAGTTAAATCCCCTACCGAAGATAAAGACCCCCCCCAAAAAAACGGGTTTCGTGCGTGTAACAGCAACCTTCATTTAGTTCTAGAGATCTGAGAAGGGTGGAATACACCTTCGTTGCTATTATTTCCCGACTCGTATTTAGAGCACCTGTTTGAATTACATAGTTCTATTTGAAAATTAATAGTATTAGATAGGAATACTTGATACCACTTAACTATCTATTGAGACTCTTCTTCGTACAAGTGTTGTATTTTGACCTTCGACCCGGCCAAACATGCCATTGCAAAGTGATGCACCGGAAGGAAGTGACACATCCCAATGGCCAGTAATCGAAAGAAATCGCGTAGGCGGAAATTGGCTGACGAAATGAGACAAGGTAAAAATTCCCATGATACACTCATAGACTGATGCACCGGAAGAAAGTGACCTCTGAACTGCATGACAGTTATTTCCGCTTGATGACGATCAAACATGTGGTAGAAAAAGCCAGCACTCAGCAGAAAGCTGACCCCCTGGGCCTCCGATTGAGCAGCCCTGGAGAACGAGAAAGACACAACGTTGACGGCCATAAGAGTGGGGGTCAATATATTGCAGTTCTGTTCGGTCTCCAACTCCCTCTCACCATAAAACCTTGAATAACCTTTTCGAACCCTTACAATAAAGTGAGAGGTATCTATTTGCTCAAAGAAGTCTTCGCTCGTCTGATTATTTATTGCGTCAGTAGGTATGTGTATTATGTGTTTGTATAGTTAGTCATGGTCATGGCTATTGAGTGGCTATACAACACAAGTACAGAGGCTGTAGAATAGACCAACTGCATCTTTGCAGGGGGTTAAGACCACCCCCCAAAGAGTGTCCTGTATATGACACTAAACAATCTGATGGTGAAGCTTCAGTAATGCTGGAGCTTTGGGGAATGCAGAGTATCCGTTCATTGCCATCGCTCCCAGGTCTACTCTGACCCAGAATGGTAGCATTGAATTGTTTGTGTAAAAAAGCAATACTTGAAAACATTTAACTGTGTGCAAACAAATTATTATTAGAATCATTCGTATTAGATTGAAATACTTGAAACCATTTAACTGTGTGAAAAAATGAGTTCTGGCTCGTTTTAAAATACTAATCATATATTTAATATATATGTATAAAATGGACTTGGCATTAGATAACCTGCAAAAGTTGACATGCCATCAAACCCAACCAAACCAAATACTGTATATATATTTATAAAGAGGATTTAGGATTAATAAATACAATGGTTGATATGCCATAAAAACCAACCCAACCAAATCATATATATCTAATATATATGGACAAAGAGGATTTGGCATTAAATGGCCTTCAATGCTATAAAACCCAACCAAACCAAACCAATCTTCTTCGTACAATGACGACGATCTCTTCCCCTCTCACGTTGTGTTTTTATAAAAGTCAGTCTCCTTCCTTTCGTTGCGGACTTCAGGCTGTTTCGTTGTAAGAAGCGAACACATGGAGATATCCCTTGATGGGAAGAAAAAATATCAAGCCATTTTTGTGTGCACACTTCTTTTATTACTTTCTTACCAAAAATATCTTTTTCTTTCATATATCCCGACTACATTTGGAGAATGGCCCTTTGAATATAGGTGGAAAAATAATAGCCCACCATTTTTGAGATGTGTGCACACATCTCAAATCATCAGGACCAACTGATTAAATTCAAAACCATTTTTCTAAATTCTAAGATTCTTTAGGTCACAGGATTAACACAATTCCAGCCAAGCTTTCAAATTGATCCAGGAGTCATATTCTATCACTCCCGCCCAGTTGACCCGATGTCTCTGGAGTACAATTCTTAATCTATTTGTTCAAATTCTACCTTACCTCGCAAATGATAGATTCAACTACTCCCATTTTTCATATCTACTTGAAGCTATAATTATTTTAGAAATATTATTATTGATAGTAGTAGTTATTTGAAACTATGTAACTGTCGGCAAATAAATGATTATCATATTTACCAACCCCTCCGCTCGGACAGGATATGACACAAGGTCAATTTTTTTAAACGGAGTTTAACAGGTTTGAATTCGGAGTTTTCCTTCTTCTAGACTAGTTGCCTCACCAAGGCTGAAGAACCCAGTCTACCCTACTATTTGCCCATAGCTGGAGGGAGATTATTTGGATTCATACCTTTCCCAAGGGTATTAGTGCTATGAGAAATGCAATCAGTCTCGTTCAAGGTTTGAACTCGTGTCGCTGTGTCCATTTCCTACGATGATAACCATTACACCACGGCAAATAAATAATTATGATTAAATAGAAATAGTTACTTTAAACCATCTAATTATTTATAAATTACTAGTATTAAATATTAATTTATTTGTCACCTCCTCTCACCAGACAGGACTCAACACAAGGTCAATGACCCGAAGGTTGATTATTATGGGGATTTAGGAAGGTTGAGTAGAATCTGAGGCTCGAGCCCTGCTGGTCTATGCTGGTCATCGACCCACTTAGTGCAATGTGGGCCTGATGAGCCTAGCTGGTCTTGGACCCAAATCTGGATCCAGGCACGTATGCCTGATTGTAGCTTAAAGTGGACAGCAAGGTCCAGTGCTATACAAAGGGGGACAAAGGTGTCAATGTGGCAGCTCGCCCACCTGAAAGTGGCCCAGCCGAAGCTGGGAGCTTTTCGGCCTCGAATCTGCCATTGATTTCGATACCCCGTCCGGCACGAATGCCAGACGGTCCAGCTAAAGCCAGGGAAGTATTAAATATTAATACTTGATGTCATGCAACTGTGGGAAAATTACAGGTATTAAATTGGATTACTAGATATCATTTACAAATTAATCAAGTTTCAGCATTAAGTAACCTGTAAGGAGTTGATATGCCGTTATAAAACCTTAGGATATAGTATTTTCTGCCAAATTATCTTTAATGCGCTGTACTTACCCATATTACAGATGGGTTTTAAGGTGGTCATTATAAAAATAAAGGAAGTAGAATCGATTTTATTATAGTTTAGGGTAATTAGAGTGTTCGCCAATGGTCAGGGAGACCTGGGTTCAGTCCCAAGTCGTGTCATATCTAAGACTTGAAAAATGGTACTTGATACCTTCTTGCGTAACACTCAACAATATAAGGTACATATCAAGGGTAAAGTGGAGCAATTCAGGGAAAGGAGTAGCGCCCTCCCTTAATCCTCGGTGTAGTAGCTATTGAAAAGGGAGCCTACTGGTCGCCCTCGACTACGGTCGCCAACTTTACTTACTTATTCATAAATAGTACTGATTTATATTACATACGAATTGCAAGATGGTCATTATTAAAGAATAAAAAAAATGTTGATTCATTTTTATCAAATTTTAGGGTAATTATTTTTTTTATTTAAAAGGGGTTTTATTTATACTATTGATTTTTTTTTATTATGGATTACAACTTTGTTTACGCTAAACGTGACTTGCAGATGAAGGCTTCAGACTCGTTTAGAAATGTCAGATACCTTCGAAAAACTTTCAAATTAAATAAATATTTCGAATAAATATTTGATTTTATCTTCTTCCAGACATAGAAAGTTTGTATTAATGTGAAATTGATGCTTCCCACAAAAAGTTGGTCGAGAAAAAATGGTTGATGAAGAGTCTTATATTGTAAGCGAGTGTTGTCAGTTTAGTTAAACCCGTACGGGAAAGAAAGAAGTTGAAAGTGCAAAGGGGAAACTTCAAAAAAGAAAAAAAAAAGTAAAATAAAGAAACTGATATGATCTGCTGGAAAAGATAAACAAATGAATAGAAATTTAAAATGAATGAATGAATAGAAAGCAAAAACGTCTGAAAATAAAAAAAAAGATTTTGCTTGTTTATAATGTTACTTTAAACCAACAGACTAAAAAATGAGAAAAAAAAAACGTAATTTCTTATTCATGGAAAAAAAATGAGATAAAATGAAATATAAATGATATTCTTTTTATACGTGAACTTTTTCACGTTCGGGAATAAAGTTTTCTTTTCTCGTTGGCAAAAAAAGTTTTTATTTTTTGGTTTTGTTTATTTTTATTCATATTCTATTATTTACTGTTATTTTTTTTAACATCTTCAATTTGTTTTCTTTTTTATCTTTGGTATGTTTGTATTTAACACTGACAGGTAGGATGCGACTCAACGTCGATTCTTAAAGCTGGTTTGAATTCATAGTTTTTCTTCTCCTAAATTAGTTACCGTCCCTAGGATAGAAACCCAACCAGGTTCTGTTTCGTATTCCTTTCTCTTGCATTGTACATAATTTGTTGAGTATCCTTATCTTTGTTATATACAACTCTCCAGCCATCATAGAGTTGTCTAAAGTTATGACAAGTAGTATTGTCGTTATTCTGTTGATTATCATGGGGATTATTCTTATCTTTGTTATATTCAACTCTTCAACCTGCATAGAGTTGGGCGTGGGTTCTAAGATGAAGTATTGTCATTATTCTATCGATTATTCGGACGAGTATCCTTATCTTTGTTATATTCAACTCTTCGGTCTTTATAGAATTGTCTTAAGTTCTAGCACGAAGTATTCTTATTACTCTATTGATTATTCGGACGAGTATCCTTATCTTTGTTATATTCAACTCTCGAGCCTTCATGAAGTATTGCCCTTATATAATATTATTGAATATTCGGGTGATTATCCTTTATCTTTGTCTGGGTCAGTCGGCTGGGGCTGCAGAATACACTGACCGAATCTCTGCAGAGGGGTAAGACTCCTCCAAATGATTGTCCTGGATATGACACTCAACAATCTGATGATGAGGCTCCAGTAATGCTGGAGATTTGGGGAATGCGGGGTACCCTTTTATTGCCAACGCTCCCAGGTGCACATTTGCCCGGGGTGATAGCACCTGAAAGGGTCCTATCTATAGTTTAAATAGAACTAAACTGGCTCCTTATGCTAAACAGAATTATTTGAAATAGAACTGTTTTTGACATTTTAAACTGTGAACTTATGCTAAACTGCATTGTTTGAAATAGAACTGTTTATATGGATAAAAATGGATGTGGCATTAAATAACCTTCAAAGGTTGATATGCCATAAAGCCAAACCAGACATAATCTTTGTTGCATTCAACCCTCCAGTATTTATAGAGTTGGGCGAAGTTCTAACACAAAGTATTGTCCCTGTTCTATTAATTATTCGGACGAGTATCCTTATCTTTGTTGTATTCAACTCTTCAGCCTTCATAGAATTGTCTAAAGTTCTGACACGAAGTATTGTTATAATTCTATTGATTATTCGGACGAGTGTCCTTATATTTTTAACATTCAACTCTCCATCTTTCTTTGTGTAATCTGAAATTCTAACATAAAGTAAATATTATTATTAAACCAAAAGTAATCAATAATCCTTGACAATCCTATATCTAAATAATGTAGATAATTTACGTCCGTTTATACTGGATATCAATGCAAGAGAAATTAGATAAAATAAATACGAGTTAAAAGCCAATGAAAATAACAATATTACATCTAACAGATTCGTAATTACTTACGTCAGATTTCACTCTAAACTGACAAAAAGAATTATATTACATTTGTAAACATGGATGGTTTATTTAAATTGTACATTGTTGCTCGTTCTTCTTTGAAAAGGAAAGTTCACCGAATCAAATCCCTACAAGTATAGCAGCTGATGCTCGGCGGAGGAGCCTGTTACACATCTATAAGGGTGGCGTCTATTGATGAGAAAAAATAACAATGACCCCGATTTAAACCAGACGTTCAAACTGCATCGTAATTCATGCAGGTCAACAGTGGGTGAGGTAGGAGCTCTAGCCTCGGTGTTCAAAAGTCAGCCACAAACTCAAACCAAACTTATTTCGATGAATGAACACTTTCAACCACAACACTGGTTGGTTGGTTTGTTTGTTGGTGTTTTTATAGTATATCAAGCCTTGTGGGTTACTTAATGCCAAATCCTGTTCATATATATATATCATCATCATCATCATCATCTCGTGCTGGCAGCACGGATATCCCTGACCCTCTCTCGCCACTCCTCCCTATCGTTCATCGCCCTAGGTAGGTCTTCAGGACAACAACCTGTATCCTCACATAGCTGCTGAATGTACGTTCGTGCTGGTCGTCCTGCTTTTGCGCGGCCGTGTGTGGGGATCCATAAGAGTACATCTCTTATGAGTTCATCTCTGCTTCTCCAGCAATGTCCTGCATGTCTGGTTCGCCTAACTTGAATAGTTTTCGTGATAGGGGGCAGGTGGCCGTACAGTTGGTGTCTTGTGGGGTGTTGCTGCCAGGACTTGTTCAGGATTGCACGCAGCATTCTTGTGTAATTGCCATCTAGTTTCTTCTCCAGCCGTTTTGTTAGCGTCCATGTACTGCATACACAGGACCCATGTGACTGCTAATAACTCTACTAATGATAATGTTGTATTCTTTTTTCTTTCAGATTTAAGAATAGTATACTATAACAACTATTAATCCTTAATTACAATGCATTGGACAAGAAAGGAGAAATATTTAGTGTCGCTACTTATTTAGAGACAAAATCATTCAAACCTGTCTCAAAATAGATGCAACCCATTAATATAATGATGATTTATTACTAAGACCAGAAACTCAAAAAACTATAGCATGTTCTGGAATCTACTATAATCACAATTAAAAATAAACACTGATTTGATGTCTCTAGCTCAAAGGATGCATTTTTTACTGGACGTGTTCCAAATGATCGACATTCCGCCTGTTTCAATAATAAATCATTTATCATATTGATGGCTTGCGTCTCTTTTGAGGCACCCTGTATATGATTTGTGAGCGAATAGTATGTAGGTAACATGTTTAAACAAGTTACAGCTCATTTATTTGCCCTCAGTAAAATGATTTCAAGTATTGCTATTAACACTAATTATTATATTTAATATTAATCATTTGTTCGCACACAATTAAATGGTTTCAAGTATTTCTATCTAATACCAATAATTCTATTTGATATTAATAATTCGTTTACACACAGTAAAATGATTTCAAGTATTTCTAATTAATAGTTAAAGTTCTATTAGATATTAATCATTTGTTTCCACACAGCGAAATGGTTTCAAGTATCCATATTTACCCCTCCGCTCGTATGATAGCAGTTCTTCGTCCGTCTCTTGGTCTCTCTCTCTCTCTCTCTCTCTCTCTCTCTCTCTCTCTCTTTCCTTCTCTCTCTATCTCTGTATCGCTCTGTCAGTCTGTCTGTCTCTGTCTTATTTACCAACCCCTCCGCTCGGACAGGATATGACACAAGGTCAATTTTTAAGAGGAGTTTAACAGGTTTGAATTCGGAGTTTTCCTTCTCCTAGACTAGTTACCTAACCAAGGCTGAAGAACCCAGTCTGCCCTACTATTTACCCATAGCTGGAGGGAGAATAATTGGATTCATACCTTTTCCAAGGGTATTAGTGCTATGTAAAATGCAATCAGTTTCGTCCAGGATTTGAACTCGTGTCGCCCTGTCCATTTCCTACGGCGATAACCATTACACATCAAATATCTCAATTTAACACTAATAATTCTGTTTAATATTACTGTTTTGCTTGCACACGGTTTCAAGAATGATTGTCTCAGCCTATTTGATCCTCAGTCATCGCTTCCTTTTACCCTTAAGATATAACAGGGTTGGGTACTTGTTTGTCACAAGAACGATTTAAAAATATCGTCGGAATAATCGTATAGATGCTAGCGCTTGACATGACCAGTCGATTGATGGGATCGGGCTTCTCCGACAACCCGTCTCGTTCAATAAGGGCCAAAGTAAGGTGTGTTGAAGGTCACATGACTATTTCGGTCGCTAGTCATATCAAACAGGTGCTGTCGTCGGGAGAAGGGTCTTACTTCTTTGCAAAAGGGTTGTTGGCATATTCCACAGGACCCAGCCGACAAGCCTAACAATAATACTACTCTTCCCCCTACTTTTAAACGTCCTAAATAACAAACTTTCAAAGATACGAACAAACCTGTCAATAAATTCCAATTCTGAACAATGTATTCTGACGTTCAAGGATAAAAGCGAGTAGGCGGCTGAGAAGAAGAAGTAAGGCTCTGAATGTCTGCTCCCAACGCAATGTCAATGATAACAGTTCTTCGTCCGTCTCTTGGTCTCTCTCTCCTTCTCTTTCCCCCCCTCTCTCTCTCTCTCTTTCCTTCTCTCTCTGTCTCTGTATCGCTCTGTCAGTCTGTCTGTCTGTCTCTGTCTTATTTACCAACCCCCTCCGCTCGAGCAGGATATTAGTGCTATGTGAAATGCAATCAGTCTCGTCCAGGGTTTGAACTCCTGTCGCCGTGTCCATTTCCTACGACGATGACCATTACACCAAGGGCAACTCCACTCTTAACAACCCCTCCGTTCGGGCAGGATATGATACAAGGTCAATTTTTTTAAGCGGAGTTTAACAGGTTTGAATTCGGAGTTTTCCTTCTCCTAGACTAGTTGCCTCACCAAGGCTGAAGAACCTAGTCTGTCCTACTATTTACCCATAGCTGGAGGGAGAATAATTGGATTCATACCTTTCCCAGGGGTATTAGTGCTATGTGAAATGCAATCAGTTTCGTCCGGGATTTGAACTCATGTCACCGTGTCCATTTCCTACGACGATAACCATTACACCACGGGCACCTCCTATCTGTCTCTGTCTGTCTCACATGCAGCCATTTCGACCCTTTCGTGGCAATAAACAAAAATGGTATTGTTGTTCCTTCATTTGGTAAACAACAATCTTTTGCCAAAAATTAAAAGCCTGTAAAGGTGTTAAAAAACAGATTAGCACGGGCTCTGGGGTGTAAGGAGGTGCCTCTGGTGTGATGGTATTCATGGTTATCGTACTGGGAAATGGCCACGACTACACGAGTTCAAATCCTGGACGAGTTTGATTACATTTCCCAAAGCGCTAGTACCTTTGGGAAAAGTATGAATCCTCTTGTTCTCCATCCAGCTATGGGTAAATAGTTGGGCAGACTGAGTTCTTCAGCCTTAGTTAGGCAACCAGTCTAGGAGAAGGTAAACTCTAAATCCAAACCTGTTAAAATCCGCTCATTAATTGACAATGAGTCACATCCTGCGGAAGGATTGGTAAATACATATCGTGGGCATTAGAGTTGCCCAATGTTCTAAGGGTTAACAGTTTGGGGTTACTTTTGTATAGAAGTCGGGTTTTTTAAGCAATTACATAATGTCAAGTAAACAATGACTTGAATCATTTTTAAGAGTAGAGACAAAAATGGTTTGGCTCTTTTGTTTAATGGCATTTCAAACTTTGTGGGTATTTAAAGTAGAATAATAACAGTGGCACTATTTAACTCATTGCTGAGGGGTTTCGTTCCCTTTCCTAATGGGATTGGTGCGAAAATGAACGTTATAGCGCAACTGTCGTTCGAACCCACTTGTGAATACATTGGTATACTTATTAATCTTTATTACAATTACAAACAAAATGTGGTACGTTTTGTTTCGACTTAAGGTTAAGGAAATCAAAGCGAAACTGAATATCTCGGTCCGCTTGTTACCAGGGGGCGTGTCCCAACTGTATAATCCCTTATTAGGAGTCTGAGATAATCATTTATTTCCTATGGGTGGTAGGAGTCGACGTTCACACCCAGCTAAATATCTATATTATATGTTACCAATACTTATATTAATGATTTCACCAATTTCACTATTATCATATTTACCCAACCCCTCCGCTCGGGCAATTATATACAAGAAAAGATTTTTTGTCTTTTTTATTCAAACTTGTAAACTCTTGGACAAGTCGGTTGGGACTGTCGAATACACCGACTGCGTCTCTTCAGAGGGGTAAGACTCTCCCAACAACGAGTGTCCTGGATATGATACTAAACAATCTGATGGTGAGATCACAGTTATGGAGGAGCTTTGGGGAATGCGGAGTACCCCTCTATTGCCATCGCCCCCAGATGTACTCTGGTTCAGAGTGGTGGCACTTGATAGGGTCTTATCTATGGGGTAAATAGAACAAAACAGTGTACTTATGCTAAACTGAATTGTTTAAAATAGAACAGATTTGACATTTAAACTGTGTACTTATGCTTAACTGAATTATTTGAAATAGAACTGTTTATATGTATAAAAATGGATTTGGCATTAAATAAACAGCAATGGTTGATATGCCATAAAACCCAACCAAACGAAATCCTATATATTTAATATATATGTAAAAAGAAATGGAAAAATAGTGCAATCAATTGCGAGGCATACTCCTCTTTCGAGGGTGTGTCCTCCGACCACCGAATTGTCACGGCAAAAATACGACTGAGTCTACGAAGAAACGCCACACGAACAACGACCACCAAACACTATGACTGTGCCCTTCTTAACAACAGGGGTATTAGAGATAAATATGTGTTAGCATTGAGAAACAAATTTGATGCACAACAGAAGACAGAAATATGTACCCCGAATGACGAATATGAAAATTTCGTCAACGCACACCGAGAGTCAGCATCGAAATGCATACCAACAAAACTTATAACTAAATCTAGAGTCCCATAGGAGACATTAGCGGTTAGAGAAAAACATGCAGACGTGAAAACTTCCTCCAAATGCTGTAGGAAGAACCCAACGAACACAAATGCCCTGAAACTAAAAAAGGCACAAAATGAATTAACAAGCATATATCTAAAAGAACAGACAGAATACATACAAAATCAAATAGATCATATGGAAGCAGACCTGATCGATAAAACGCAGTTTCTTCCCAGCAGCGGTCGTGTCGATACTGCTATATGGATGCACAACATGGACGCTAACTAAACGGCTGGAGAAAAAGCTTGACAGCAACTACACTAGAATGCTGCGAGCAATTTTGAACAAGTCCTGGAGGCAACATCTCATAAACATCAGCTGTACGGCCACCAACCTCCCATCACGAAAACTATCAAAATTAGACGAACCAGACACGCAGGATACTGCTGGAGAGGTAGGGACGAGCTCATAAGTAATGTTCTCCTATGGACCCCCTCACATGGCCGAGAAAAGGCAAGGCGACCAGCTCAATCCTACATACAGCCTCTCTGTGAGGATACGGGATGTAGCCCTGAGGAACTGGCGGCACGACATGATGATGATGATATGTAAAAAAAGAAGGAAACACATAAATCCACCCCTAGTTTCCCCAGCTATTGGTTAGTAGTAGAGCAGACTCAGCCTTTCAGTCTTGATACAGCAACTAATCTAGGAGAAAGAAAACTCTGAATTCAAACAAGCCATAAAAATGGCCTTGTGTCATATCCAGCCCGTGGCGGAGGTGAATGATAACTACATGCATACTACCACACGCAAGGAGTCATAATCTCTGACATGGGGACTGATTGATTCATGCCTTAACAAAAGAAAAATATAGTGTACTCTAACTTTTGAATGTTAAAATTAACTTACAGTCATCTAAAATCGAGAGATTTGAAAGAATATTTTCTAAAGAATAGGAAAATTCTTCAAAAGAAATGAACCAATCAAATTCTTTGTCGACGCTGAATTCTTCATCTCTTTAAACAATTCTCTTGTCAAGATTCAGGTGCCATCATTAATTCTTACGTCACAAAAAAAAAGTATTTCTACTTGTGTGTGTGTGTGTGTGTGTGTGTGTGTGTGTGGAGCTGGGGGTGAGTGTGTATGCACGTGTGTGTAATCCACAAAAGCCAACACTTATTTCTACTTGTTTATTTATCTGTTCGTTTGTGTGTGGGGGCGGGTGTATGTGTAGGTGGGTAAGTGTGTAGGAAGTGTGTAGGGAGAATTTTGAATTTATACTAACTTTACTCCGCTTAAAATTGACCTTGAATCACGTCCTGTCCACGACGGAAAGGTTAGATACCTACATATTTATTTATTTATTTGCGTGTGTGTGTGTGTGTGTGCCCAAGAAAACACAACACGAATCTCTACTTTTTTATTTGTTTGTTAGTGTGTTTGTGTTTGTATGTGTGTTCGTGTACCCAACACGTATCCCTATTTGTATATTTGTTTACGTGTATGTATGTTTGTTGTTTAATGATATATCAACCTTCGTGGGTTATTTTATGCCAAATCCATCCTTCTAGAATAACGGTAGTGGTACTATTTAACCCATAGCTTGGAGGATAAAAGGGTGCATACCTTTCCCAAGGGTATTTGTCCGAAGGTGAACGTAATAGCGCGACTGGGGTTCGAACTCGCTTACTACGATTCCGCAATCCATCGCTTTAATTATTACACCACGAGGACATCCACCGTAAGGGTGTATGTGTACGTGCTCGTACCCAACCAAAACCAACACACATCCCTGCTGGTTTATTTGTTTGCTCGTATGTGTGTATGTGTAAATGTGTATGTGTGTATGTATGTGCGTGTGTATGTCTGCACGAGTACTTATCAAAAGCCAACACATCTCTGTTTGCTTGCTTGTTTGGTGTGTGTGTGAGTGGTGGGTAAGTGTGCTTCCGTGTGTTTGTGAGTGTATGTGAGTGTATATAAGCGTGGGGTGTTGTCTTCAAGCATATTAGCTTAAAGGACGCTCACAGCAGCCTTTTCGTTTCGTTTGTTTTTATGGCATATCAACCATTATAGGGTATTTAATGCCAAATCCATTTTTTTTTTACATATAAACAGTTCTATTTCAAACGATTCAGTTTAGCATAAGAACATAGTTCGAATGTCAAAAGCAGTTCCATTTCAAACAATTCAATTTAGTATAAGTACACAGTTTTTTCTATTTTTGACAATTCAGTTTAGCATGTCAACAAAGTTTTATGGCTCCAACTTTTGCTATGTATCAATAACAATTCAATTGAATATCAATCATTTGTTTGCACACAGTCAAATGTAAAAACAGTTCGAATTCAAATAATTCTGTTTAGCATAAGTACAGTTTTTTTGTGTACACAAATGTAAAAACAGTTAATTTCAAACAATTTAGTTTAGCATAAGTACACGGTTTAGCATTATTTGACCCATAGCTAGGACACTATCAGGTGCTACCATTCTGGGCCAGAATAGACATCGGAGCAATGGCAATGAAGGGGTGCTCCGCATTCCCCAAAGCTCCAGCATCACTGGAACCTCACCATCAGATTGTTTAGTGACTTATCAGGACACTCGTTGCAGGAGTCTTACCCCTGTGCAGAGATGCAGTCGGTGTATTCTATAGCCCCAGCCAGCTAGGCCACAAGTCACTAATCGGGGTAGAGGGAGTCTTACCCCTGTGCAGAGATGCAGTCGGTGTATTCTGCAGCCCCACCCAACTGAGCCATTTATGATCATGGTCAAGTCCTATACAATTTTGGGAATTCGCCAATGGTTGCGTCATACCAAAGAC
Organism: Sepioteuthis lessoniana; assembly: GCA_963585895.1. Taxonomy (NCBI): domain Eukaryota; kingdom Metazoa; phylum Mollusca; class Cephalopoda; order Myopsida; family Loliginidae; genus Sepioteuthis; species Sepioteuthis lessoniana. The sequence goes on from OY757935.1 coordinate 3,415,783, forward strand.
TTTAAAAATGGTACTTGATACCTCCTTGCTTAACACTCAGCAATACAAGGTACGTATCAAGGGTAAAGTGGAGCAATCCGGAGAAAGGAGTAGCGCCTTCCCCTACACCACGGTGTAGTAGCTATTGAAAAGGGAGCCTTCGGGTCGCCCTCGACTACGGTCGCCAACTTTACTTACTTTATATCATGATCATTTTTTAATATAATAAGGGGAAGTGCTCTATAAATGGTAATCAATGGTTGTTTTCCTTGGGATAATAATCTTCCCATATACTGCTGGTATTACACGGTGGTTCTGTTGTCGCTTACATATCGTCCATTATTTTTGTCACTGTCCCATCACCCTGGTGTAATATGAGTATACAACTGCTCTTTACTTGTTTTGAAAATTAGGACACGAAGAATATGAATATATTGTTTGTTCATTATGCGCTATATTTTGATTTCTTCTGTCACCCTTATTTGGTCCTATTTTCACACGATGTATTTATCGTTCACCAATTTTAAACCTGTTGATAATGACAAATACTTAATCTCACTCAGTATTTGATGACGGAGAATTCTTTGGAGAGCTTCTCGACGAAACAAGGAAGGACGTTTGTCTTTATTTGTCACATGAGCCAACATGACAACGAACACTTAATCAAAATAAATTTGAATTGATTTTTCATATTTTTCTCTCGTTTCTATATTTTCCTTCTTTTTTTTTTCTTTTTGCTTTTTATTCTCTTTTTTTTTTCTTGGTTTCGGATATCAATCGATCACGATAAAATGAAACTGAAGATAAAAATGGGAGTAGTCTCAGTTCAAAAGGCAAAAGGCTGGTCTATATTTGTCGAAGAATTGTTTAAAGGTTATTTACGCTGGCTATCATTTCAGGAAAAACATTTTTTTTAATCTTCACAAAAAAAAAAAAAAAAAATCCTGCATAATTATCTTTTATATGAATAATTTCGCGGTTAACTTCAACTTTTCCAATAATACAAGATATTATAATTAGGCTCGACGTTACTCGATAAAACTTTGCCTCAAGATGACAATCAAAATAATTTTTTTAGGAAAGAATAAATCCAATATATATTTGCCTTAAAAATGTCCTTTTTATTTTAACTCTGATTTTCTACTCATGTTACAGACATTCATTGGATACTCTCCTCGATAATTCATTTGTTTATTTATTTAACAACATCAATAAAGCAACAAATAATTTATTTATGTGTCCTAAATCGAAAAGAATAGACAGCAAATGACGCATATACGAGGTGCATACGATAAGTTTCCAGACTTTTTTCGTATGGGCACTTTTATTGATAGTACACACATGAAACTCTAGTCCCCTTCGAAGTAATCTCCTCCAGTTGCAATGCACTTCTTGTGCTGTTCCAACAACTTCTGGAAGTCCCCATTAAAGTCCTCTTGTGTGAGCGTGCCAATGACCTTAGTCACAACTTCTTTCATCTCCTCAATTGTCTCATAACGACAGCCTCTGAGCATAGGGAATAACCAAAAGTCACAGGGAGCAACGTCTGGTCTATAGAGAGGCTGAGAAACTGTCTTGATGCCCATCTTGGTCAAACAGTCTGTGACAAGGATGGAGTTGTGGACTGGTGCATTGTCCTGCTGGAAATGCCACTGACCCGATTTGAAGAGTGCTGGCCTCTTTCCAAGGAATCTCTTCCTAAACTCCCTTAAAACCTCAACATAGTAACCCTAACCTTAAACCTTTGGCCAATCAACTTTGGTGTATTGAGTTCCTTACTCCTCCCTCACAGAATCCCTGCCTTCCTTGAATCTCTTATGCCACTCAAAAACTGATGCTCGATTTATGCAAGATGCTCCAAAAGCAGTCTGAAGCATTCCATACGTTTCCGTAGCATTTTTTCCAAGTTTAAAACACAATTTTATTTCATATCGTTCTTCTAAAGTGTCAGATTGGATTTTTGAAATGCACCAGCTGTGACAATCAGGCTTTAGTAGGGTGTATTCCAATTCCTGCTGTAGGTGTTGATTTGAACCTGAAATCTTAAAAATTGGTCAGTCATCTCATAAGATGTATAGCAATAAGATACTGAATTTCCAAGAGTCTACGACAATTTTAAATGCCCGTACGAAAAGAGTCTGGAAACTTATTGTATGCACCTCGTATACGTCATAATTCAAAGAAAATAATGAATCAACAATAGATTAATAATGATGATATTTAATATAGGAATTTCAGACAACCTTAGTAGGGCTGGAGAGTTGAATGTAACAAAGACGAGTATATTAGACCCAGGAATGATGATATTTTTAAACTAGAACTTCGTAAAGTTCGAAAATTAATATTAGTTGTTATAATTTACAGGAATGATATATATAATATAAAACTTTTAACACTTTAAAAATCAATTTAGATATCTCCTGTAATTCTAGAGCAAAAGTTTATGTACGGAAATCTATTTAATAAGTTTTTACGACAAGAATGTTGTCGTGTCTATCATTTTAAACTTGACTCCGAGGCATGACACTTTCACTTTTAAACATACTTATATGATCTTGAATTTCTTTTCTGTGCTTGAAGCAAAGAAACCACCCTAAACTGACTTCGGATAAGCCAACAAAATTAACTGACTCTTTCAAGCTGAAACATTAACTTCCACAAAAATACTCGTGTGGAAAGCCATTCACGGTGAAATACATATTGACAATGTAAAAAATATTGCCCATACCCTTAGAACTTTCTACAACGTAAAAAAAAAGAAACATGAAAGATTTATTCGAAACGACAGATCCTAATAACATAATAAACTTCCAATTTAGTTTGGTTTCTCTGTTTAATGGCATATCAACCTTTGTAGGTTATTTAATGCCAAACCCATTCTCCTAGAAGAACAGTAGTGGTACCATTTAACCCATAGCTGGGCGGATAAGGGGGTTCATACCTTTCCCAAGGGTATTAGTCCGAAAGTGAACGTAATAACGCGACTGGAGTACGAACTCGCTTACTACGATTCCGCAGTCCATCATTTTAGCCATTACACCACGAGGACACTCCCAATAAACATCCTGAGAAAAAATTAACTTCTAATCAAGGACATAGATTTACAAACCTCCCCTGCAAAAAGATACCCACATTCACTTTTGAACATTCAAACCATCGACAGAAATGCTGACTTGGGCAGATTACTACCCAACCCTTCCAACAATACCCAATTATTATGGGGCTGTAGAATACACCGACTGCACCTCTGCAGAAGGGTAAGACCCCTCTCCCCCAATGAGAGTCCTGGATACGACATTAAACAATCTGATGATGAGGTTCCAGGGATGCTGGAGATTTGGGGAATGCAGAGCACCCCTTTATTGCCATTACTCCCAGGTCTACTCTGGCTCGGAGTGGTAGCACTTGATTGAGTCCTTTGAACTACGGCTCCTTTATTTTGGGTCCAATTTCTATCAAACTTTCCCAACTTGTTATATTTATTGCTGAAATATTTTTAAATCAAATAAGATCCAGATCAGACTGGTTTTTCGGTAGGATGTGTTTCTCGCCTTCATGACTTACTGTATCATTCGCGGTAAAAGAGTGTTCGACTCATGCTCAGCATCTGCAACCCACTCTCTTGGTAATCATTATGCGGTGTAGATAGTTCACTCCTTTTCCTATATGTACTTAGACCCTTTCTGTCTTGGTAGGGTGTGAAGATAGAGAATTTAAAACTTAACTAGGAGGTCTGGCTTTTAGGTGGGATTAGTCTCACATCTTATATGTCTTTCTATTCCCATTACTGTAATAGGGTGTTCAGTTCATGCCCAGCGTCGGCAACCCACTTTCTTGGTAATCCTTATAAAAAGCAGATGAGAATGTAAGTCCGAATCATTAATGGAATAATGACTGTACTTAAAATCTTGGACCATAAAAATGTTAATAAGGAAAGACTTGAAATAATGTCACCGATGTTCCACGCAGTTCATCACTTTAATTTGATTAATCCTTTTGAAACATTAATATTTCGATGTCGAATATCTCTGCTAAATCTCTTTTTGTAATTTTTCTTGAATTTATTTAACGCAACCGAATGAAATAATAACGAATTTATTATAATCAGTTTATTTGAACTTTAAATTTCTTTAAAAATGAGATCTTGCTTTTTCCTTCAATATTAGTTGGGGCACGCGGGTGACTGAGAGAGAGAGAAAGAGAAAGGGGGAGAAAGAGAGATTGCGTGTAATGTGAGAAAGAGATTGTGTATATATATATGTATGAGAGAGAGAGAGCGAGAGAGATTGTGTGTATGTGTGTGAGATTGCGAAAGAGAAAGGGAGAGAGAAAGAGATTATGTAAGTGCGTGAGAGAGAAAGAAAGTGAGATATTGTCTGTGAATGTAAGAGACAGAAAGGGATTACGTTATGCTTGAGAGAGAGGGGGGTTGCGTGTAAGAGATAGAGAAAAAGGGAGAGACTGATGTGTTTATATATCAGAGAAATGTCGAGAAAGAGAGAGATTGTTCGTGTTTGTGTGTGTGTGTGTGTGTGTAAGAGAGAGAGAGAGAGGTTGTATGTGTGTCTATGAGTGAGAGAGAGATTTTGTGTGTGAAAGAGAGAGAGAGAGAGAGAGGTTGTTTGTGTGTGTGAGAGAGAGAGATTGTATATGTAAGAGAGAAAAAGATAGTATGTGTATGTGAGAGAGGGAAAGAGAGTGTGCGTATGTGAGAGATATTTTGTGAGTGTAAGAGAGAGAGAGAAAAATAAATTTCGATATCTATTTGTCGGCAATATCTTGTTGACATCATCAAACCTAGATCCTCGAAAGGCAAAGTCACCATCAAAATTCCTCCAAAATATTCGATTCATATTCAAAATGAATTCAATTTGTCCCAAATCTATAGATTTGAATTTGACTAGAGCCCGTCTCTAGTTACTTGCTCAGATACAATTTTTTATAAATATTACGTGAAAATATATAAATATTAAATATCAGATTATATTTGACTTTAGAGATGATGTCAAAATCAATTTACACCACGTAAAGGACCTGCAACTCATAATCTTACGACGAAAAAGCAAATCAATTGATTCACTTAAATGACGCCTTCGGTGAGCACTGTTCAATGTCGGACCGGATCCTCTTCGTAGAACCTGTAAGTTTGGAGAAGTATTCAATAAAATATGGAGAAGTATTATATTACAAAAATTGAATAGTTACTTCTTGGAGTCACCTTGCAAGACTCCACAGACAATGAGTTGCACCATTCTATTCATATGCCTAGATTATCAACTACGAACCTCAATAGATCCAATTAATGAAAATTATTTCACACTGAATAAAAAAGGCAGCAAGGGACAGGCGATATCCTTGCTAAACTATTACAAATGCTGACAACGTAGATGATCTAGTGCTTCTTGCAACAGCCAATTCTCTGCTGCATAGTCGAGAGCAGACACCAAGAGACATTGGTCTCTACTTGAACTCAGATGATACTAAGTTTATGATGTAACATACTCGTACATAAATGTGGATATTGTAAAACGTACATAGAATGTTCATAACATATATACATAGAGGAGGTGCCCGTGGTGTAATGGTTATCGTCGCAGGATATGGACACGGCGACACGAGTTCAAATCCTGGACCTGACTGATTGCATTTCACATAGCACTAATACCCTTGGGAAAGGTATGAATCCAATTATTCTCCCTCCAGCTATGAGTAAATAGTAGGACAGACTAGGTTCTTCAGCCTTGGTGGGGCAACTAGTCTAGGAGAAGGAAAACTCTGAATTCAAACCTGTTAAACTCCGCTTAAAATGGGACCTTGTGTCATATCCTGTCCGAGCGGAGGGGTTGGGTAAATAGGAACATATATACATAGAACGTAGGAATCCCGAAACACGAAAAATACGTAACGACTTCTTAGTTCAGGTACGAAACCTTTTATTACTTTTGAGTTAAAGGTTTCGACATAAGGAAGAGATATGCACAATCTTTCTATGCTGGCTTTTTCATCTGCCCCACCTCCACAACACGTGTGGCGCCCGTAGCGCACACATTCGTCTGGCCTCAGCGAGCCCTGACAGTCGACCCTTCCCGTTCGGAGTCTAGTTCTCAACTGCTGACTTTTTCAAATCTCCCAAAATCCTCCGCGCACGCTTCCGGTGCATGACGTCATTCACATCCCTGGTCACATCCTCCTTCTGAGATTTTTATTTTGACATCTGTGAATGACACATCCTCCCCGCGCGCGCGTCAACACCTGTGCTCAAGTTTGCACCTAACTAACCCATGTGTTGAGCTGAAAGGTTCTCAGGCTAACTAAACCCAAAGGCAAGATATATAAAACGAAATCCCTCGACCATTATATTACAATGAGTTTAAATGAAGATGGTGACATCTCTTCATTAAATGGTAAATCTTTTCTACTGTGATTAGTTATTGTAGCATAATACCTAAAGTGCTGGATTGTGGCTTCAAAGTCGCGCTATTACGTCCACTTTCGGACTAATGCCATTGGGAAAGGTATGAACAACCTTATCTTCCCCTGTAATGGGTTAAATAGTATTACTGCTGTTCTTCTATTTGGTATTAGGTTTGGTTTGGTTTCTTTGTTTTAATGGCATATCAACCTTTGTAGGTTATTTAATGTCAAATCCATTCTCCTAGAAGAACAGTTGTGGCACAATTTAACCCATAGCTGGGAGGATAAGGGGGTTCATACCTTTCCCAAGCGTATTTTCCAGAAAGTGAACGTAATACCGCGACTGGAGTACGAACTCGCTTACTACGATTCCGCAGTCCATCGCTTTAACCATTACACCACGAGGACACCCCGGTTTTGGTATTAGATAACACATGAATGTTGATATGCCATTAAACAATGAAACCAAATTTTCTTCTGGCCGGACAGGGGTAATCTGTTTATATCCTTCCGCTGCAAAGAAGTTTATTCGTCCAATTTTCTACGGTATATCTTGGTTTGTTTATGTACTATTTGTCAGCATGGTCAAATTTTAGTCTCCTGCACAATTCCCACATGGTCACCTTTCCCGCCCAGTCATGTTTTCTCTTGTATTCCTTTTGTGCCAGCTTGATACATTCGCTGACTACGTGGTTAACAATTTCATCAGTCACTATATAACCTACAATTCTGCATATCATAATTTTTCACTTTGACATAATTAGTCCAAATGAGATAATTTTTGCTGCTATTAAATGAGATTTCTTTCTTCTTTTCAGATTTCCTCTTTTTTGTCTGGTCATTTCGTATCCTATTTCCTTAGTTTGTCACTTGAAGTATTCGTACAGTTGTTCTTCTTCTCATTACCGTTTTCTAAAATTTTGGATTATAGTTTTGTTGTATATCCACATACAAATACAAGCGGAAACATAATCAAACATAATTTACGAACTTCAAAGAACGAACGAACACACTTCTTTATAAAAATATATTTCACACTTTATTCTCGAAAGGGTTGATGTTTCTGTGAGGTGTGAGAGATGGGTGGAGAGACATGTACTAAGAGAGAGGACTTCTTCTTCCCATATCTTCTTCCGGGAGTCAGGGACACCTCTGCTCGGCTGCGTGTCCATCGCTCGACTGCGATTCTCTGCACTCTGTCCAAATCTGACCGCGTGGTTCTCATTACGTGATCTCCTTCCGGTTACACACTTGTTAGACCTAAGTGACCTGACGCACCGTCATCTTCCTGTTTACTAATCAAAATGTGACAGCTTGCAAAAGCACACGGGGTCACTAGGAACGAACCGAAAATCCATGTCATATGTTATATAACAGTTTTTCTATTTGTTCTTAAATTAATTTATTTCTGTTGATAATGTTGATACTGCCTGTGGTAATCAGTCTTTCTTTGCTCTATTTTGGATATTCTTCAAGACTATCAACTGTTGTATCTCAGCAAACCTCCCTCTTTTCTTGTCACATAGTGTCTGTATATGTCATCTCAAAGATATAAAGCTTTTTGTATCTTCAGAAGCTTTCTTCTTTTAACACCTGTCTGAGTTCCTCCCTATTCCAGTTCAAAAAGGACTCAGAGTATCTTTAGTTAAATGTCTTAGTTCCTCTCTTGTCCAGTTAAAGAAGGATTCAGAGTATCTTTGCTATATCTGAGTTCCTCCATTGTCCAGTTCAAGAAAGATTCAGAGTATCTGAAAAATGTTTCTCAGTTCCTTCTTTGATCAGTGCAAGGAATTTTCAGTATGTTTGATACATCTGTCTGAGTTCCTTATTTGTCTTGATCAAGAAGGATTCAAAGTATTTTAGGTATATGTGTCTGAATTCTAAATCTTGTTCAGTTCAAGAAGGGTTTAGAATAACTTTGGTACATCTGCCTAAGTTCCTAATTTGTCCAGTTTAAGAAGCATTCTGAGTATCTTTGGTACATCTCTCTAAGTTCCTCTCTTCTCTAGTTCAAGAAGGATGCAGAGCATCTTTGGTACATCTGTCTGAGTTCCTATCTTGTCCAGTTCAATAAGGATTCAAAGTATCTTTAGTACATCTTTTTGAGTTCCTGCCTGTCCAGTTCAAAAAGGATTCAGGGTATTTTTGGCACATCCGTCTGAGTTCCTCATTTGTCGTGTTCAAGAAGGGCCCAGAGTATCTTAAAAGGATGATTGTGCAGGTATTTATTCCTTTGATTCTTTTTCTGCGGCAGAGTTTAATTTCGGGAAGTTTTCTGTTGTATCACTTTTAATATACCCAGCTATTTGTAGTTTTCCTTTTTTTCTCCCATTGTCCTTATACTTTCTTGGTTGTGCAGTTCCTAAATTGTTTGATCTACGCAATTCTCAACGTTGTCAAATCCTCATTCTCCTTCTTTTCTTTCTTTATACCATATAACTGCACACAAACGATTTATACTAAGAATAGTTTCATGACGCTATAACCGTTTAATATTATTATTACTCATTAGAGTTTTTCACATCAGCGTTAGCTCATGGTCTTTCACTGGAGTTTGAGTGACAGCAAGTCTCCTCAAGTCTCCAGGACTCTTCTCAGTATTCTGGCCGTTTTCAATAATGCTGTTGTTTAGATGGTGTCCACTCGGCCGCCAACTTCCAAATCTTCCAGGCCCTTTAATAATCCTTTAGTTACCGTGCCAAAAGCACCAATCACAAATGGTATAATTGTTACCTTCATATTCCATAGTTTTTTTCAATTCTCTAGCAAGGACGAGGTACTTATCTCTCTTTTCACATTCTTTCAGTTTTATTCTTTTGTCAGCCGGGACAGCAAAGTCGACAATTTTGCATATTTTCTTATTTTTGTTGATTATTATAAGGTCTGGTCTTCTGGCCGAGATTAGGTAATCCGTTTGTATATCAAAGTCACATAGGAGTTTGTGTGTGTCATTTTCTAGGACAAGTTCTGGGTTATGCATATACCATTAGTTGGCATGGTCATATTTAAATTTCTTGCACATTTCCCAGTGGATCACCTTGCCCACCCAGTTGTGTCTAGCCTTGTACTCCTTCTGTGCCAATTTGCTGCATTCGTTTTTCACACCAGCGCAAGCTTATGGTCTTTCACTGGAGTCTGAGTGACAGCAAGTCCCTTCAAGTCTCCAGGATTCTTCTCAGTGTTCTGGCCAATCGTAACAATACTGGTAGCCCGGATGGTCTCCACTCGTCCTCCGATTTTTAAATCTGTCAGTCCCAATTATTATTTAAATTTCAGCTTTACTTTCGGTTTCTTAGAATCCATCACCGAGTTTTTACCCCAGACCTTGCCTAAGGGAAGGTTAAGATTATATATATTTTAAGTATTTAGGGGTTTTGCGGGCGTTTTGGTTGATATTTTGTCTGTGACATAGATAGTAGTCTCCCTATAACCTTTGGAAAGGTAGGAATACACCCTATCCTACCAGCTAGGGGGGTAAAATAGTATCACTGTAGCTCTTCTCCAAGGATAAGCTTGGGCATTAAATAACCCACAAAGGTTGATATGAATTTTTTTTAACCGGAAGAAGTACTCTCCGAAGTGAATTTAACAGTTATTGCCAAGTTTTAGCAATGAAAAAGTTGCATACGTTATAGAATATGTTTGTGTTATTGTCTTGTACTTTTCAGATGTTATTCGGAAGAGGTATCTCCTGGTGACAGATGTAGGTACATATATAATGGACGTTTTGAGTACACCGTCATTCATTGGTGTTTTCGACTTTAAAAGACTTCAGAAAAATTTGCTTTCACGACTACTTTCATTACGAGCGACAAAATTAGAAATTCCTTATGAAAACAACGACTTCGAATGTTAATAGAAACGTGAAGAACATTTTCGATTGGAAATGATAAAAACAAAACAAAACATTTGAATGATTTAGTTGTAGCAACAAAACTTCTTTCCGATATTTTCAGACTCTCATCCGACATTATCACTCGCGCAGATGGACGCTACCCACCTTTTTGAATATTTTATCATCATTCAAATAGTTTCCAAACGTTATCGGATGATGAAGTGACAACTAACTGTACCCGAAAGCCGTCGATCGTAATGTTTCATACGGATGATAATTGTTTGTTTGTTTCTTTCTTTGGTTAGTCAGTTGGTTGGTTGGTTGGTTTTAATCGTGCTAACCCTTGCTAGGTTATTTAATGCCGAAGTCAATATTTTTTCAAGGAATTTAATGGTTTCAAATAATTAATAATTTTAACCATTTATCACAAAAAAAAAGAAAAAAACTATTGCTTCAAGTAATTGTTCTTTTCTATTAGGGGTGTGGTCCTATGCGAGTCACGGATCCCAATGTGGTATGACTACTAGTCACAATACTTGTTATGGCTATTGTGTTCGTGACTACCACATTTGCTTCCGACTGTTTGCTTTGTCAAGTCCTTCCGTTTCCAAGCTGTGTTTGAAAGATCCACGAAGTGGGGTTGACATAATTCTGACAGTCAGGTAATATGAGTGGCTAGGTTGTCTAGGAACTCAAAGAATAGAGAAAACCCATTGTTAACAAATAACAAGAATGGTTTTTATTGAAACACGTTGGTGAGACAAGCAAACAATGTTTGCTTTCCTGGCGAAAAGAAGAAAGAATATCGAGAGTGGAAGAGTGACGATGAGGTGTGGTTAGAATGACACTAATGTCTCTAAAGTCGGGGACTTTAAATTTTTGTAAAGTCTAAAAGTTCTTCAGAGTGCCTCAGGTCTAGAATGGAAGAGATACTTCTTTGGTAGTCTTGAGTTTTTTCTTGGTCTCTTTCCTCATCCTCTCTGATGATTCGTTTTACCATCCTATTTTTATAGATCAATATCTGGACTAAAAAAGGTTTCTGATTGGTTGTCCAATAAGTGACAATTAGGAATCATATTCTCATTGGTCAGCCAATCCTAGTTCAGGATTATATCTTACAGGTATAGGGAAACCCTTTTTTAGATACTTTGACCAATGGGAACAGGTTAAGAGCAATGGGGTTGAACAAAAAATTCTCAGCCTCACCTGACTGGATGAGCCATGCCCAACTCACTTTTATTTAGGGTGGAGCAAAATTGAATCTCCCTTTTGAAAATGACTTTTAAGAAAAGAACTAGAAAAATATGTTTTACGAAATGAACCGTTTCATAATTATGATCGATGGAGTTAGTTGACAACCGAAAAATTGAATAAATTCGCTGATGTTTAAAATCAAAAACAATTGTCTTGCACTTAACTGACCTTCAAGAACAATCAAGCTTTTTTGGTCAATTTAAGCCTTGAACAAAAAGATACTTATTTTAAAGATCTTTTTGTTTTATGTATATATATATATATATATATATATATATATATATATATATATATACGAGGTGCATACGAAAAGTTTCCAGACATTTTTTCGTCTGGGCACTTTTATTCATAGTACACACATGAAACTTTTGTCCCCTTCGAAGTAATCTCCGCCGGCTGCAATGCACTTGTTGTACCGTTACAACAACTTCTGGAAGGCCCCATCGAAGTCCTTTTGTGTGAGCGTGTCAATGACCTTCGTTACAGCCTCTTTCATCGCCTCAATTGTCTCATAACGATAGTCTTTGAGCTTAGGGAATAACCAAATGTCACAGGAAGCAAGGTCTTCACTATAGTGAGGGTGAGGAACTGTTTTCAAGCCCATCTTGCTCAAATAGTGTGTGACAAGGATGGAGTTGTGGACTGGTGTATTGTCCTGGTGGAAATGCCACTGACCCGATTTGAAGAGTTCTCGCCTCTTCCGACCGAATCTCTTTCTGAACTCCCTTTAAACCTCAACATAGTAACCCTAACCCTAACCCTTTGGCCAATCAACTCTGATGCATTGACTTCCTTACTCCTCCCACACCTCTAATCATCCCTCACAGACTCCCTGCTTTCCTTGAATCTCTTATGCCACTCAAAAGCTGATGCTCGATTTATGCAAGCTGCTCCAAAAGCAGTCTGAAGCATTCCATACGTTTCTGTGGCATTTTTTCCAAGTTTAAAACACAATTTTATTGCATATCGTTCTTCTAAAGTGTCCTCACGTCCAGATTGCATTTTTGAAATTCACCAGCTGTGAGAGTCAGGCTTTAGTATGGTGTATTCCAATTCCTGCTGTAGCTGTTGATTTGAACCTGAAATCATAAAAATTGGTCAGCCATCTCCTAAGATGTATAGCATACTGAATTTTCAAGACTCTACGACAATTTTAAATACCCATACGAAAAAAGTCTGGAAACTTATCGTATGCACCTCGAATATATATATATATATATATATATATATATATATATATATATATATATATATATATATATATATATATATGTATTGATTTTCATATATTTCATAAATCTTAATTTTTAGATATTAATTAAAAGTATTTAACCGCACGTCGTGTCACAGAGGTTGTCACTTTACACAAGTATATGGTTTTAAGTATTATATCTATTATGATAACTTGCATATACTTATATGGTTTCAAATATTCCAATTGGGTGGGTTCAAACCACGAGGGTGGGTATGATCAAAAGAGTTGACAAACACTTTCTAAATTTTAATCTCTAACTTTATTTCCTGGTGGGTTTATTTCATGGGTTAATTTTTATTTTTCAACTGTCACTATATTATTATCGCTCCCCCAGAAAATTGCCCCACTAGAAAACTGTCATACCTCCGCTGCCATTATGTGACAATCCCAGCCCAGTCTGCTATGGGGGCACAGTAGAATTTGCCGACTCCATCTCTACAGAAGGCTGAGAATCCCCTCCCCTAACTAATGCCCGGTTTGACATTAAACTGCATCTGATGGCGAGACTCTAGTCCTGGATCTTTGAGGAATGTGGAGCACTCCTTCGTTGTCTTTACTCTAACTGGGTGTGGTAGTACCTTTTAGGGTCCCAACTAAGGGTCAAATAGAAATATCTAATCATTTCCTATATTTGAAACTATTTAACTGTGTGCAAACAAATGACTGTTAAATTGAACTATTAGTATTACATAACAATACTAAAAAACAATTTAACTGTGTGCAAACAGATAATGTTAAATCGAATATCTAGTGTTAAACAGCAATACTTGAAAATATTTGACTATGTGCTAATAAAATTACTCATGTTTGATAGCAATACACAAAACCAATTAACTATATGCAAACAAATGAGATCTGGCTCGTTTAAAAATTGTTACCTACAAACAATTTGTTTACAAATCATAAATATGCAATATATTTGTATTAACAGGACTTGGCATCAAATAACCTACAATGGTTGATGTCCCATAAAACCCAACTAAACCAATTTATTAATATATATATATATATATATATATATATATATATATATATATATATATATATATATATAAAGAGGATTTGGCATTAAATAACCTACAATGGTTGATATGCCATAAAACCCATCCAAACCCTGTCCTTATTATATATTTGATTTATATGTAAAAAGAGGATTTGGCATTAAATAACCTACAATGGCTGACATGCCATAAATGCCAACCAAACCAAATCCTATATATTTAATATATATGTTTAATGATGATTTGGCATTGAATAACCTACAACCAAACAACTTATGTGGCCATTCTCCTTTCAAACACAGAAGGAAAATCCGTGTCTCTCAGCGTTTAATTCCGACAGTAAAATATCACTTCATGAACCAAACAGTCAATCAAAGGGTCCGTGGTCTCTCTAACTTCCTTTATATTTACTTGGCTATGACATAAAAGTTATACAGGGTGCGACAGAAATACCCCCACCCTGTTTTAAACTGCCATATGCGTGGGGCAAATGAACTTAAGCAAGTAGCAATGGTAGATCCATCTAAAAATGTCTTATCTTTGTTTTGAGATACGATCATGAGAGGTGACACAGCGAAACTGATGTTGTGTTATGATATAATGCAGCTAAGAGATTTAGTTTTATAAAAATGAATAATGTAATGGCAGAAAGTTATGCTAAGATCACCTGATGACAGGTGCCTCCGTTCAACTGATTAAATGTTGGGATATAATCTGGGTGAAAGTTTGGCTAGCTTAAATATTGAAATAGCTGAAAGTTATGCCAAATTTTCTTGATGACAGGTCACACTGCTTAACTTGTGCAGCTATTATAAAGCGCTGTTGACAGGTATTGTTACATAAATATGAATACAGAAACGATAGAAAATTATGCTAAAGTTGCCTGATGTTAGGTGACACTAGGAAACGGATGTAGTCTTATGATGTAATGTGCTTTTATCAGTATTGAAAAGGTAGAAAGTTATGCCAAAGTTGCCTAATGACAGGTGATAATACATGAACAAGTACGTCTTAGATGGTGTAATGGTTAGCAAGCAAGACTAGCAAAACTTCATGAGTGAGTTCAATTCTCATTGGGTGCCCCATTCATATGGCCTTGTGCCACATCTAAGCAAAAAGCTTTGTAAATAACTACTTCAAAACTCAGAATCAGAATGTTGTTACCGTGACCCAGTAATTGTGGCAGAAGAGCTGTATTATATACAATTGGAAGCCTAGAAATTTCTGGTTGAGAGAGTCAAAGCGAAAGAGAGAGAGAGAGAGAGAGAGAGAGAGAAGGTGACGGGAGAGGAAAGGAAAGAAGAGTTCTCGTAGGTCGAAGAAGTCACAGACACGGAGACAGGTGTTCGGTGACCTGAAGGGAAAGGTGAATGTAAGGCATCAATTCGAAAATTGCAGGTCAGTCAAATAAAGACTGGAGTGCCGAATAAATGATGAAGTGCCAAAAGCAGAACGTCATTTCATTAACAAGTGGTACGTAACAACTTGATTCTATCTTTCCAACGAACTCTGAAGAAATAAACAACAAACGTCTACGTTTTTCCTGCAAATTCACTGATGTTGAGCTGTGATTATCCTGCTCATTACCTAAATTTCGTTAGTCAGTCTTTAAGGCATGTCAACACTTGTTGGGTCATCTTATGACAAAATCACTTTAACAATCATTGTGTTATATAGCTGTAATACAACTGCACGTATACATATACATATACAAATATATGCGGAAACATAGTCAACAATAATGACGTCTTCAATGAACGAACGAACACACTTCTTTGTAAAAATATATCTCTCACACTTTAATCTCGAAAGAGTTGATGTTGGTTGTGTGTGAGAGGTGAGCTGAAGACGGAGACAGACTGCTACATATTGACCCAAAGTTCTTCTGACCATAGCAGCATTTCTTCCTCATCTTGGCTGGGGTTGCTCAACCGTGGGTCACTGAGGGCCGCAAGCCCTCAGTCTGCAAGCTGATTCTCACGCCGGCATCTTGTCCCCCAACTGACTCCAACTCCAACTAGAACTGATCCAGGCCGTCTGTGGCACCTGGTTATACAATATAAAATGCCCACCTGCTTCCGCTGTTCCTCCGCTTATTTACACAGGTGCATCTCTTGATTGACGGCTCGGTCAAGGGTCAATACATAACAATTGTCTAGGATTACATAATGGGACAAAAATGTATATTAATAATCATTTTAAACAGGTAAGCACTTCATATTTAATTACAATATTAATGCTTTTATGGTCAATGTTTAATATAGTTCACCATCATTTTAAACATTATCTCAGACACTTATTTCAGTTATAGATCACCCCTTTCTTTCTCTGGCTGTAATTGAAACAAATATTTGGTTTTTTTATGGCATATCAACTATTGTTGGTTATTTAAGGCTAAATCTTGCTTTTACATATACGAGGGGCATACGATAAGTTTCCAGACTGTTTTCGTATGGACACTTTTATTCATAGTACACACAAGAAACTCTCGTCCCCTTCGAAGTAATCTCCTCCGGTTGCAATGCACTTGTTGTACCGTTCCAACAACATCTGCAAGGCCCCAAGGATGTCCTCTTGTGTGAGCATGTCAATGACCTTCGTCATAGCCTCTTTCATCGCCTCAATTGTCTCATAACGACAGCCTGTGAGCATAGGGAATAACCAAAAGTTACAGGGACCAACGTCTGGACTATAGGGATGGTGACGAACTGTCTTGATGCCCATCTTAGTCAAATAGTCTGTGACAAGGATGGAGTTGTGGACTGGTGTATTGTCCTGGTGGAAATGCCACTGACCCGATTTGAAGAGTGCTGGCCTCTTCCGACGGCGGAATCTCTTCCTGAACTCCCTTAAAACCTTAACATAGTAACCCTAACCCTAACCCTTTGGCCTATCAACTCTGGTGTATTGACTTCCTTACTCCTCTCACACCTCTCATCATCCCTCACAGACTCCCTGCCTTCCTTGAATCTTTTATGCCACTCAAAAACTGATGCTCGATTTATGCAAGATGATCCAAAAGCTGTCAAAAGCATTCCATACGTTTCTAAAGTGTCAGATTGCACCAGCTGTGACAATCAGGCTTTACTAGGGTGTATTACAATTCCTGCTGTAGCTGTTGATTTGAACCTGAAATCATAAAAATTGATCAGTCATCTCATAAGATGAATAGCAATAACATATTGAATTTTCAAGAGTATACGACAATTTTAAATGCCCATACGAAAAAAGTCTGGAAACTTATCGTATTCACCTCGTATATTAAATATATGATTTGTAAACACATTTTGTAGATACACACAGTTAAATAATGAAACAGTTATATTTCTAACAATTCAATTTAGCCTAAGTTAACAAAGTTAAATTATTCCAAGAACTGCTACGTTTCACTAACAATTCAATTAAATATAAGTCATTTGTTTACACACAGTTGGATGATCAAACAGTTCTATTTCTAACAATTCAATTTAGCATAAGTCATATGTTTGCACTCATTTAAAATGTCAAATTGTTCTATTTGACCCATAGATAGGACCCTATCAAGTGCTATCCCCCCGGGCCAGAATAGACCTAGGAGCTATGGCATTGAAGGCGTTCTCCAGATTCCCTAAAGTTCCTACATTACTGGAGCTTCACTATCAGATTGTTTTCTGTACTATCAAGGAAACCCATTGAGGGAAGCCTGTACTATCAAGGAAACCCATTGAGGGAAGCCTGTACTATCAAGAAAACTCATTGAGGGAAGCCTGTACTATCAAGGAAACTCATTGAGGGAAGCCTTACCCCTTTGTAGATATGCCGTCTGTGTATTCTACAGCCCCAGTCAACATGGCTGAGAGAGTCTACTGTCATATCCAGGACACTTGTTGAGGGGGGATCTTACCCCTCTGCAGAGATTCAATCGGTGTATTCTTCAACTACCCCAAGCCAACTGAGCGGAAAATGAAGGAAACTTCGGACCCCTCAGAAATCAAGAACTGGAGTTACACTCCCGGATTCTGTTTAGTATCCTACCAAGATCAGGGTCATTTTGATAAGGGACCACTTATGAACTGTTATATTTTGACCTTCGACCCGGCCCAAAAATACTATTCCAAGGTAATACACCGGAAGGAAGTGACACATTCCAACGGCCAGTAATCGAAAGAGATCGCGTGGGCGGATTAAGGCTTATGATATGGGAAAAGGTGAAGGTCCCATTGTGCCATTACAATCATGCACAGGAAGAGAGTAACCTCTGAACTGCATGACAGTTATTTCCGCTTGATGACGATTAAATATTCGATTTCAAAGATCCAGTAGGCGATCGTGTGGGCGTTGAGTTATTATTTAACTCAGTTGAGTTTGGGTCCCAGGGCAGTTGCCAGCAGACTCCCAGAGAGTTAGAGACGAGATGTGGTAGGGAAGGCCACACCCGACCGAGGGGGGCCTCGGAAACCCCCGATGCAGTTGCCAGCAGACTTCCAGACAGTAGAGACCAGATGTGGTAGGAAAGGCCACACCCGACCGAGGGGGCCCTCGGAAAGCCCCGATGGAGTTGACCCCAACATCAGGAGAACAAGAAAGACACAACGTGACGGTCATAACAGTGGGGTCAAAATATGAAGTTTATGTTCGGTTTCCAGCACCCTCTCACATGCAAACCTTCAACAACCCTTTCGAACCCTTGCAATAAATAGAGAAGTAAAAATATTGTTAAAGAAGTCCTTCCTGCGTCTTTATCATGCGTTTTCCTTCCTGCGTCTTTATCGCTGTGTCGCTGTAGATGACTATATAACATGAACAACGGGTGGCATAATCTACCTAAGGTTTATGTGCCTGACTAAGTAAACCTTACTAAATAAAAATAATAGTCTACGTTTATGAATTTTTGTTGTTGTTGTTGTTGTTGTTGTTTCGCATTCCACTAACAGACAATAATCCGACAGATGTTTTATTCTTCTCCCGGCCTCCAGATGGTTACCTCAGTATAATCAGCTGCCTCCTATGTAATATCCCAGTCGTCGTACCAATTTCATTATTCAATCTACCCCAAGTTTCCTCACATGCGAAAATATACTGCACATCAATATTGGAACGGAAAATAACCACAGTGAATATTTACGACGAAGACGGTAGATGATAAAAGGAAAGGTTTCTTTAATTTTGTAAAAGTTGCGTCTTCTATTAGTAAATTATTAAGGTGATGGAATATTCTGACACAATTTCTTACAGAAATTGCCACCTCAAATAGAATACATTTTAGCGCACATTGAAGATAGCGTCTCATTAGACAGGTTTGCCGAGATAGTCGACAAGATAATAGGATATTTTCCCGTTTGGTTCTGTTATTTCAAGTACTAACTCTACAGACAAGACTCCTTTGGAAATTTTAATTGAAGAAAACGAGAAACTTACAAAACAAGTAGAGTCTTTAACCAAAGACATCGAAAGACTGACCGTTTGATGCGATAGAAATGGTTCTAATAGGCCAGTCTACACGACAGATTTCAAAGGAAATTTGGCACTACAGAAAAGACATAAAGACCGTCGGGAAACAATTCTAGTTATCTACATTCGTAACACCAGAAAACTTTTTTATCATAATAAGAATTCATCACAAAGTCTCCTCTAAAAACAACAATCAAGATTAGGATAGTCGAAAACATTCATTCAATATTTACAACCAATCATCACCAAATCTCAGAAAAAACAACAATCAAGATGAGGATAGTCGAAAACATTCATTCAATATTTACAACCAATCATCACCAAATCTCAGAAAAAAACAACAATCAAGATGAGGATAGTCGAAAACATTCATTCAATATTTACAACCAATCATCACAAAGTCTCAGACAAAAACAACAATCAAGATGAGGATAATCATCTCAAAATCTTACTTAATTTTGAAATTTATGATTTTTTTTTATATTTGTAATTTTCAATATATATTCGTTTTAAAAGGAATTATGAGTAATCTTAAAGTTTAGAGTGCTAAGTTAGTGTATTCTTTTTTTACAAGTGTCTTAGATTTATGTTCCATCGTCAAAATGAGCTAAATTTCGTCAATGAATACATTGGATTAACGTTACACTAGATTTACGTAAAACTGGAGCCTTGAAAGGATTAATTAAAAGAGTTGATTGAGAGGAAGAGAATAAATCGAAAAGATTTCAGCTGCACTTTCTTTTGAAAGACTCAGTAAAGTGTAGCCAAGTACTTAAAAATATGGAAAATGTCAAAGCTTTATAACCAATTTTTCTGGAATTGTTTTTGCTAAAATGACAGTAACATTTCAGCGGAGAGCTCAGAAGGGCAGACAACTTGACAGACGGGTGGAAAGTAGGAAACATGGTGTTTATTTTTTCAAAAATTTTTTTTTCTCACGTCGACGTTTTTCGTTATTAGAATATCACGTTATAAAAATTCTCATCCCTAAAGAGGATTGAAGTTCGGTGAAATATAGAATAAGTTGAAGTTTTTACAAAGGAGCTGAACAAATCTCGAATCTCTAATTTGGAATTAATTATTTTGTCATTAACTTGAATCTTTATGTTCCGTGCCGACCAGCACCCACCCCACCTGGGAACTATATTGCATATGAACAACGTGTTTTCGCTGATCAAGAATCCTATAGCAGCTCTCAATGTGTCCCATAACGATACCAAATAGAGGGTTGTAATGCTATCGCACCAAATAGGACGTTGTATCGTTACACACCAAATGTACTGTTGTAACCTCGCGCAGGAAATATGGATGAACACATAAAACTCTTAGTTCACTTAAACAAAAGTTTATTCTCAACTACTCTTTTTAAGCAGTCGTCGGGAGAAAGTAAGAGAGGATGAAAGTTGAGTCGACCACGTTAGCAAGACAAAGTGAAACAACATGTCATGAGGAGAGAAAAAGACGGCAGGCCCAGGCCTTGAATTTTCTTTCTGGTATTCTGTTGTAGTCCTAATGTACTTATTCACTGGTTTCGTCTCAACAACTGTGCGTCAGGTGTAAAACCCCTTTTCAGTGCACACCCCAAAATTGGGACCGTAATTTTCGTCTCTCTTTTCCTTTCTCTGGCTGATGTTCAACTGTCGTCTTCACCTCTTCGCGTCCAGCTGTTAACTAACTTTTAAAACCAAGTCGTCCCCTTGCTTCTGTCTGGTGTCAGAAGGAGGATATATTCATTTCCGGTGGTTTCACACATGTACAGAAGATTGGGGAACTCCGTTTTTTTCTAGTCATTTTTAATTACTGTATTCTTTCATTCGTGACTGGCTGACCTACAATGAGTGTTTTAGCCTGAGTCAATCAGAGGTCAGCTGGCCGTACATAGATTCTGTCTGCTTTTTCTTATTATTATTTTCTTCTTCTCTCTTTCCTTCACCAGAAATTCTCTTTATAACTTGGACCAACCATATCACGTTATAACTGGAGTTCACGTCTATAGAAAAAAACACTTGAGATCATGATCTTGTGACAGCCTCTGTGTTGGGTATATATATATATATATATATATATATAGTGTTGGGTATCACCCACCTTTTTCCACACAATGAACTAGTCCATCTGCCATATATAGCAGTAGCTACTAATACCAGGGCAGACTAGAAGGTGAAGAGCAGCTACTTATAGGAATAGTATTAGAGCGTTGGAGACTGGAGATCGCACTAGATTACCTTACTTGTTACCGTAATAACGGAAGCCACTACTATCGTTGGACTATATCTTTATTCTGTATTCACTAATCCTATGTTCTTGTCTACTAATAGTCTCTCTATTGTATATACTTTTTCCTGAGAATATATCTCTATTTCCTCTCATATCGTGGTTTGTCCTTTATTTAATATCACAAGCGTTCACTAACCAGAAGGCAACACTCTGAATACCCCAGTGTCTAAGATGTACACGGAAAAAGTTAAAACTATTGTATATAACAAATGATATCAATAACAAAGTTGATAATTTTATAACCCGTGCAGACTTTGTTTCTTTTATTGAACAATTTTTCTTGATGCGACCACTAGCTGGCTTTCCGTTTAGAACTTCAGTGACCTCGTCCAACGACCCTCTCCTCTTCAGTGATCACAACGTAGAAAGTAGCGAAGAGTGATCGTGAGGAACTCAGACGCCGTCAACCCAAGCGGAACTGTGCCTAACGACACAACACCAGAGTGACACCAAGGACGCCTCAGTGAGTGAGAGCACAGTTGGATGGTGATCACCGCGGCCTTAAGTGTAGAGGACCTTTGGTTGAGAGTGGACCACATTAAGATAGAAAGGAAAGTATTTAAATTTCTAATGATAACATTAAAAATATTTACGTGATAATGTCAACGATTCAGAAAACCTTTGTTTGTTTCTTTCTTTAATGGCTTGCCCAGTTGACTGGGACTGTAGAATACACTGACTGCACCTCTGCAGAAGGGTAAACACTAACCCCAACGAGTGTCCTGATATGACACTAAACAATCTGATTGTGAGGTTTCAGTAATGCTGGAGTTTTGGGGAATGTGGAGTACCCCCTCATTGCCATCGTTCCCAGGTCCACGGTGGCCCGGAGTCGTAGCACCTGATAGGGCCCTATCTATGGGTTAAATAGAACTAAATTGCCTATTTATGCTAAACTGAATTGTTTGAATTAGAACTGCCAGACTAAACTGAATAGCTTGAAATAGAAATGTTTTTGACAATTTAACTGTGCACTTACATTTAAACTGCGTACTAATTCTAAACTGAATTGTATGAAATGGAACTGTTTTTGACATTGAAACTGTACTTACGCTAGCCTGAATTGTTTAATATAGAACTATTTTGACATTTAACTGTGTGTAAACAAAATCTATACCTATACTAAACTGAATTGTTTGAATTAGAATTGTTTGACTAAACTGAATAACTTGAAATAGAAATGTTTTTGACAATTAAACTGTGTACTCATGCTAAACTAAATTGTTTGAAATAGAACTGATTATTTGTATGAAAATGGATTTAGCATTAAATTACCTACTCGTGTTGATATGCCATAAAACCCAACCAACCAACTTTTTTGATGGCATGTCAAGCTTCATGTGTTTCTTAATGCCAAAGCCATTCTTGGAGAAGAATCACTGTGGGACGATTTAACCAACAGCTAGTAGAAAAAAGTGGTTCATACTTTTGCCGATTGTCTTAGTCCAAAAGTGAATGCGGTAGGATGACTAGACTTTGTACTCGTTTACTACGATGTCACATGAAGACGACCCACTTCTGACAACCTTACTAGAATTTGTTTTTATGGACGTGACACAGTGACACAAGGGTTTTATCTATGCAGCATCCATCATCACGAAATTTTTCTCCAACACATACAATGAATATTCTACACCAAGAGTACATTATATATGTATATATGTGTGTGTGTGTGTATATATATATATATATATATATATATATATATATATATAGTGCTTTTTTTTCGACTTCCTGGCATCAATAGAATAAGACCACCCAATGAGAATGTGAAAGAAATTTTATGTTTTCACCATGAACTAAACGTTTATGTTTAAGTATGACATTTATGTGGAATCTTTAAGAATTCGTTCATACTATGACCTTTCATTTCAGGACAACAATACCGTCGAATGGGTGGCGTAGCTGTTATCACCTATTTAAATGGACTTGACGGACTGTGTTCGGATCCTGAACAAGGCTATTTGTATTTCGTAAATGGACTCGACGGATTATGTTCAAATTCTTGCATTTCATTTTATGTTATATACCCCACAGTGGTCTGTACATAGTTAAGTTATTTGGCTTAATGGCATATTAACCCTTGTGGCTAATTTAATGCTAAATCATATATATATATATATATATATATTTCTTCATAGTTAAATAGATTCAAATATTGCTAAAACAATTCTAAATGGTTTCAAGTATTCCTATCAAACACTAATAGTTCTATTTCATATCAATTATTTGTTTTCACACAGTTAAATGATTTCAGGTATTGCTAACACTAATAATTCTAAATAACTCTATATAATACTGTTCATTTGTTTGCACACAGTTAAATGGTTTTAAGTATAGTAAATGATTGAATAGGTTTATTTCACCCACAGATGAAATCTTTATAGCTATTACCACTCCGGGTCAGAGTGAACCGGTCAGTAATAACAATGAAGGGGTATTCCACATTCCCCAAAGCTCCACGACTAGAACCTCATCCTCAGATGCAGTTTAGTATCACATATAAGACCCTTGTTGGTGAGGGTTCTTATCCTTCTGTAGAGATTCAGTCGGTGTATTTTACACCCCCCCTCAGTCGACAGAGCGAACAAGGATAACAATAAATGCAGTTATACTAAACAAAGCTTAATATATATACAGTTATGTCTGTGACATTCCAACCTATAAATCCCCACCTCCGGACATACGAGGAGCCTATGATTAGTTTCCAGACTGTTTTCGTATGGGCACTTTATTGATAGTACACACATGAAACTTTTGTCCCCTTCGAAGTAATCTCCTCCGGTTGCAATGCACTTGTTGTACCGTTACAACAACTTCTGGAAGGCACCATGGAAATCCTCTTGTGTGAGCGTGTCAATGACCTTCGTCACAGCCTCTTTCATCTCCTCAATTGTCTCATAACGACAGCCTGCGAGCATAGGGAATAACCAAAAGTCACAGGGAGCAAGGTCTGGACTATAGGGAGGCTGAGGAACTGTTTTGATGCCCATCTTGGTCAAATAGTCTGTGACAAGGATAGAGTTGTGGACTGGTGTAATGTCCGGGTGGAAATGCCACTGACCCGATTTAAAGAGTGCTGGCCTTTTCCGGTGGAATCTCTTGCTGGACTCCCTTAAAACCTCAACATAACCCTAACCCTAACCCTTCCTTACTCCTCCCACACCTCTCATCATCCCTTGACAGACTCCCTGCCTTCCTTGAATCTCTTATGCCACTCAAAAGCTGATGCTCGATTCATGCAAGCTGCTCCAAAAGCAGTCTGAAGCATTCCATACGTTTCTGTGTCATTTTTTCAAGTTTAAAACAATTTTATTGCATATCGTTCTTCTAATGTGTCCTCCCGTCCAGATTGGATTTTTGAAATTCACCATCTGTGACAGTCAGGCTTTAGTATGGTGTATTCCAATTGCTGCTGTTGCTGTTCCCTTGAACCTGAAATAATAAAAATTGGCCAGTCATCTCATAAGTTGTATAGCAATAACATACTGAATTTTCAAGAGTCTACGCCAGTTTTAAATGCCCATAGGAAAAAAGTCTGGATACTTATCGTATACACCTCGTATATTTGTATTAAAAAGAAAAAATAATTTTTTACATACATGTGTAAACACCCAACCCCCTGCTAAGAGTATGATATGACACAAGGTCAATTTTTAAGCACTGGTTTGAATTCAGATTTTTCCTTCTCCTCGGCTGGTGGCCTAGAGAAGGCTAAAGAATCTGCCCTATTATTAACCCGTTGATGGGGAGGATAAGAGAGGGATTTATGCCTTTCCCAAGATCATTGACGCTAGGTAAAACGCAATCTCGTCTTTGATTTGAACTCGAGACGCCGGTTCCATTTCAAACGACGCTAACCGTTACACAATAGAAGACGTTAGATTAAATTTGTGTAACAAAAAAAAGTTTCCACATATTTGGCACCTCAGCAAAGCTTGGTATCTCTGCTAGTTTTCCTCTAGAATTAAATTCAGTTCAACACTTTTTTTCTGATTGATTCATTCATATTTTTCAAGTTGATTCAATTTGTGGAGATATTTATAACAATTAATTGCCAATATTTTGGACTGGTATAAAAAAAATCATATTTTCTACCGACTCAAATTTCACCTTTATGACATTTATATTATTGTTGATGGCCAGTGTTGTTAAATTCATTATTACTCTGATATCAAATATTGTCATTTATTAAATTTAGCTTATCTTGGCATAAAGACAAATGTATGGGTCACCCCGTAAGAATCTAAATCACTGGATTATCAACAATTTTAGGACAATAGGCACCAAAATCATTAACTAAGCTTTGTTTAATCTGGCACAAAGACAAACGTATGGGTCACCCAGTAAGTAACAAACTCATTTGTAACGTTTTGGCTTATTAACAATTATAGGACATAAAGCACCCAAATCATTGACTAAACTTTGTTTAATCTGGCACAAAGACAAACGTATGGGTCACCCAGAAAGTATCAAACTCACTGGTAATGTTCTGACTTATTAACTATTATACGACGTAAAACACCCAGATCATGGTCTCCCTGTTAGAATTTTGAATTCAAATTTCCTTCTCATGAACTGGTTAGCGTACAATGACTAAATGAACCAATCCGCCCTTATAACTGCTGAGGGAGAGAAGAGAAAGGGATTAATGAGTAGGGTAATGCAAACAGCGCAGCCCAGTGAATACAGAAGTATATAACGGACGTATGACCCCGAACTCAATGCCTGCGAAGATCGGAGAGGATAGCAGAAAATGTGACCGACAACGATGTCTGAGAATTAAAAGATGATATAGGGTTTTTTAGGAAGCTGAACAGTCGTTATTTGATAAACGCCAAATGATAAAATGGAAGAAAAGGGTTAACTTTGGAGATTTTTTCAGACACTAAGTAAAGCAGATGAGTTAGTAAGCCGCAGCAGAGACATATTTAGGTGAGAAACAACAGAGATACTACAACAATTTAAAAAGAATTTCTCCTTTCCAAAATGGTTTTGAGACCAGTCCAAATTATAAGAACTCTAAAATGGTCTGGTTTCTTTGCTTAATAACATATCAACCTTTGTGGCTTATCTCATACCAAAACCATCCTTGTAAGAGGACAGTAGGGGTACTATTTAACTTAACTGGAGGAATAAAGGTTTCATGCCTTTCCCAAGGGCATTGCTCCAAAAGTGAAAGTAATAGGATGGCTGGAGTTCGAACTCGTTTACTGCGATTTCATAGTCCAGCACTTTAGCAACAACGCCACAAGGCGTTGTAAAGTAAAATAAAAAAAGAAAGAAATATAAAACTATAAAAATATTTTTGTTCTTTCGTCAACTCAACAAAAACGACTGCTGCTTTGTTACCTTAGCTTAGAATACACCGACTGCATTTCCTGTTGGGTGAGTAAGACACACCATGAATGGGGTATCCTGGATATGACACTAAAATGCGTATTATTGTCTCTTGTGCTGGGTCGCTGGGTAGTGTGGAGTAACCTTTCAATGCCATTACTCCCATGTCCATGTTCCTTACTTAAAACGATATAATTACAATTCATTGATTGATTGATTTTAACGGCATATCGAACCGTGTGGTGCTATTTTATGCCTAGCAGTTAGGGAATGGCATATATTGGCTTGGTTTGGTTTTATGGCATATCAACCTTTGTAGGTTATTTAATGCCTAATACTCTTTTATACATATATATATTAGATATATAGGATTTGGTTTGGTTTGGTTTGGTTTGGTTTTATGGCATATTAACCTTTGTAGGTTATTTAATGCCAAATCCATTTTTATACATATATAAATTAAATATATAGGATTTGGCTTGGTTTGGTTTTATGGCATATTAACCTTTGGAGGTTATTTAATGCCAAATCCATTTTTATAAATATATATATTAAATATGTAGGATTTGGTTTGGTTTGGTTTGGTTTTATGGCATATCAACCTTTGTAGGTTATTTAATGCCAAATCAATTTTATATTCATGAACACTTCTATTTTAAACTATTCAGGAGCCTATTAGGTGCTACCACTCTGGGCCAGGGTGGACATGGGAGTGATGGAAATAAAGGGATACTCAGCATTCCCCAAAGCCCCAGTTTTACTGGAATCTCACCATCAGATTGTTTAGTGTCATATCCAGGACACCCGTTTTGAGGGGTCTTGCCCCATTGTAGAGATGCAGTCGGTGTATTCTACAGCCCTAACCGACTGAGCCATATATAACTGTGTTCAAACTGTTTATATTAGAAACGAATACTTGAAACTATATAAATGTGCAAATAAATTATCATCAAATTGGATTAGTTTATTGAAACCATATAATCTCTGGAAAAAACAAAAGACTACCTTGGACATTAAACAAGTGTTGACATGCTATCAAAACCAACGAGCCAACCAACCAACCAACCCAAAAATTATGGCAAACGACTTTTGGTATTTCACTTCATGTTATATATCCCACAATGGTCTATACATAAGTTAGTTTAAACTATTCGGTTTAATGGCATATCAACCCTTGTGGGTAATTTAATGCCAAATCATATATATATATATATATTTCTTCATAGTTAAATAGATTCAAATATTGCTAAAACAATTATAAATGGTTTCAAGTATTCCTATCAAACACTAATAGTTCTATTTCATATTAATCATTTGTTTTCACACAGTTAAATGATTTCAGGTATTGCTAACACTAATAATTCTAAATAACTCTATATAATACTGTTCATTTGTTTGCACACAGTTAAATGGTTTTAAGTATAGTAAATGATTGAATAGGTTTATTTCACCCACAGATGAAATCTTTATAGCTATTACCACTCCGGGTCAGAGTGAACCGGTCAGTAATAACAATGAAGGGGTATTCCACATTCCCCAAAGCTCCACGACTGGAACCTCATCATCAGACTTTGGTATTTGTGTTCGATAGGACCGTGGGCAAAAAAAAAAACACTTCTAAGAAGTAACAGCACAAAGAAATTTAAATATAAATGCTATTCCTTAACCTCTTGGCACGAAATAGTCCTAGACAGTTTGACATGCCGTTAGAATCAATCAATCAATCATGTATTATAAAAGTCTGCTATCCTAGCTTGTTGACCGTTACACAACGTAAATAATTAATGTAGTCTCAAAAACGTCAACATTTTAGTCAGAACTTGTTTCAGTAATTATTTAACTGAGTGAATTAATTATTTCTGATTTTGGAGAGGAACTGAAAAAACCTATTTGAAAGTTCTATTTTTTGTCTTATTTATTCTCCACCCCACCCCACCCCCATTCGTAATGTGGCGTAATGGATAAAGTGCAAGGCTACAGTCTGGAAGTAAGCGAGTTCCAATTCCAGTTGCGCTATTATGTCCATTTTCGGAATGATATACAACTCTTTCATCCTCTTGGCTACTGTACAACTGCTATTCTTCTTTGGCCTTAGATAACCAACAAAGGTTGATACGCCATTAAACAGAGAATCCATAACGTCATTCATTATCCAAAAGTTTTCAATCGCAAAATATTTCTTATTAGTTATATCTTTTTTATCATATACACGTATTATTTGCAAAGTCAGTGATGGTTTCTCATCCTTTTCCAGACAGCAGAGATAGATAGATAGATAAAGAGACAGAGAGAGAGAGAAGAAATCTACCCAACAGATCTCAAAGTATTTTTAGTCGACGATTAAAACCGGATACTTACGCAACTTCTTTTGTTCCCAAGGCCATAAGAAGAGGTCGAAACTAAGCTCATTTTGTGTTGGTGTTTCAGCTCGAGGGGCATTACAGCGGCCATATTGCTACCAGTTCTTGTGGTTCAGGCATCATTCTACCTCTCTCCAAAAGTACTGCAATTTGGCGCCAATCGGCTAACTAGCGAATGAATTGATTAAATAACTGAATCCGTCACAGAGACATTTCGACGTTTGTGCGTCATCAGCGAATTATTTGAAAGAGATAAAACAGAAAAGAAGACGCCAAAGAAAAGGAAGAATTCATGTTTCTTTATATCAACGTTCCTTTGAAAATCATTAAACGAACGTCTATTGTTTTGCGAGCAAATCCTACCAATATAAACCGAAGCTAACGTCTTTACCGTCGGGAAATGATTAATAAACTAATTCATGTGATCAAAAGTAATGTCAGTCTTCGGGGTCATACGACTGGCTGGGTCGTGATTGACATTCTGTTGGAGTTTATTGGGGTTTTTTCAATATGTTTACAACATCGAATTTGATGAGCTTTCCACCCTGACCACGCAGTACGGCACTTGTGTTAAGTATTTGAATAAACAGGCAATCTGTATCTGTTTCATTTTCAGAGATAATAACAAGGACATTACATAAGAAACAAATACTAAATTTTATTGCAATCTGTATAAGTGGGTATTTATGGACCTCGATGTGGGCTAATGGTTTGCAAAACTAGTCTCGCAAGCGCCTTGCTATTAAACGGTGTGTTCTATTCTCAGTGAGTACCTCATATGGACATATTTCGTTGTTTTGAATGCTAGATTTCTGGAAAAAAAAATTAATAGAAATGTTAAAAGAAAAAAGTTAAGTTTATTTTCCTCCTTGTTCGGAATCGATGAAGGAGATTGAAAAGGCGAATCCATATTGTTAAATCTTGTGTTCTGGTTAGTGAACACAAGTAGTAGTAATAATAAGACAAACCACGATATGTGAGGTAAATAGTTATATTTATAGGAAAGAGTATTTACAAGAGAGAGACTGTTAGTAATAAGAACATAGGATTAGTGATAGAGCAATGACATACTTCAACAATAGGAACGGCTCTTCTGGTCTGACTGGAGGCTTATTTTATTTCTTTGTAAATAAATACAAAGAAGGCACAAGGCCTTAAGGTTTTTGGGGAGGGGAAGGGAGCGGTCTATGAAGGGAGTGGTATATGATTTTTATTTACAAAATATGATTTATGTACAATGAAGTGATGGAAATGGGAGAAAAAAAACCGAAAAATATATATACAAGAAAGAAAACAAGAAAAATTCCCCGTTTGGTTTCCCTCCCATCCCCCTGTCAATAAGATTTGGAGGCCGACTGTTTTCCGGGTCGAAAGAAACCGGAAACAAGCTGGACCTACCCTAGGTGGGGCGGGAATCCTAATCTACAGAGATAAAAGAAATAAAGGGTCGGGCGCGGTATGGGTCGATAGAAGTAGGTAATATGATTTTTTACATATGAATTTTCAAGATCTTCAATAAAAGCGGGCTGGGATTCAGGTTGAGGTACAAAAATAATAGGGATGGGGAAGATCTTGAGAAACTAACGACTAGATGAGGGGGACAATGACTCACAACATGCTGCTAACTAGGTTACAAGGGGGAAAAAAATTCTACTTACCAGGGATGGGGTCCCTAAGGACCCGTACCGTAGACGCCATGGGCCGGCAGAGGAGGGAAGGATGACTCCAACGTTGCCCCCTTTCGTACGACCAGGCTCGCTGCAGTCACCCACCTTTTGCTGAATGTTATGCGATCCAAGCGTTTTTTATCGCATCTGATTTTGACCCTCAGCTGATGCCGAAAATACAAAACCAGATCACGATGAGAAAAGTTTGCATCGTCATACAATCCCTTGTTTCGCGTCGTCCAAATCACCATTCGGGCTACAGCTAGGATCGCGAGAAACACCACACGCTTCTCACCGTGAAACGGAGGAAGAACGTTGTCTACGACGTAACCAACGTCGAGCAGCACAAGCTTTTTGGGTTCGATGCGAGCCGTCCACTCCCCGACGTGATCCCAAAACGGGCGGACTCGCTCGCAGTAGTAGAAGGCGTGCTCAGCCGTTTCTTCCAACCCACTGCCGCAGCGAGGGCAATCAGGCATGTCTGCCAGGTCCGCTTTGTAGTTCAAGTCGCGAAGGGGCAACGCATTCCGTGCAAGTCGCCAGGTGAGCGAGAACTCGGATTTGTTCAAGAAGCTCGATCCTGGCGCCCAATTCCAGTGAGAGCGGATCTCCTCCGCCGTCCAGCCGTGCCGCTCGCTGAGAGGATCAGAAGCGGAACCCACCACTAATTCCCGATACAGTTCCTTCCGAGGCCATGAAAGGTCACTGGACCCTAGAAGGTTACGAAGGGCCTTTCGGCACTCGCGGACAAACAGTGCTTCGCCCAAAGGCCAACGTCGACCTTCAGCCTTTGGGTCTGAGTTGAGGCGAGGAAAAGTCCGACTCGCCTTTCGTCTCCACACTGAGTCCCCCGTCAAGACACGGCCCAGATATGCAAGTCTTTCAGCAAGCCAGTGGCTCTCCAGATCAGGCATACCCAGACTCCCGTTGCGAGTACGTTGGATACAGACCTGCCTACGGACCATCGGTCTTGCACCTCCCCAGAGCAATCTGGAGAGGGATCGTTGCAGTACCAACCGATGTGCCTTAGGCAGAGGAAGTACAGCCAATCGGTAAAGGATCAAGGGGAAGACGTACGCGGCGCACGCCTCCGCCCTGCCCTTTAAGGACAACCTCCTTGAAAGCCAGATTCCCACCTGAGCATTCACCTTAGCATGTACTTCGGACCAATTTCGCTCCAGTTGGAGGTCGGGCCCAAACCACACCCCGAGGATGCGGATGGGTCCGTCACTCCAGCGGAAGGGCCCTGGAAGAGTATTGCTACCCCTCCAAGCACCGAGCCGCAAACCTTTGCTTTTGTCAAAATTGACCTTGGCCCCTGCAATCCGCTCATACTCGACAACCGCCTCTTTCACAGCCTCTATATCCTGGCGGCGGGATACAAACACTGTGACGTCATCAGTGAACGCGGAAACCCTGGCCGCAAGGCGGCCAACGAATGGGATACCGCGCAGTGCCGGACTTGTCCTCTCATCCCTAAGCCTGCAAAGGAGGGGCTCCAACGCGAGGACATAGAGAAGAGGAGACAGAGGGCAGCCTTGCCGGACCGAACGCTCGTTCGCGATCACCCCCGAACGCCTTCCGTTCACCTGCACCACTGCCTGAGGGTTGTGGTACATCATGCTAATCCATCTGCGGAACTCCGGTTAGAATCCGGCAGTCTCCAAAACAGACGCCAAGAACCGATGGTCAACCCTATCGAAGGCCTTGGACTGATCTAAACTGATCAGCGCGGATTCGGTGTCGTCTTTTATCCCCTCTAGGACCTCGCGAATCAAGTGCAGGTTGTCCTGGATCGATCTTCCCTTCACAGCAAAGGTCTGTTCGGGGCCGATCAGATCGCTAATGACAAGCTGTAAACGATTCGCTAAGACCCGGGCCAAAATCTTTAACTCTGTGTTAAGCAGAGTTATGGGCCTGTAATCATCTAAACCCTCCCAAACATGCCTGCCACCTTTCTTCAGCAATGTGATCACGCCCTTGGTAACGCTACCAGGGATGGCTCCCTGGGCGAACCAATGGTTGAACATATCCGTCAGAATAGGTACAAACATGTGCGACATCCTCAAGTACACTTCGTAGGGCAAACCATCTAGTCCCGGCGACTAGTTGAGGCCGACCTGCTTCAACGCGTCACGGACTTCGCATTCAGTAACCACACCCTCGCAGCTAGCCGCTTCAGCCGCCCCAAGACGGGGGAAGTCGGCGAGATAGCTACGAAACTCCTTGAGCGGGAGATCAGTGCAGCGGGCAAAGCGATCCCGAAAGGCGTCACGTATCTCACGACCCGATCGCAGCAGACGCCCGTCCGGGCTCTTGACAGATGCGATGTACCGATCGGGGAACCTTCGCACTTCTTCTTCACGCGCAGTCGCGTTTGATTTCACAGCTTCGTTGAGAACTCTTTTTAGCCTAGATCTAACTACTGATCCCTTGTAGCGCTCGCTACTCTCACGCTCAAGGTCCCTCCTAGCTAGCTCTACACCTAGGGAGTCCCCCCCAGCCACCGCCCGGGAGAGTCTATCATCTATAGATTTCGCCTCCGTGGTCATATCTAAGTTGAGCTGTCGACCGTATTTGGTGGCGAAATCTCTATTCCTATGCTTAAGAGAAACCCACCACCTATTCCCGGTAACCGCCCCCACTAACGCCCGCTGAATTAGGGATTCTAGCCGATCCCGGAAGTCCCGTATCTCCAGTAAGGAGGTATTGAACTTCCAGTAGCCGGCTAGACTAGGCCTATTAGCTAACCGCAGACTGACTCTAATGAGTTTATGGTCAGTCCACGCTATTAAGTGGAACGTGGGACAACTAAC
Source organism: Sepioteuthis lessoniana (assembly GCA_963585895.1). Classification (NCBI taxonomy): domain Eukaryota; kingdom Metazoa; phylum Mollusca; class Cephalopoda; order Myopsida; family Loliginidae; genus Sepioteuthis; species Sepioteuthis lessoniana. The sequence goes on from OY757935.1 coordinate 3,449,411, forward strand.
AAAATCCTTGTCAGCTCTTCTCACTAACACTCTGTCCAAGTAGGAACCTACTTTGGCAGAGGGCGATCTATCTAGCCACGTCCACATCTCCCGCCCTGGGTGATCAAGACGAAACCTGTCGACGAGACCGTGACAAGTCACGAAGCCGACAAGGCTGCTTTCACACCTTCCCAATCTGTTAGCTCCCCGCCCGACCTTATCTATCTTGGGATCAAGGATCGCATTCCAATCACCCATTAAGACTAGCCGCTTCGTATCGTCCAGGAACGGCGCCAACCGACGAAAAAAGGAAACCCTCTCCGCAGCGATATTGGACGCATAAACCGCAACTAGACGAAACTTGAAACTTTTCACGGCAACATCGGCCACAACCAACCGGCCCCCGTCACCTGCAAAAACAACGTCAACATCAGCATCAAGGCTGCGTCCAACTAGCAAAGAGACCCCAGCGCTGGTGCGGCTGCCGTATGCTGAGAAAACGTTAAAATCGCTTTCCAGCACCCGACAGTCGGCACCGCAAGTGAAGTGAGTCTCCTGCACTGCAGCAACATCCACTCCGAGGTTCTTGAGTTCAGCAAGCAAGTGCGTACACTTGCTTGAATCCCTCAGTCCCCTTACATTCAAACTGGCAAGGTTTAAAGCCATCAATCCAACTTACCTTACTCAGTGTCGACTACGGGCCGGAAATCCTTCGGGGTGAGGATGCCGACGGCCTGACGCAGGGAACCGGTGCCGAGCTCAGTGCTAAGTCGGTCGTCCCTGGTAATTCCCCCGACATCCATGGGGTACCTCAGCTTTAGGGACCTATAAAATGATGGGTGAACTAAAATCGGGACCCTGCCCGAACAAAAAGGAAGCATTTCTTTGAGGGAGGAATGATCCAATTCCGCCAGCCTCACATCCGCACAGCTGGCTTCCTGAATGAAGCGCCACAGCTCCCTTGTGCGGTTGCCAGCTGTGCGAACAAAGTTGGTCACCTTGGCTGCATCCCTAAACAAATACGGGTTAGATATATTTTTTTCATTTATGGATTTGAATGAAAATAATGGCTTTAAGAGTGTCTTTAATTGATGATCTGTGATTTTTGATGGGTCTGGTTCCTTACAAAGGGTGATTCCAATTAATGGTTTTCTAATTTGATTTGTTTCGGAATGGGTCCTTGTATGTGTTGGTGATGATGACGGTGATGGTCCAATTCTGTTTACGGATCTAGATCGGGAGAAAATTTTGGGCGTGGTGATCGGAGAGAGAGAAGGAAGAGTTGGTAGGAGGGGGGATTCTTTTGGTGTATGTTGAGCTGGGGAGTGGGGAATATGTGCTGGGCGTTGTGGGTTATTTTGTATGATTGGTGTTGGTCTTGGAGTTTTTTCTGTTGGTTTCTGGGGTTGAATGGGCAGGGGTTGTTTCTCCGGTTGTGGTTGTTGTTTCTTTGGTTTCGGTGTTGTAGGTAAGTTTTTACATTGTTTCTTTTCCCCATCTTTGTCTGAATCCCCACTGTCTCTTCTCCTTTTTAAGTTGAACGTTGTTTCCATTTCTTCTTGTTGGTTTTTTTGTTTTCTTTTTATTTGGTGTCTGTGTTGTCGCTGGTGCTGCTGCTATTGTAGTAGTAATAGTAGTTGTTGGTTTCGTTGGAGATGATTTCTTTTTATTCCCTTTTACTAGGGTCCACCCTTCTTCCTTTTCGGGTTGGACCCCTGTTTCCGGGTTTGAATTTGTCGATGTTGTATCTGTTGTTGTTGTAGTCGTTGTTGTCGTTGTCTTGGCGTTTATGGTATCAGACGTTGTGCTGGTTGTTTTGGGTCCAGTGATGGTGGTCTTTTGAGGGCAGGACCTCGAGAAATGTCCTAGCTTTTTACAGTTCCAACAAAGAGGTTTCCTGCCCTCTACGACCACCATCATCGTTGTGTCCCTGTATGTAATTGTATGAGGGATTGAGTGGAACCCTCCCCTATCTAGGATCATAGTAAAGACATAGTCACCGTAAGCGGTTCCATGCGCCGATGTAATGAGTGTGTATTCTTCCACGCCGCCATAAGTACTCAGATAGGCGGCGAGGACATCTCCATTTAGCTGCATTGAAGCATTGCAAACGGTGACTTTTATATGTCTTTTTCCTAGATATTCCGGTTGAAGCCGGAAGTACTTCGTGTTGATGTTGTTAGTAGCTAGCTTTTTAGCTAGCTCTTCTGTAGGTAACAAGACATCCCAGGTTGCAAAACTTCTTCTGCAGATGTATTTCCCTGGGATGCCTGCACTTTTTAAGGTCTCTTCAAACTTTTCCTTGTTTAAGCTTGCAAGTCTCCTGGTCTTTATGTCGGTTACTACAAATGATAGTGTCTTTGGTTCTACTGCCTGTACCAATTCAGGTATCGGCAAAATTTCATTTTCTCTAAAGTACTTAGCGTACTTGTTTACTCTATCACTTTCATAATCCGACGGTTTCTTTTTTTGTTTTTGTATCTGCGTCGACCAGGAGACTGCATTTTTCGGTGTAGTTTGTCCGGGTGGAATAGTTGAAGACAATGATAAGTCTTCCGGCTTCGGGGAGGGTTCAATGTCGATGAAAATGTCTTGAGTTATCGGTAAATGAGTCGTTGGATTTTGTGATGGCTTCCGAGATGGTTCCCCCATAGTTGCGTTTTTAAAACGGCAACAAGGGGGAATGGTGTTTGAAATGCGAATGGACTACAATAAATACAATGAATCGTTGAGTGAAAATATGACGGTCGTTTTGTTTTTTTGATTTTTTTTTTTTTTTTTAGAAAAGTAAAACAGTAAAATCGAGGTTTGACCCTCCTCTCAAACAAGTAACAATAACAATTTGTTTGAGGGAGGTCACGTAGCTGTAACAATAATAATACAATAACAACAGGTTTCAACAATAATAATTACTTACTTTTCCGTAGAATAACGTAAAAAAATCCAAAAAATGACGAAGTGGGCTTATCGCCAGACTAATCTCCACTACTGCCACAATGGCAGATGGAACAGCTCATTATGCTGAAAAGGTAGGTGATACCCAACATTAAATAACAATTATTTGAGAGGTATTTTAAACGGTTGTCCCATTAGCAAAAACCGTCGGTGTTAAATCAGTGTGATGACAGTTCAAGGTCAATTAAAAGCTTTGTTTTTCATTGGAAGAATTAATGTCAGGCGACTAAATTTTCACAAGTTAGAAGTTAGATAGTAACTTTGAATAAGTCAGCCGAGAAACCGCAGAGCGAGCGGTTGTCTATTTCCATCTTTGGTCCGACTAATTACTCATATGTACAGAATCGGTAAAATTATGCGAAGAAAAGTCGTCAATAATAAAGTTGAAAGAGCGTCGAGTCACGACGAAAGACGGCATGACGAGAAGTGACCACCGGCTGAGAAGATAATATGGCAATCAGAAGCGGTCATCGACCTTAAGAAGATTATTATATTACTATATTGTATTTTGAAAGAGTTGCCGATTGAGTTTGGATTCCTTGATTAAAATCTTTGAAGCTTATTGCAATTATGTGCCTTTTCAAATATTCATGAGCAGTAGCTTCTCTAGGTTTGGTTTGTTATGGTTTCTTTGTTTAATGGCATAGCAACCTTTTGTTGTATTTTGACCTTCGACCCGGCCCAAAATGCCATTCAAGGTGATGCACCGGAAGGAAGTGACACATTCTGATGGTAGTTATGAGAGGATAATCGCGTGGGCAGAAATTGGCTGATGAAATGGGACGAGCTAAAAAATCCCATGATACTCTCATAGACTGACGCACCGGAAGAGAGTGACCTCTGAACTGCATGACAGTTATTTCCACTTGAGGACGATTAAACATGCGATTTCAAAGATCGAGTGGGTGATCGAGTGAGCGTTGAACTATTATATAACTCAGTCAAGACAGAAGTCAAGTGGCAGTTCCATTAGAGTTGGAGAGGGAGTTGGACGAGATGTGGTAGGGAAAGCCACACCCGGCCGAGGGGGCCCTCGGGAACCCCGATGGAGTTTGGGGACCAGAGAAGTTGCTGATAAAATGCAGTAAAGAAAGCCAGCACCCAGCAGAGTGGACCCCAGGGCCTCCGGTTGAGCATCAGGAGAACGACAAAGACACCACGTTGACGGCCATAAGAGTGGGGGTCAAAATATTACAGTTTCTGTTCGGTCTCCAGCTCCCTCTCGCAGTAAAACCCCACACAACCTTTTCGAACCCTTACAAATAAAGTGCGAGATATATATATTCATAAAGAAGTCTTCCTGCGTCTGTCTTTATTATTGTGTCTTTATGATGCTGTAGATGACGATATTACACTTTGTGTCTTATTTAATGCCAAAGCCAGCCTTGAAAGAAGGACAGTAATGATACTATGTAACCCAGTGCTGGAAGGATAAGGAGGTCAATACCTTTCCCAAGGGTATTTGTCTGAAAGTGAACGGAGTTGAACTCGCATACTACGATGTCACCGTCCAGCACTTTAGCCACTATGTCATGGGGACTCCGGGCTTGAACAGAGGTCTGTCATCAAAATTTTGCAAAGAAGTGCGAACCATGTGTAATGCGCACGGAAAAGCTTGTCTTTGTCAAAAAAGTTTTACAAATAGGCAAAACACGGGTTTGCCACAATAAACCTAACTCGAAAAGACAGTCCATGGAATAGAAACCATGACTCTCCAGTAAAGAAAAGGTTCCGTGTGCAGTATTTATTTCTTTGTAAATAGTTACCCTGTAAACAGTGCTTCCAATTGTAAACTCCTTAAGCAAAATTCACCCTAATTATTGAATGATCTTCGTATGTGTATTACATATTAATTAAATTGTTATTTGATATTTTTATTATTTATTGTAGAGGCAACAATAAAAATTATATGTAATAAAATTGCATATAGTTCTTTTTCGCTTAATTGGCACCTTTGGATTTTTTTTTTCGTTCCATTGAATTTTCACGACTTCTATATAGATAATTTTCTTGCTTCTGATTGCGACCGGGATTAAATATATTCCAAATTGTTTTCAATGCCTGAAACAAAGTCGAAGTCTGTGGATTTGTCTATAATCTTTTTAAAATAATCTTATATTTTCGTTTATCAGTTTTTAAAGAAGCAAAAGTAAGAGGAAGAAAAAGAAAAAAAACGAAACCAATATACCAGTTTAAATTCTTCAAACATTTCAATCAAGTTATATTATTTAAAAAAAACTGCTTAGTCCACCGAAATGAAACTTTTTTTATTTTTTCGATCGGTTGGACTTATTGATATCTCTTCTTGTTTCTCTCATGATGGATTAACTTAATGAAAGCAAGATTCACAAATAATCCGTTTTCAGAATATCGTCATTAAGAAGAAAGGAAAAAGAAATAATTATATGACGTTTATTTGTTGTTGTTGTTGTTGTTTTTTTTTTTTTTTTTTTAAGAGAAAGAAAAAAGGCCGAACGCTTTATTAAACTCCGTTGTGCCGGAATCAAAATGGAGAAATACAATATAGTTAGAAGCAATTTGAAGACAATGTACTTTTCTTCCTTGCCGTTTTGATCGAATCAATATTCACAGGAAACTGCGTCATACAAAAGGTTTTTCTTTTCTCTTCTTTAAATTTACCTAATAATTATACAAATGAAAGGACAGAAAGAAGATATTCGTTAATCCCAACAAAAATATTGAATTTAATTAACTTTAAAAAGGAGGAATAAAAAATCAAATTGTCACTAAATAAAAACAAGAAATTTCAGTTGACAATTGAAAAACTTTCAGGAAATAACTTTTTCAATGTAATCTGCACAATTTTTATCTTTTGAGGGCTTTGCCCAACATCCAGTACAAAAGAGGTGGAGGGGGCTAAATAAATATATATCTCTTCGTGTCAATTTCCACTTTTGATTCACCTACATTTTAATTTCTGTCTCCCGGATTATCTCAAGGATTATCTCACAGCTGATTCTAGTCTTGAACTGCTAACAATCGACCGGAGAGATTATCTTCATTCAAATGGATCCGACGATGAAGGTCAAGTACACACCCAAAACCACTCATCTCCAGCATCAGCACCGCCATGACTCCACCAAATCGATAGACTGAAATTTGTTCAGGCTTTACTTCTTTTTATCAAGTTGGCTGCAACGTGTTATCCTTACTTCCATTCTTGTTCAAATCCGGTGTGTTACGAGACGTAAACAGTCCCTTATATGACTGTCAACCGGGATGATGATCGCCTTAAAAAATGGCAATCACTTTGGCGCGGGAAACGTGTCTCTGGGTTTTGGGGGGGGTTGTTTTGTTTTGTTTTTTTGTTTTTTTAACTTATGCTTCATTCAAAAACAAAAGATCCATTTCTCCAACTCACTCTCAACAATCGAATTTTGATCATAGCAATTCTTTCTCTGAACTTCTGAAATGAGAAATTATTATTCGTCATAAGTGCTTAGCCATATTAGATACGAATAGTAAAATGGTTGTTATTCAGAATAAAGGATGTTAATGGTTGGTTGGTTGGTTGGTTGGTTGGTATTTTACAGCATTTCAACCTTTCTGGGCTATTTAATGCGAAATCTTGTTTATATATATATATATATATATATATATATATATATATATATATGCGCGAATATTTTGTTAGTAAATTTATTTTCGAACGGACCTCATTTGTTTGAACACAGTTAAATGGTTTTAAGTATTCCCATCAAACACTAACAATTCTTTTCAACGTCAATCATTTGATTGCACACAGGTGAATTGTTTCAAGTATTCCTATCTAGCATAAGTAATTCTATTCAAGTAATCCAATGTAATATAGATAATTTGCGTACAGGTACCTTATTTTCACCAACTAATAATAACAATTCTTAGTGAATGATTAAACAGTTCTATTTGACCCATAGATGAGATCCTGACAGATATTACCATTCCGGGTCCGAGTGGACTTGAGAGTAATAGCAATAAAAGTCAACTCCACATTCCCCAAAGATCCAAGACTGGAACCTCACTTTCATATGCTGGTATATTTTACCCAGCACCCTCGTTGAGGGGGTCTTACTCCTACACAGATGCCGTCAATGTGTTGTACAGTCCCAGCTGACAAGACGGACAAAGGATATAGAAGCCATTTTATTAAAGATCAGGATAATTATTCATAAGCAGTATTTACTCATATTGCATACTCATGTCGTGAAACTACCTTGTTTGGGGTGGGGGTTGTAGAATACGTTGACTACATCCTCTGTAGAGGGGTGAGAATGTTTTGGATATTACATCCGGTGGTGAGGATCTTGTTATGAAGCTCTGGAGAATGTGAACTTCCCCTTCACTGCCATTACTCCCAGCTCCACTCTCACCGGGCGTAGTCGTACCAATTAAAGACCAATCTATGGCTCATGAGGTTCTTTAAAAGTATTAATATTAAATAGAAACCCGTAAAATTATTTAACTATGTGCAAACAAATTATCATTATTGAATGAAATTATTAAGGCAAGATAAAATTACTTGAAACCCTTTAAGTGTATACAAATTATTTGTATTAAGAATAATTACTTAAAGCTATAATTGAACAAGTCCTGGCGGCAACACCCAACAAGGCACCAATTATACGGCCACCAGCTTCCCATCACGAAAACTATCCAAGTTAGACGAACCAGACATGCAGGACACTGCTGGAGAAGCAGGGACGAGCTCATAAGTGATGTACTCCTATGGACCCCCACATATGGCCGGGCAAAAGCAGGACGACCATCTCGAACATACATTCAGCAGCTATGTGAGGATACGGGATGTAGCCCTGAAGACTTGCCAGAGGCGATGAACGATAGGGAGAAGTGGTGAGAGAGGATCAGGGATATCCATGCTAGTGGCGTGACATGATGACGATGATAATTGAATACTAAGGATTATTATTTTTTTTATTGATAATCGCTTGTAACCCTATAATCGCTTGAAAATTACTGGCCTTAGATAGGAATATTTAAAACTAAATAACGGTATGAAAACAAATGATTGCTTTTCGATAAAAATAATTACTTGAAACCATATCATTTCTTGCTCATAGTTGGAATTAGATAGGTTGGTTGGTTGGTTGGTTGGTTTTATGGCATATCAGGCTTTGTAGGTTAGTTAACGCCAAATCCATTTTTATGCAAATAGTCAGTTTTATTTCAAACAATTCAATTTAGCATGAGTACACTGTTTAATTGTCAAAAACATTTCTATTTCAAGCTCTTCAGTTTATTCAAAGAGTTCTAATTCAGCTAATTCATTTTAGTTTAAGTATAGATTTTGTTTACACTCAGTTAAATGTCAAACCAGTTCTATATTAAACAATTCAGTTTATCGTAAGAGCAGTTTCAATGTTAAAAACAGTTCTATTTCATACGATTCAGTTTAGCATAAGTTCGCAGTTTAAATGCAAGTACACAGTTTAATTATGAAAAACATTTCTTTTTCAAGGTATTCAGTTTAGTCAAACAGTTCTAATGCAAACAATTCAGTTTAGCACACGTATGCAGTTTAATTCTATTTAACCCATAGATAGGGCCCTATCAAGTGCTACCATTCCAGGCCAGAGTGGACCTGGGAGCAATGGCAGTGAAGGAGTACTCTGCATCCCCCAAAGCCCAAGCATCACTGGAACCTTATCATCAGATTGTTTAGTGTCATATTCAGGACAATTGTTGGGGGGGGGGATCTTACCCCTCTGCAGAGATGCAGTCGGTGTATTCTACAGCCCCAGCCGACTGGGCAAGGAATTAGATAGAAATACTTGAAATCACATAATTTCTTGCAAATTATTGGCATTAGATTAGAATACTTGAAACCATATAACTGAGTAAAGAAATATAATCAAATAGAAAAAATCACTGGAATCCATATAATTACTTGCAGATTATTGGCGTCCGGTAAGAACACTTGAAATCACATTACTGTGGGCAAAATAATAATAATATTAAATGGGAATATTAACTAGAAAATTGCTTGCAGATTACGTTTGGCTGTAGTTGGGTTTTTAGGCATATCAACCATTGTAGGTTATTTAATGCCAAATCCTCTTTATACATATACATTAAATATATAGGATTTAGTTTGATTTGGTTTTATGGCATATCAACCATTGTTGGTTATTTAATGCCAAATCCTCTTTATACATATATATTAAATATATAGGATTTTGTTTGATTTGGTTTTATGGCATATCAACCATTGTTGGTTATTTAATGCCAAATCCTCTTTATACATATATATTAAATATATAGGATTTGGTTTGCATGGGGTTTATGGCATATCAACCATTGTAGTTTATTTAATGAAAAATTCTCTTTATACATATATATTAAATATATAGGATTTGGTTTGGTTTGGTTTTATGGCATATCAACCATTGCAGGTTATTTAATGCCAAATCCTCTTTATACATATATACTAAATATATAGGATTTGGTTTGGTCGACTTTTATGGCATATTAACCATTGTGGGTTACTTAATGCCTTTTTATGTATATATATCAAATATACATCATTTGTAAACACATTTCGGAGATAGCATTTTTTTTAAATGAGCCTGAGCTCATTTTTTTTGTCCCCAGTTGAATGGTTTCAAGTATTTCTATTTACTATTAATCATTTGTTTGCAGACAGTTAAATGGATATATATATATATATATATATATATATATATATATATATGTGTGTGTGTGTGTGTGTGTGTGTGTGTGTGTATATATATATATATATATATATATATATATATATATATATATATATATGATTTATAAGAGAGTAATTTTTTTGTACACAAGTGGATAGGAAGAGCGAGAAAGTCAAGAGAATCATTGCTGTCGTCATATCTTAATCATGGTGATGGTTGGTTACTTGGTTGAATTTTATGGCATATCAACCATTGTAGGTTATTTAATGCCATCTCATCTTTTTATATATATATTTAATATACATGATTTGGTTTGGTTGGTTTTTATGAAATATCAACCATTGTAGGTTATTTAATGCTAAATCCTCGTTATATATATATGTGTCTTAAATATATATGATTTTGTTTGATTAGGTTTAATGGCATATCAGCTATTGAAGGTTATTTAATGCCAAATCCTCTTTATACATATATATTACATATGTATGGTTTGGTTTGATTTGGTTTGGTTTTATGGCATATCAACAATTGTAGTTTATTCAATGTCAAATCCTCTTTATACATATATATTAAATATATAGGATTTGGTTTGGTTAGGTTTTATGGCACATCAACTATTGTAGGTTATTTAATGCCAAATCTTCTTTATACATATATATTAAATATATAGGATTTGATTTGGTTTGGTTTTATGGCACATCAACTATTGTAGTTTATTTAATGCCAAATCTTCTTTATACATATATATCAAATATATAGGATTTGGTTTGGTTTGGTTTTATGGCATATCAACCATTGTAGTTTATTTAATGCCAAATCCTCTTTCTACATATAGATTAAATATGATACTTAAACACATTTTGTTGATAGTATTTTGAACGAGACAACGCATGTTTTTTCTCACAGGTTTCAAGTATTGCCATATAAAAGTCACTATTTAACATCATTTATTTGTTTGTACACATAGTTTGTAGCTAATTTCATTTTTAAATGATTAATAAGTAATTCGTTTGCACACTAGTAGTGCTATTGTTTCTACGCAGTTAAATGCTTTCAATTATTGCAATCTAGTAGTAATATTTCTATTCAATATTAATCTTTTGTTTGCAGTGGTTACAAGTATTGCTATTGAACACTCCTAATTCTATTCAATAATATTCATTCATTTGCGCACAGACAAATGTTTCCAAGTATTGTTATGTAATACAAATAATTCAATTTAGGCAAACAGTTAAAGAGTTACAAGTATTGCTATTGAACACTCCTAATTCTATTCAATACTATTTGTTCGTTTGCACACAGGTAAATGGTTACAAGTACTGCTAAAAATCACCAACAATTCAATTAAACATCATTCATTTGTTTACACACAGTTTAAATGTCAAATAGTTCTCTTTGACCATAGATAGGACCCTATCAGGCGCTCCCACTCTAGGTTAGAGTAGACCTGGGAGCAATGGCAATGAAAGGGTACTCCATATTCCCCAAAGCTTCAGGGCTGGAGACTCGCCATCGGATAGTTTAATATCATATCAGGACACTCGTTGGAAGGTTATCCTACCTCTCTGTTGAGATGGAGTCGCTGTATTCTACTGCCCCGGCCGACTGGGCTCTTGCAGATCATTGACATTAAATAAGAATACTAGAAACGATATAACTGTGTTCATTTTATTTGTATTAAAATAGTTTCTTGAAACTATAATCGTTTACTAAGGATTTTTATTAATACTATTTACTTAAAAGCATATAATTGCTTCCAGATAATTTGCGCTGGACATGAAAACTTAAACCCATACAAATGTGCAAACAAATGATACTTTAAAATCATTTGATTGTGGATAGATTATTAGTATTAGAAAGGAATACTTGAAACAATACAAATATGAGTAAACAGTAGGCAATTAATAGTGAACTTGAAAGACAAAATAATGCAACCTTGAAGATATATCACCCTGTTAGGCTACTTCGACTATAGCTCCACTGAAGAAGAATAAGACCCCCTCCGCAAAAAAAAGGTTGTCCTGGTTATGATATTAAACTGCATCCGGTGGCAACGTCCCTATTCAGGAGATGTGGGAAGTGTAGAGTACACCTTCTTTGCCATTACTCCCAGGTTCACTTTGAACTGAAGTGTTAGCACTCTTTATGATCCTATCTATGGGTCAAATAGATATGCTTAAAATTATTTGTATTTAATAGAATTGTTTGGTTTGGTTTGGTTTGTTTTGGTTTTATGGCATATCAACCACTATTGATTATGTAATGCCAAATCATCTTTATACATATATATTAAATACATATGATTTGGTTTGGTTGGGTTTTATGGCATATCAACTATTGTAGGTTATTTAATGCCAAATCCTTTTTATACATATATATCAAATATATATGATTTGTAAACACATTCTTAAACGAGCCTCAGCTCTTTTTTTTTGCACACAGTTAAATGGTTTCAAGTATTGCTATATAACAGTCTCAATTTGATATCAGTCATTTATTTGCACACATAGTTTGTTCTATTTGACCCATAGATAAAACCGTATCAGGCGCTACCACTCCGGGACAGAGTGGACCTGGGAGCAATGGCTATGAAGGGGTACTCTGCATTCCCCAAATCTCCAAGGCTGGAGCCTCGCCATCAGATGGTTTAATGTCTTATCCAGGACACTGTTGGGGGTAGGATCTTACCCCTCAGCAGAGATGGAGCCGGTGTATTCTATAGCCTAGCCAATTGGGTTGACTAGAATTGTGTGTAAATAAAAGTCTCTTAAGAAACAACATCAAAAATATAATTATGATTGCAATTTTTAAACTCTTGACCAAAAATAACTCTAGACGGGTTGACATGCCATTGAAATCTATTAGTTAGTCTATGAATTATTTCGTTGTCTCGACGAGCAGTTTTCAGGGACAGTAGTGCCGAGGAAGGAAGGGGAATTTTTTCAGGTGTCTGTTGATTGACACTCTGTGTTGGTGCCTTTTGACAGGTTGATAAGCATTCGCTTTTCTTTATATCGATTTTTAAGTTGAATTCGGATGCTGCATTTGCAAATGCATCCTCCAATTTTTGTATATCTTCTTCACTGAGTGCTATTCGTTGTCAATCATCTGCAAACAGCATTTCTCAAAACAACATCTGTGATGTCTCCTTTTAATATTGAAGAGTGTCACATCATAGTTGAATTTTAGACTGCTTTATTAGCACCCGAAAAGGGGTGTCCTCGTGGTGTAATGGTTAAAGCGATGGACTGCGGATTCGTAGTACGCGTGTTCGTACTCCAGTCGCGCTATTACGTTCACTTTCGGGCAAATACCTTTGGGAAAGGTATGAACCCCCTTATCCTCCCAGCTATGGGTTAAATAGTACCACTACTGTTCTTCTAGGAGAATGACTTTGGCATTAAATAACCTAAAAAGAGTTGATATGCCATTAAACAAAAAAACCAAACCAAACCTTGCACCCAAAAAGCTACTTCTAGCATAAATATAAAACATATATAAATGACATCTTAAAGAATATCGAGAATTATAAGTCTTTTCTTTTTCGGTTTCAAAAATGACGTCATTTTACTTCGTCTTGTGGACTTCAATCCCCACTTTGATATTTTCCGTTTAAATCCTTTCTTTTTCGGCTTCAAAAATGACGTCATTTTACTTCGTCTTGTAGACTTCAATTCCCATTTTGATATTTTCCGTTTAAATCCTTTCTCCTTTGGCTTCAAAAATGACGTAATTTTACTTTGCTTTGTAGACTTCAATTCATACTATAATATTCATACGAGGGAATTTATTCCAAGAGGTCTATATGGACCACTTTTGAGAAGCCCTTCTTTAGAGCTTCCATAAATGACGTTATTTTTATTCGACTTCTAAACTCCAGTAAATAACTATCTTTCAGTTTTGATACTGACATAATCAAAAACAAAATGACATCCATTAATTTTTTTATCAGGACCAAGACAAACATCAAATAAATTAGCAACAAAACGCTTCATATTTACCGTTGGATTCTAATAATAGAAAGCAAAAATCTCAGTTACTCTTCGAGTCGGTCATTTCTTCCGGTTGAACAGTCTGATGTGTGAAATTCTAGACTTCTGAACGTGTAATTGTTCGAACTAGACTCGCTGGTCTACCTGATTATCAGTTAATCCTACAGAATGATTATCAGTCCACTACTCACAATATCGTATGTCTATCTCGGCCGACGGGTCGAGAATCAGTCAATTTTTTTAAGTTCTCCTCGGAAGGTTGTATCATATGTAACAAAATTGTTCGTTTCAATTACTCATCAAATAAAGAAGAATGGGGGTCTAAAAAGTTCTCGGATTGACCAAGATTAAACATGCGGAACAATATGTACGTTTCTTGACGTCCAAGAGGCGTTTATTCTACAGTTTGACACACTTTGCACATCGTTTGCCCAGTCGGCTGGGGCTGTAGAATACACCGACTGCTTCTCTGCAGAGGAGTAAGACCCCCACCCCAACGAGTATCCTCGATATGACACTAAACAATCTGATGGTGAGGTTCCTGCAATGCTGGAGCTTTGGGGAATGCAGAGTACCCCTTCATTGCCATCGCTCTCAGGTCTACTCTGGCCCGGAGTGGTTGCACCTGATAGCGCCCAATCAATGAGTTTAATAGAACTAACAGCATACTTATGCTAAACTGAATTGTTTAAGTAAACTAAATAGCTTGAAATAGAAATGTTTTTGACAATTAAACCGTACTTACATTTAAACTGCGTGCTTATGCTTAACTGAATTATTTGAAATAGAACTGTTTTCGACATTAAAACTGTATTTACACTTAACTGAATTGTTACATATAACTGCTTGAATAGTTTGAAATATAAATGTTTTTGACACTTAAACTATGTACTTATGCTAAACTGAATTGTTTTAAATAGAACTGATTATTTACATAAAAATGGATTTGGCGTTAAATAACCTACATATGCCATAAAACCCAACCAACCAAACCAAACCTTTGCACATCATTACTCACGTTTTTTTAATCCTTAAAAAAAGGAAAAAAACTTGGTCGGGTAAAGATCTTTTTAGCGCCTCCTACTTGTTTTAGCATCATCTTTGCTTAAGTAAAAATAGGTTTCGACTCTTGAAACAATCTTTCTTCTCTGTGTTTTCAGTATTGAGACGGAAGCTGTATTAACCAATACAGAAATGAACAATGAATAAAATTATTTTTGTCCCATAATTTTTAGTACATTTCTATATAGATTCCTTAAAGTAAATGTGACATTCATTGTGAAACAGGTTTTGAATTTTGCGATGTGTGTTCAAATAGTATTTAAACGGAAGTTGTATTTACCTAAACTGAAATGAATAAACTATTTTTGTCCCAGAATAGTTAGTTCATTTGTATATATATTTTCATACTAAATGTAATATTCATTATGGAACAAAGGTAGTATTTCGCGAAGTGAGTTCAAAAAGTATCGAGACTGAAGCTGTATTTACCAAAACGAAATTAAATGATGAATGAAACAATAATCGTCCCATAATAGTTGGTACATTTGTATTGACATTTCTTCTACTAAATATAATATTCATTTTGGGACAGATACTGTATTATGCCTGATGTGTCCAAAAAGTCTTAAGACTTAATCTGTATTTACCGAGACAAATATGAATAATGAATGAAAAAATTTTTGCTCAAGTAAAAAAAAGACTTTGATGATTGGCGTAATACAATCTTGAATTTGCGCTATACTAAGCAAACGAAAAATTTTGGATACATAGGCACTTTAAAAAGATTTTTTTTCAAAAAAAATCTCTCTTTTGCACCTAATTCAGTCGTGAATAATTCCTCTCATAAAAATTATTCAGTTAAAACTTTGCTGCCCCTTCTCGACTATTAAATCACCGCCATTATTCTTTTAGGCATGGATTTCACTAATTTGAGGCAATATTCTTTATCAAAGTGGTTATCACTTTCCCGAATGGTAGTTAATAAATTTTCTTTGCGAAAGAGAATTTTCTCGTGGGACTTTTTTTCTTAATTTGCCCTATGAATTTTTAATTGGATTTATATCCGGACTGTTCACTGGCCATGTCATTGATTTTATACGCATTCGCTGGAGGCAATTTTGAATCCCTTTCGCTTGGTGACAAGATGCATTATCATCCTGAAAAATAACTTCATCACCAAACAAATTTTCAATCACTGAAATAAGAAAATTATCCAGGATTTCCATGAACACATGTTCATTGACTGTTTAGGTAATGATTGCTATCTATCCTGGTCCTTTAAATGTCATGCAACCGCATATTATAAATGACTCGGGAAATTTATTTGTTTTCTTCAGGCAGTAATCTTTATATGTTTATATCCGGCATTAGACAAAGCCTTCAGCATCATCACCTTGGGCAATGCAGATTACTGAATATCACTTTCATTCAATTGCCCACACTCCATAATTGTTTCTCTTTGAACTTCTTTGACTTAATTTTCTTATGTTTGTTTGTTACCATTGGATTCTGTTTGACTTTTCTGGATGTAAATCCTATTTCATTCAATCGGTTTCTTGCAGTTATGTCACAAACAGTGACTCCTGCTTCGATCCATTTCTTTTTTTTTTTTTTTTTTTTTTTCACCTACTTTGTTGTACATTTCTTATTTTCAAATTATTTTGTGTTTTCTATCCTGACGCTTTGATGCCTTTCGTGGTCTACCCGATTGTTTTCCTTTTTTAACCACCCCATTTCTTTCATATTCGCACAAAATTTTAGACACAACTGATTGGGAACAACCAACATCTTTCGCCACACTTCCCTATGCATTGCTTTCTTGAATGAGTTGTACAATCATTTCTATTGTTTCAATTGACAGTTCTTTTGTTGGAGGCCATGTTCCCTTTCAGTTATTTATACCTAACAGTTTGTTGAGGTCTGCAAAGAATTATCTTTTAACAGTAGATCGATTTGCATATCTAGGCTTTTACCGGTATTTGTTTTTAGGAAGGCAGATAATTATCTGCCTTTCCTAAAAACAAATACCGGCAAAAGCCAAGATATGCAAATCTTGAGGCAAACATTATGGAATAATCTGATTATAATCAGATTATTTTTTTAATGTTTGCCTCAAGATTGCGTAATTCATTAATATTTTCTTCTGCTTGACATTGAAAAAAATTATACTATTAATTTAAATAGTTTAATCTTATTTGCTTGGTATATTTTATGCGACTTTGCCTTTTCATATGATTGTTTGCCCAAATGAATCCAAAAGGCAATGCCAAATACACTAAGACATTTTAATCTTTTGATTTAAAAAGAATTTAAAAAAAACTCCTACATATCTGTAAGATAAAAATGAAACTTTTCCGAATAGCTTGCAACCGTCTTTCTTTTAAGACAATTTCTTGTAAAACGAGCAACCGCCTTTCTTGTAAGACAATTTCTTGTAAAACGAGCAAAAAGGCAATATTTTTCGGGATTTTGGGCGCTAGGCCCAAAATCCCGAAAAATATTGCCTTTTTGCTCATTTTAACCGTGTGCAAAAAATGACTAATATTAAATAGAATAATTAGTATTAGAGAGGAATATATCAGCAGCAGCATCCTACTCGTACGGATTTTCCTAACTCTCTCTCTCTCTCTCTCTCTCTCTCTCTCTCTCTCTCTCTCTCTCTCTCTCCCCATACGTCTCTATTATCCATTGCTTCCGGCAGGTCTTCCTGGCTAAATCCTGCGTCCGTACATATCTGTTATAGATAAGTTCTAGCAGGTCGTTATACACTTATGCGTTCGTGTGAAAGGATCCATAGGAGAACGTCGCCAATGAGTACGTCCTTGCTGCTCCAGCAGTGACCCGCATGTCTTGTTCGTCTAATTTGTATGGTCTTCCCAATGGGTGGTAGGTGGCCGTACAGCCGCTGTTTAGTGAAGTATTGCTTCCCGGATACAATCAACTGTGTGCAAACAAATCATCTCTAACAACTCGTTTAAAAATAAATTTGCCTACAAACTATTCACTTACAATTCGTATATATAAAAAAGATTTGGCTTTGAATAACCCACATGGATTGATATGCCATAAACATCAATCAACTGAACAAGTATCTTTTAATTTGCTCCGCGAAGTGAATTTTTTCTTTGCAATTTGTTGCCATTTTCCTAGGACAGTATTTTTCATCCATGTTTCGCTTCGGTGTATACAAATATTTCTGGGTCTATCTTGGTTTTTCTTTCTCTTTTACAATTCGGAATATAGCGGATAGTCGTCTGTGGTAAATCATTTAAATGTGAACCAGCCATCTTAGGTTTTTCTGTATGAGAATATTCAACATAAATGAAGGTCAACTTGTCTTAAGTTTTCAATGTTTGTGACTTTATCTTTTAATGTGATTGTCATAGTCTGTTTTATATGTCTCATCCCGTAAACAAAGAATCTTTTGAAGTAAGAACTGTCACCGCATTGTATGGTGGGGTAGATAGTGCAACTGTTCGATATCCTTTGCAGGTAACAATGGATGATCACGTGATACTTCTTCCACCGCCTTTTTCTTTGTCGAATGAAACACTTGCTTTTCCCCCGTCTATAAATTACGCCCAGTCATCGGGACTTAAAACTCGCTGACTGTATCTGGGTGCCTACGGTGGTGTAATGGTTAGTAAGCTAAACTTGCAAGCCACGAGTGAGTTCGATTCTAATTGAGTGCCCCATTCATATGGCCTGGTGCCACATCGAAGCAAAAAGCTTTGTAAATTACTACGCTGACTGTATCTTCTGCAGAGGGGTAAGACCCCCGCAAATAAAATAGAGTGTCCTGAGTATGACACAAAACTGCCTATGATGGTGAGGCTCCAGATCAGGGGACTGTGTAGTACCTCTTTATCGTCATTTACTTTTAGGTCGACTCTGGCCCGCAGTGGTAGTACTTGTTAGGGACTCATCTATGGCTCAAATAGATCTGTTTTAAAATTATTTGCATTCCATAAAACTGTGTGCAAAAAAATCATAAAAAACAACACAAATAATGTAAATGTTCAATGAATATGATTCCCTAACCCTTAGACACGAAATAATCCTATACAAGTTAACATGCTATTAAAATCAACTTATTAATCACCAAATCATCAAACTCAATATCAGAGTTGATAAATGCTTAAAAATCGAAAGAACTGAACTGTCTTATGGTCAGACTCATGACCATTACTTGGCATCCTGGGCGACTTGGATCGGTTCTGGCTGTGGAATGGTGTGAAACTAGGTGAGTCGAGAATGAGGGCCCGTTTAACCCTTCTCTCACCATTATTGGGAGTAACATATAAATGTATGACATGTAACATAATGCCTACGTTCTTTTATTGATTTTTTAATGTTTTGAACTCGTCCTGCCGGCGGGTCATAGATAACGCCAACTGCATCACCCACAGAAGAGTAAGACCCATCGCCCCGCAAGACAAAACGATTTTGCTTTTTGCACCTGTTTTTTTTTTTTGTTTTTTTGTTTTTTTTCCTCTTGGTAATTAATGATTGTGAATCAGGATTAAATCCTTGGAACTTTTTCTTCTTCCTTAACTAAAAAAAAATTAAATAAAAAATAAAACATAAAATAAAATCCATTTTAATGAGCTTGTTGGCATAGCTACTCCGGAAAAGATAGCCATATTGTCTTGCCTTAAAGACATAACATTTAATAAAGGTTTAATGAGGTCGTCATCGCGCATATGAAAATCAGGATACGTTTAATTCTCACGTTAAAGTTTGTTTATTTTTTTAATTTTTTTTTTTTTAAGAATTGACATTTTGAAAATCTGACGACTGAATAATGATTTGTAAATTGCCGATTCGCTCATTGACTTGGGGTATTTATTTCGTTCCAATCTTGCACTCTCAATAAGATCTCGTTACGAGCTATATTGAAAAAATCCTGGAAGCAACATCCCACAAAACTGAAGCTGTAAGGCCACCTACCTCCCATCTCTAAAACCATCCAGATCAGATGAACAAGATATGTGAGACACTGCTGGAGGAGTAAGGAAAACTCATAAGTGATGTTCTCCTGTGGACCCCATCACACGGACGTGCAGGTGTTGGACGACCGGTTAGAACCTATCATACAACAGCTCTGTATGGACACAGGGTGTGGTCTAGAGGACTAGTCAAATGCGATGGACGATAGAGGCGAATGGCGAGTGAGAATCAGGTAATTCTGAGCAAGTGGCCCGACATGATGATGATGATGATGATGATCCATAAAATCCTTATCGTTATTAAAAATAGAACAGCCTGTTTGTTTGTTGTTTTTTTTTGGGGGGGGTTGTTTTTAGGGGCGGTATTTTTTTCGGAATCCAAATCTCTTAAGTTATAAAACAATTATTAAGAAATTAGCATAGTGTCCATCAAAAATCATAGGTTCGATATCTTAGCCTTATTTTGACAACCGGGTAAAAGAGAGGAGGGGGTGTCCTCGGAGTGTAAAGGTTAAAGCGATGGACTGCGAAATCGTAGTAAGCGAGTTCGAACTCTAGTCACTTTCGGACAAATACCGTTGTGAAAGGTATGAACCCCCTTATCCTCCCAGCTATGGGTTAAATAGTACCACTACTGTTCTTCTAGAAGGATGGCTTTGGCATTAAATAACCAACGAATGTTGATATGCCATTAAACAAAGAAACCAAACCGAAGAAAGGAGTTATATTCTTCTGAAATAATTATCATAAAGACATGAGGTATTTGCCCGATTCATAGAATTCGCCACACATTTACCATCTTAATAATTATCATCTTGTCTTGAAGCTCTTGGAGAATTTTGTGTACGATAAGCTCTTTTTTTTAGAACCCGGCAGCTGAGAGGGAAAAAGTCTTCAGGGGGTTTTATTGACTATAGAAATATTGATTTCTTAGAACAACAATATAAACAGAACAAAAATATGAATATCACAGAATTGGTCTTTATTTTTCCCCGCATTCTCAGGTTTGTTCAAAAAGATAGAAAACTAAAGGTGTATTTACGAAGGCAGAAAATGAACAATGATAGTACATTTGTATCTATATTTCATATACTAAATGTAACATTCATTATGGGACAGAAGTGGTATTATGCGAGGTGAGTTCAAAAAGTATCAAGTATGAAGCTGTATTTACTAAGACAGAAATGAACAATGAATTGGATTATTTTCGTCCCATAATTGTTGGTACATTTGTATAAACCTTTCTTATACTAAATATAACATTCTTTATGGGACAGAGGTAGTATTATGCGAGGTATATTCCAAATATATCAAGACTGTATTTACTAAAACGGAAAATGAGCAATGAATGAAACGATTTTCGTCCCCTAATAGTTGGTACATTTTATATATACATTTTTTATACTAAGTGTAGCATTCATTATGGGACAGAAGTATGTTCAAAAAGTATTGAGACTGTAACTGTATTTACAAAGACAGAAAGGAATAATGAATAAAATGATTTTTATTCCATAATAGTTGGTACATTTGTATAGACATTTCTTCTACTAAATATAATATTTATTTTGGGACAGAGGTAGTATTATGCCAGATGTGTTCAAAAGGTATCAAGACTGAACCTGTATTTACTAAAACAGGAATAAACAATGAATTAAATTATTTCGTCCCATAATAGTTGTTATATTGGTATCGATATTTCTCATGTGAACTATAACATTCAAGATGAGACAGATTTAGTATTATGTTAGTTTTGACCGAGGTACAATATATGTATCCAGCCTAGTCGATTGGGGTTGTAGAATACACCGACTGCATCTCTGCAGAGGGGTGAGATCCCCACCACCATTAACGAGTGTTCTGGATATAACATTAAACCATCAGTTTCAGCCTTGGAAATGAGGAGTACACCTTCATTGCCATTGTTCTCGGGTTCTCTCAGAGCCTTATGGTAGCACCTGATTGGGTCCTATCAACAGGTTAAAGTAGGGACGAGCTCAAAAGTGATGTTCTCCTATGGACCCCCTCACATGGTCAAGCAAAAGCAGGGCGACCAGCTCGAACCTACATACAGCAGCTCTGTGAGGATACGGGATGTAGCCCTGAGGACCTGCCAGAAGCGATGAACAATAGGGAGGTGAGACGAGAGGGGGGTCAGGGTTACCCGTGGTGGTGGCACGACAAGATGATGATGATGATGATGATGATGATGACAGGTTAAATAGAACTGTTTGATATTTAAACTCTATGTAAACAAATGACATATGTAAATCGAATTGTTAGAAATAGAACTGCTTCATCATTTAACTGTGAGTAAAGGAATGGCAACTGAAGTGGTTCCATGTATTACTATGTATCCCTAACATAGCAATTAGACTGTGTGCAATCAAATAATAAATATTGAATAGAATTTTTGGAGTTAGATAGCTATAATTGAAACCATTTAATTATATAGAAACAATAGCAAAACTAGGGTTCACACAAATTAGTTCTAACTCATTTAAAAACAAAACTACCAACAAACTATTTATTTACAAATCACATATGTATATCTATTTAAATGTGTGCAAACGGATGATTTATGTTAAATAGTTACTGTTACATAGCAATACTTGAAGTCATTTAACTACGTGCAAAAAAAGAGTTCAGGCTCATTTAAAAATATTATCTACAAAATGTGTTTACAAGTAATATATATATATCACCATCATCATCATCATGTCGTGCCACCACCACGGACATCACAGACCATCTCCCGCCAACCTTCTCTGTCGTCCATCGCTTCCGGCTGATCCTCAAGGTTACATCCTGTATCGGCACAGAACTGTTGTATGTAGGTTCTAGCTGGTCATCCTGTTTTTGCTTGGCCATGTGAGGGGGTCCATAGAAGAACACTTATGAGATCGTTCCTGCTTTAACCTGTTGATAGGACCCAATCAGATGCTACCATTATGGCTCAGAGAGGACCCGAGAGCAATGGCAATGAAGGGGTACTCCTCATTCCCCAATTTTCAGGGCTGAAACTGATGGTTTAATGTTATATCCAGGACACTCGTTGGTGGGGGGATTTGCTCGTCCATGTGAAGGGGTCCACTGGAGTACGTCACTTATGAGTTTGTCCCTACTTCTCCAGCAGTGTCCAGCATGTCTGGTTCGTCTAACTTTGATAGTTTTCGTGATGGGTAGTAAGTGGCCGTACAGCTGCTGCTTTGTGGGGTGCTGCCTCCATGACTTGTTCAATATTGCTGGCAGCATTATTGTGTAGTTGCCGTCAAGCTTTTTATCCATATGTTTTGTTAGCGTCCATGTAGTGCATCCATACAGCATTATCGACACGACTGCTGTTTGGAAAAAGCTGCGTTTCATTTTATTGGTCAGGTCTCACTTCCATATGACCGATAGTCTATCGATAGCTGTCCATGCCTTTGCTAGTCACGTGTTGATGTCTGTCTCGGTTGATGAGACACTGCTTCCAAGGTAGGTGAACTTGTCTACTAGTTTCAGAGAGCAACCGTTTGGTATGGAGGTGTCGCCTCTTTGATTAAAGCACATATGTATGAACAGGATTTGACATTAAACAACCTACAATGGTTGATATACCATAAAACCCAACCCTACCAACCATCCAATACATGTATGGGGTCTGAGTACTATTGATGCACCCTTTACTTCGGAACCTGTGCATGAAGTTATTTATTAAGACTAGCAAAAATTTGGCACAAGGTCAGTGTTGGGTTGACTGAGGTCGGCAATATTAGTTAAGGTCGGACTGGAGCGTTGGTGATGCGTACGGCATGATGTCTATTTGTGGCGCCTCACCAAACGGGAGAGTTTGGCAACAGGTAGTTTTGAAGGTGGGTCCGGCTGCAGGATCGTAGCCCAGACACGCCAGGCATTCCTAAAAATGCCCCAAGCTCCGTCAGTATTCCCCCAAAAAAGGGCGACTCAGAAGATAAATCTAGCCCTCCGAGGAGGGTTAGAGCCCGGAGGACAGCCCCACTGAGTCTCGAGGATGCCAGTTTTAGCACGCGTGACATGAATGCCGGCTTCCCGGAATCCATGTCAGGAGGCCTCAGCCGACTGCTACCGAAGCCAAGACACACCCGACCTGATCCGTGTGCCCAGAAACACGGCCGGTCGAAGTGTGTCCCAGCCAAGCGACGCCCTAACTGAACTTGTTATTTGTCGTACGTCCTACCGACCAGACGAGTGTGGCACAAGGCCTTTTTAGGTTGGTCCAGGCAAAGGCCCGTAGCTCAGACACGCCCGGCGGCTCAAAAATACCTCGTGTATCGTCGGCATTCCCCTAAAAAGAGGCGCCCCAAGCGCCAGGAAATAAACCTAACCCCTCCAAGGAGGATTAAAACCCGGGGGAACAGCCCCCTGACGCTCGAGGAGAACCAGTCTTACCATGCTTAACATAAATGCCGGCTTCCCGGAATTCATATCAGAGAGCCTCGACCGACTGTCGCCAGAACCAGGACACACCTGACCTGATCTGTGTACCGAGCCAAACGGCCGACCGAAAAGTGTTCCAGCCCAGCGACGGCTAAGCTGGACTCTGGACATCCATAACCACGATTGCTATTGGACGCCGCTTGCTTATGTATGTTCTATATGTGTACTGTATGGCCATATTTTCATAGCACGTGTGTGTGTGTGTGTATGTGCAAATATGCATATTCATAATCCGGCGGTATTACTTCATCGAAACGTTTCTGAATAATATTCCTCCACTATCATACAGTCAGTTGTAGGGTTTACTCTGTGAAGCTTGAACCCACTTAATAGATCGGCAAGACAAGCTTGTTAATCATTACTCAACGAAGAGGTGCTTACTCTGTGCATGTATGCCTGTGTATATTATATGATCTAGCTGTAGAAGATATTCGTGTAATCTTTAATGAATTGAAATGTCAAGTCAATTTGGGAATGATAATCCTCTTTTAGAATCAAGCAAGTGAATTGAAAACTTTTTCGCGAGTGGGGGGGGGCTCTGTCTGTGAGTGTATCCTATGCAGTCAGTGACTGTATCCTATACCCCAAATAAGATAGTGTCATGTTATGACACGAAAGTACATCTGATGGTAAGGCTCCAAATCTGGAGATATTGGAAGAAGGGAGTACTCCTTCATTGCTATTACTCCCAAGTTTACTCTTAAGTAAAATGGTAGTATCTGTTACGGTCCAATCAGAACGTCAAGTAAATTTGTTTAATAATTATTCGTATTTGATAGGATCGTGTGCAAAAAAACATCTTAAGAAACAACTACATAAAAAATGTAAATACAAATACACAATTAACGCAATTCTCTAACCTCAAGGCATAAAATAACCCAAAACGGATTGATGTGACTTTAAAATAAATCAATGAAATCAAATTTAAAAACACTTTTTAAACAATTATTAACTAATTAGTATAGTACCTATCAAAAATCATAGGTTCGATATCTTAGCCTTATTTTGACAACCAGGTAAAAGAGAGGTGGGTGTGTCCTCGTGGTGTAATGGTTAAAGCGATGGACTGCGAAATTGTAGTAAGCGAGTTCGTACTCCAGTCGCGCTATTACGTTCACTTTCGGGCAAATACCCTTGGGAAAGGTATGAACACCCTTATCCTCCCAGCTATGGGTTAAATAGAACCACTACTGTTCTTCTAGGAGAATGGCTTTGGCATTAAATAACCTACGAAGGTTAATATGGCATTAAATAACCTACGAAGGTTGATATGCCATTAAACAACCAAACCAAAGAGAGTTATACTCTTTTAAAATAATTATCATAAAGACATGAGGTAT
Organism: Sepioteuthis lessoniana; assembly: GCA_963585895.1. NCBI lineage: Eukaryota > Metazoa > Mollusca > Cephalopoda > Myopsida > Loliginidae > Sepioteuthis > Sepioteuthis lessoniana. Next base: position 3,474,754 of record OY757935.1, read on the forward strand.
TTGCCCGACTCATAGAATTCGCCACACATTTACCATCTTAATAATTATCATCATGTCTTGAAGCTCTTGGAGAATTTTGTGTACGATAAGCTCTTTTTTTAGAACCCGGCAGCTGAGAGGAAAAAGTCTTCAGGGGGTTTTATTGACTATAGAAATATTGATTTATTTTTAGACCGTGACATAAACAGAATTATTGCACATGGGCAAAAGTCTGTTGAAATTACTGTTTCATATTTGCTTAATTCGGGGTTAACAGAATTTTTAAGAGAAAACAAATCAGCGAATGTTGATTGGATAAATTTTTATTTCTAAAATGATTATTCTTGTAAAACTAACCAATACTATTTAGGTACATTAGTAGTTATTCCAGCTGAAGATGTAAACTAATTACATCTCCTCATTACTTAATTAAAAACTCAGACAAAAAAACATTTCATTTGATAGTGGGTAGAGTGTCCGCCAATGATCCGGGAGACCCGTGTTCAATCCCAGGTCGCGTCATACCAAAGACTTTAAAAATGGTACTTGATACCTCCTAGCTTAATACTCAGCAATATAAAGTACGTATCAAGGGTAAAGTGGAGCAATCCAGGGAAAGGAGTAGCGCCTTCTTCTACAGATGTTCAACGATATACGTTATATATATTAATGCAATTTGTAAGTAAAATTGGCGACCGTAGTCGAGGGTGACTAGAAGGCTCCCTTTTCGATAGCTACTACACCAAGGTGTAGGGAAGGGCGCTACTCCTTTCCCTGGGTTGCTCCACTTTACCCTTGATACGTACCTTATATTGCTGAGTGTTAAGCAAGGAGGTATCAAGTACCATTTTTAAAGTCTTTGGTATGACGCGACCTGGGATTGAACCCAAGTCTCCCGGACCACTGGCGAACATTCTACCCACTAGGACAATTTTATTTACGGATACAATTTTGGATATAATATTTTGTTGCCATATAACCATATTTACCCAACCCCTCCGCTCGAGCAGGATATGACACAAGGTCAATTTTTTAAGCTGAGTTTAACAGGTTTGAATTCAGAGTTTCCCTTCTCCTAGACTAGTTGCCTCACCAAGGCTGAAGAACCCAGTCTGCCCTACTATTTACCCATAGCTGGAGGGAGAATAATTGGATTCATACCTTTCCCAAGGGTATTAGTGCTATGTGAAATGCAATCAGTTTCGTCCAGGATTTGAACTCGAGTAGCCGTGCCCATTACCTACGACGATAACCATTACACCACGGGCACCTCCTTTGTTTAGTTGCCATATAACTTTTGTTTCACAAAGTTTCAATGCTGTAGAGTTTGGTTATAAATATTACCAATTAATATCCGTTTTTTGTTGCATAATGCTCCACTGGAAATGATAAAATCCTTATATCTTCGGTTGATTGAATTTCTGAGACGAAGTATAATGATTTTTATCATTCAGGGTTTTCGTACTATTGTCTTCATCTTTATTGTTATATTCACAACGTTGTGGCCGATATGTCCTCCGGCCTTCTTTGGGTGTTTCTTGTCGAACTCGGGGGCCTACACGGAACTTCGAACTACGTCCTTTATTTATTCCAAGGGGGTCACTTGTTCTGATTCCGTTGACCATAACCGGGTACAAGGGTTAAGTATTCCAGTATTGTTACTCACTTGCAGTCAGGATTGAATCTGCAACCTCCAGATGATTGTCACTTAGAAGCTTATGGAACCAATACCTATAACCGTTACGCTATGTGTCCTGCAGAGATGAATAAACCTTTATAAAACAATTTGTTAGGGGTGTATTTTTTATGGGCGATTCTGTAATATTTAATAATATCCATTTTAATTATATAATGTTCCCATATAAAAAAGTTTAAAATACTGGCATCTTTGATTCAAAAAGAATAGCTTTTCTTATTCAAAAAGAAAAAAAAAGATAGATGTGTATTTATTTATGGGCGATGCTGTCCATGTCAAATAGTAACTTGATTCTGATAGAAATGACACAAGCTAGCCAAAGTACCAAGGAAACAATTTATAGCGAAGAGTGATCTGAATCTTGACATCATAACCAACCTAGATTGGTAGGTCAGGTAGTACTTTTTTCAGGAGCAAATACTAAAGTCTTTAGAAGAAGAAGAAGAAGAAGAAGAAGAAATATTCAACCTTCGTTCTTTTCCTGTTTCTCTGTTAAATATTCGATTTCTAAGCAGTAATGCGTTAAACATATGATTGATTCTTCGATATTAAGTTTACATTAGGCTGGCATATCGCCGAACACATTAGCTTGGCAAATAGCCTAATGCAAGAGAGAGGGAAGATCAAACCAGAATTATGTCAATCTTTCACTATGAAAGAGAGTGTATGTTTTGAGGACCACCATATTGAAATCTTGACGCCGGTGGGAAGTACGCCGTCGTACATTGTCCCTCATGCCATCTTTAGTACAAGGGGGTTTACTTAACAGCGCCTATCTTGACTTTAAGTAATCAGATATGAATAGCATCATGTTAAATGCTTCTCTACAAATAAATTATCCCTGATCTTATTCCAAAAATGCTTGAAAACCTCACCGTGATTTCGGTGAACGCTGAACAGGCGATAAGCTTTTTTATTTTTAAATGTTAGTTTTTAGAAACATAGCGTTCTTCGTTTGAAACCGAAAATATGTTCATTCAGGCTGCTTCGCAGTTTTCTATTTATAGACTTCGAACGAAATTGCTGAACATACGTGGTGAATTCAATATGTTTTCAGACTTTTTTGTACTGGCATTTACAATTGTCGTAGACTCTTGAAAGTTCAGTATCTTATTGCTATACATCTTATGAGATGACTGACCAATTTCTATAATTTCAGGTTCAAATGAACAGCTACGGCAGCAATTGGAATACACCCTACTAAAGCCTGATTGTCATAGCTGGTGAATTTCAAAAATGCAATCTGGACTTTAGAAGAACGATATGCAATAAAATTCTGTTTTAAACTTGGAAAAAATGCCACAGAAACGTATATAATGCTTCACACTGCTTTTCGACCATCTTGCATGAATCGAGCATGAGTTTTTCAGTGGCATAAGAGATTCAAGGAAGGCAGGGAGTCTGTGAGGGATAATGAGAGGTGTGGGAGGAGTAAGGAAGTCAATAGACCAGAGTTGATTGGCCAAAGGGTTAGGGTTAGGGTTACTATGTTGAGGTTTTAAGGGAGTTCAGCAAGAGATTCCGTCGGAAGAGGTCAGCACTCTTCAAATCGGGTCTGTGGCATTTCCAGCAGGACAATGCACCAGTCCACAACTCCAACCTTGTCACAGACTATTTGACCAAGATAGGCATCAAGACAGTTCCTCACCCTCCCGATAGTCCAGACCTTGCTCCCTGTAACTTTTGGTTATTCCCTAAACTCAGAGGCTGTCGTTATGAGACAATTGAGGAGATGAAAGAGGCTGTGACGAAGGTCATTGATACGCTCACACAAGAGGACTTCCATGGGGGCTTCCAGAAGTTATTGGAATGGCACAACAAGTGCATTGCAGCCAGAGGCGATTACTTCGAAGGGGACTAGAGTTTCATGTGTGTACTATCAATAAAAGTGCCCATACCAAAAAAGTCTGGAAACTTATTTAATAATCTTCGTGCATGTCTATATTTCTGAAATAAGACATTATTGTTGTTGTTATTATTTTACTCCTTTAGAGTTTTTCACATCCGTGTCAGCTGATGGTCTTTCACTGGAGTTTGAGTGACAGCAAGTCTCCTCAAGTCTCCAGGACTCGTCTCAGGATTATTGTTGTTGTTATTATTATTATTATTTATTAATTAGAGTTTTTCACATCAGCTAACGCAGATGGTCTTTCAATAGAGATTGAATGACAGCCAGTCTCCTCAAGTCTCCAGGACTCTTCTCAGTATTCTGGTCGTCTTCAATAATTCTGTCGTTTGGATGGTCTTCATTCGTTCGCCAACTTCCAAATCCTCCAGGTCCTTTAATAACCTTTAGTTACCGTGTCAAAAGCACCAATCACTATTGGTACAATCGTCACTTTCATATTCTACAGCTTTTTTAATACTCTAGCAAGGTCGAGGTACTTATCCTTCTTTTCACATTCTTTCAGTTTTATTCTGCGGTCAGCCGGGATAGCAAAGTTGACAATTTTGCAATATTCTTTTTTTTGGTGTGGGGGGTTATTAGGTCTGGTCTTCTGGCCGAGATTAGGTGATCCGTTTGTATGTCAAAGTCCCATAGGAGTTGATGTGTGTCATTTTCTAGGACAGGTGCTGGGTTGTGCATATACCAATTGTTGGTATGGTCAAATTTAAATTTCTTGCACATTTCCCAGTGGATCACCTTGCCCACCCAGTCGTGTCTAGCCTTGTACTCCTTCTGTGCCAATTTGCCGCATTCGCTTATTATGAGATTGATGGTTTCATCTCTGTCGACACATACCCTACATTATAATTATCATTGTTATTATTATTATTATTATTATTATTATTATTATTATTATTATTATCTTTTGAGAGTTTTTCACACCAGCCTTTGCTGATGGTTTTCACTCGAGTCTGAGTGACAGAAAGTCTCCTCAAGTCTCCAGGATTCTTCTAAGTATTCTGGCCGATCTTAATCATGCAGTCGTTTTTATGGTCCCCACTTTATTTCCAAGTCCTCCAGTCTCTGAACAAACCCTTTAGTGACTGTATCGAGTGCACCAATTACAATCACTATCACCGTCACTTTCATGTTCCATAGTTTTTTTCAGTTCTCTAGAAAGGTCTAGGTACTTATCTCTCTTTTCGTTTTCCTTTAGTCTTACACTGTGGTCAGCCGGAACTGCAAAGTCCACTACTCGCCAAGTTCTTTTCTTTCTTTCTTTTTTTACATTTACTAGGTCTGGCCGTCTGGTCGAGAAAAGATCATCCGTTTGTATCTCAAAATCCCTGAGAATTTTTTACGTCTATTATTATCATTATCATATTACTCCTCGATACCGGCTCATTGGCCAAATTAGTAGAGTGTTCGCCAATGGTCCGGGAGACCTGGGTTCAATCCCAAGTCATGTCATACCAAAGACTCGAAAAATGGTACTTGATACCGCCTTGCTTAATACTCAGCAATATAAGGTACGTATCAAGGGTAAAGTGGACCAATCCAGGGAAAGGAGTAACGCCCTCCCCTACATCTCGGTGTAGTAGCTATTGAAAAGGGAGCCTTCTGGTCGCCCTTGACTAAAGGGAGACAACTTTACTATATTACTCCTTGCCAGTTTTTCACTCCCTAAGTCTCCAGGACTCTTCTCAGTATCGTGGTCGACAATAGTAAAGCTGTAGTTTGGATGGTCACGATTTGTCCTCCGAAATCCAACTATTCCACTCTCCTTACCAAGCCTTTGAGGACCGTTCCGAGTGCTCCAATTATAGTTGGTATCACCGTCACTTTCATGTCTCATAACTTTAAGAGACTTTAAGATATACATTAGAATAATTCTATATCATAACAATAAGTTTTTTTCTCGTTGCTCATGTATTTTAGTCTTTTGTCAGACTAGGTAAATTTTGGTAAAACCGACGGAAATGATAAAAATACAATACATCTCTCTTTCGTTCTATCACATAAAATGCGTTGTACGTACGATTAGGCTGAGATAAGTTTGGCTTAGTCACCTCTACCATTATCATACGAAAAGTTTAAGGTGTCAGGATGATATCTAGTGATAAAGAAGATCTGTTGAGGGTCAGGCATAACTATCGCTACTCCCACATATTCATGAAAAGATGACGCAGAAATACAACCATAAAACCACTTGCACATGTTTAGTGCACAACACACACATACACCCACAACCACCCACCGCCACACACACACACACATATATATATATACATATATATATATATATTTCTTTTCTCAGCAATAGGGGGTATTTTATCTATCTATCCCAATATATATATATATATATATATATTGGGATAGATAGATAAAATACCCCCTATTGCTGAGAACAAAATACAAGGAAATAATAATTGCAGCACAATATATCATCATCATAATCTTGTCGTGCCATCTGCACAGACATCTCTGATCCTTTCTCGCCACTTCTCCCAATCGTTCATCGCTTACAGCAGGTCATCAGGGCTATATCACGTATCCTCACTGAGCTGATGTATGTAGGTTCGAGCTGGTCGCCATGTGAAGGGGTTCATAGGAGTACATCACTTATGAGCCTGTCCCTACTTCTCCAGCGGTGTCCTGCATGTCTGGTTCGTCTAATTTGGATAGTTTTCAAAGAATGCAATTAGAAAGAAACTCAAACCTGGTTAAATTGTAATTATAAATTTATTTCAGCGAAGAATATCATTATACTCTTCGTCTCATCAGATGTCTCCACACGTTTAATTTGAGGTTGAAAAACAGCAAATATTGATTACAGTCTCTCTCTCTCTATATATATATATATATATAAGTAAAGTTGGCAATCTTAGTTGAGGGTGACCCGAAGGCTCACTTTTCAATAGCTACTACACCACTATTCCATTCGCAGGATTACTCCACTTTACCCTTGATCCTCACTTTACAGTGCTGAGTATTTAGCAAGGCGGCATCAAGTACCATTTTTGAGTATTTGGTATAACTCGCCCAGTTATACCAAATGATCTCCCGGACCATTGATGAACACTGCTCTTTAGGCCAATGGCCCGGTACTATAAATTCAAATTCTCAGGCGAAAGTAAAGGGGGTTAAAAAAAGAAAGTATTAGAAAAGTTAAGAAACCAGAAAAATGTTGTTTCTGTAAATTAACCCATCCTAATTTAGCAGATGGAATTTTATGAATAATGTAAGCTTGTAAATCAAATGATTATTTTCATATAGTTTTCGTTTACTTATTATACATAGGTTTATTCACTCAGTCTTAGATTTCCTCCGAAAAAAAAAAGAACTTTCAGAAGCCACCAGGTGCCTTTAATTAACCCCAAATGACAATTTAACCAGATTTGAATTTCCTTCTAATTGGACTATATACGCTCTGTGTGTGAGTTTTGTTATATAAACCTGGATAGAGAATATATAACAACAGCCATACATTGAGCACTCCTACAGATTTATATGAAATTCCTAATATATTCTATACGCAAATAATCTACACCCACTGTCTTCGGACGCTGACAGGATATATATATATATTGTCATTTGCTTGAAGCATTGCACAAATTAATTTATTTTATTGTATTGAATTAATTTAGAGAGTTATTGCAATGCGAAATAATAATTATTTGAGTCTAATTAGCTTCGAAGTAAAAATTTTATCATCAGAGACTTTTTTTTAAATGAACACAATGGTGTATGTTCAATTTTTTTTTTTTTTTTTTTGACGTTGTAAACAAGGTGTCACGTGGGGTGTTAAGACGCCATGTTGGGTGTTGTAACCATGGTGCCACGTGGGCTGTTTAAACGCTATGCAAAATAGACTTCAGTTGTCCTAATCAATTTCTTTTTTTTTATTTATTCATTTATTTATTCTTATTTATTTGGTATATTCCACTGTCTGCAGATGTTAGTCCATGCATTATTGGTTAGGTTTTTTAATTGGGTTGATTGAATGCCTGTAACCTCTGAATAAATGCTGTTGTCTTTGAAATGGTCTGGTGCCAATTGGTAATAAGTGTTCTGTGAGATGATGCAGAATTCCTTACCTTTATCAGAAGGTTGATATATAAGTTCCTTATTTCTTATGGTTGATAGAGTGTGTCGTTGTGTACTGGATAAATTTTGTGGTAATCTTTTGCGTTTTCTAAGTATGGAGAATATCGTTCTTTTAAGTCTTGATTGATGTAGTTCCCCGATCGAACTATGGATGCACTACATGGACGCTGACTAAACGGCTGGAGAAAAAGCTTGACGGTAACTACACAAGAACACTGCGAACAATTTTGAACAAATCTAGGAGGCAACACCCCACAAAGCAGCAGCTGTACGGCCACCTACCACCCGTCACGAAAACTATCAAAGTTAGATGAACCAGACATGCAGGACACTGTTGGAGAAGCAGGGACGAGCTCATAAGTGATGTTCTCCAATGGACCCCTTCACATGGCCGAGCAAAAGCAAGGCGGCCTGCTCGAACCTACATAGAGCAGCTCTGTGAGGATACAGGATGTAGCCCTGAAGACCTGCCAGAAGTGAGGAACGAAAGGGAGAAGTGGCGAGAGAGGGTTAGGGATATCCGTGCTGGCGGCACGACATGATGATGATAATGAAGTCTTGATAACTATTTCTTTGTTGGTGGTTAAAGAACACCTCAACACACTTTGTTGGCGGGAGTGTATTCTCATTCCATAAACATTTAATTTTAATGCAAAAATAATGATAATAATTTTTCCATTAAAATAGAAACAGTCGTACGTAATGTTGGTAATCTCAAAATTAAGGCAGCTTTATTAATAGCTAAACTACACCCTCAGATTAACAGTAGGTTAGAATTAAATACTGAATGTATCATTAATTAACATGCATATTCTAAATATATATTTAAGTTAAAAAATAAATAGATAAATAAAAGTAAAAAATGAAAAAATGAATTTGATTAGGACAACTAAAATCATCTCTATTCCGCATGGTGTTTAAACACTTCACATGGCACCATGGTTACAACACCCAACATGGCGTCCTAACATCCCACCTGACACCTTGTTTACAACGTCCAAAAAAAAAAAAAATTAAACAGACAACATTGTGTTCCTTTTAAAAAAAGTCTCTGACGATGAAGTTTTTACTTCGAAATTAATTATACTCAGATAATTATTATTTCGCATTGCAATAGCCCTCTAAATCAATTCAAATATATATATATATATGTATATATATATAAGGGGTTTATGGTTTTTACTAGCTCACTTTGTGAGTTAATGAAGGACCAAATATTGCAATATTGTTAAATAGTGCTCAATATCAATGATGGAGCATTCTCATATAGAAATATATATCTAAAAAAATAATTTTAAAAAGTATATACAAAAACTGCCGCATAAATAGCAGTTTTGCTTCCAATAAAGACTTCATCAAATGATGGCCCTGGGTTTGGGCATGGTTTCGGGACCGAAGCATCATTACCACTAACCCAGGGTGACCCAGCAATATTTCACAATACTACCAGACTTTATTGGATGGTGTTTGATCTGTACGAATGCCATATCCGCTCAGATGCAGTTGGATCTTTTTTATATATTCCGTCTTCTCTGCTAGTGAAAGTCAGTTTGGTTAAAAATGTAGAAGTTGAGTTCGAAATAAAACCTCGACATCAAATCTCAAGAGGAAATATGTCTGTTGACCAGCCATTCCTAACACACTGCTCCCGTAGGTCTTCGTATTTTTCCAATTTACGCCGATACACCCAGTCGATGTTGAAGCCGATACACCCAGTCGATGTTAATTCAGCAATGATAACTTTCTTTGAATTAACTGACCAAATGACGAGATCTGGATTCTGGCGAGTTGACGTCATTTCCGTTAGAAAAGTGAATTGCCGATCTACATAAGCAATAACGCGCCAGTCCGTGCAACTATCAAGCAATGTTGATTTGTGCCTATTTCTATGTGGAGTTTTTGGAACGTTTCCATCTTTAATAAACTGCATAATATATATATATATATATATATATATATATATATATATATATATATATATATATATATATATATTACGTGGTAGTGTTTGTGACCCTGGGTTTCGTCTGACGAATGCAAAATGCATGAAACCCAAGGTCACAGATACTACCATGTAATATATATATATATATATATATATATATATATATATGTATATATATATGTATATATATATATAAACTAGGCGCTTGTTATCAAATGGTTATCATCGTAGGAAATGGATACGTTGATCCTGGTTCAAATCCTGAATTAGGCTTTTTACATTTCATATAGTGCTAATACTCTTGTGAAAGATAGCCATCTAATTATGGGGAAATAGTCGGGCAGACTTGGCTCTAACTTTGATATGGATACCGGTCTAATAGGAAGTCTCTGAATTCATAACTATTAAACTACGCTTAAAAAATTGCACACGCACACACGCACACACACACATATATATATATATATATGCAGAGAGATAGAGAGAGAGAGAGAGAGATTAAGTGTCCATTGTTGCTTGGGACAGATAATATTAACTACTTGATAATATGTAAGTAAACTGATTTATCTTCGTCACAATCATTGCTAACAGAAATTATTGAATCGAAAAAAAATGATAGGAGTTCTGTCCCTTTTTTACATTGGTTTATGTATCAAAACTATGCCAGAAATTGCAATATATATGTCGTCGAGGGGGTAACCCGAAGGGTCCATTATCAATAGCTACTATACCAAAGAGTAGGGGTGGGTGCTACTCTATTCCCTAGATTGCTCCACTTTACCCTTGATCCCTACCTTATATTGCTGAGTGTTAAGCAGGGCGGCATCAAGTACCATTTTTTGAATCTTTGATATGACTCGACTTGAACTCCGGTCCCCCGGACCATTGGCGAACACTCTACTCGTTAGGCCAACGGCCCAGTATTTATATGTATAATCTAAATAATTTCAAACTCATCGTCTCTGGATATATATATATATATATATAACAAAAGAAACCAAAATTAATAGGTCCGCTAAGAGATTTTTTAAGAATTATTTAATACAAATCTGTTAATGGACCTATTCATTTTGAAATAATGATTTTTCTCTTTTTAGACCTCCAACGAAAACAAATTTTACACACACATACACACACACACACACATATATATATATATATAAAGGTATGCATGTATATATATCTATATATGTATATATGTATGTATATATATGTATAATGAACGGAATTAAAATTCTAAAAGACACGTGTCCGTCTTTTGTCGAAATAATCTTCACTTATTATCTAAAAAAAGTGTACCTTATAAGAAAGAGTATCTGAAAATGACAAGAGACAAAAACAGCTTCAAAAAAGGTATTTACAGCAAAAGAAATTGGGAGTGGCTATGCATATAGGTCAATAAGTGTGACAATTATCTACAGTAAAAGACCGAAACAAAAACAAAAAAACATTCACTTACAAATTACTATTACGTTTTTTTTGTTTTTTTTTTCATTTGATTTTCTGTTTTCTTCTATTTTGATATTACTCTTGAGTAGTGATGTCCTTGTATTAAGTGCCTGTGTTGACCCTATGTAAATTTCTCTGCATTCACAACGTTCAATTATGTAGACTACGTTTTTTTAGTTGCAGCTTAAGATTTTATTTATTTTGAATTTGGTTTCCGGGTTTTTAAAGGTTTAGGATTTACCTTCTATAATTATATCACAGATTTTGAATCGTTTATTTTTGCATTTATTTTTGCATTTTGCGCGGCGCCACGTGGCCTTTTATTTACTATTCCTTTGACCCCTTCTTCTTATTCTCAATGGTTTCGAAATGCTTTTTCCACCGCGGGTTTCAGGCTGCTATCTTTCTTCATTTTTTTTGTCGACTTCGGCTTTCTTGATTAATATATCGCCAACTTCACACTTAAAAAATGTTCCTTCTTCTTTTCTCCTTTTCAAACAATTTCTCAAGTATTTCCCAATCGTTTCATTGGAAATAAAGGCACGTACCTTTCAATTTGGTACAAATACGAAAAAATAAGATAAATATAAGTTATTCAAAACACATATCAAGACAGAAAATAGGCTGGTATAAAATGTCAGCGTTATAGCCTTTTCAATATTAAATAGGTTTCTTCTTTAAACTTCTTAGGCTCCTAAAGAGAGAGTAACCATTCGTACGTGGTGACAATATTTATTTAGTTCGAAGTATTCCAGAATTTAGAACAAATTCTTTGAAAATACTTTCACAACTATAAAGGAAAAAAAAGGAATGGTTTTACTTGTTAAACTTCTTTA
>OY757935.1:3491653-3656653 GCA_963585895.1 Sepioteuthis lessoniana
TTCTCTTCCGTTGCACATCTCTTTGTCTTCTTCTTTTAGTTATCTTGGCCGGCTGTCGTCTTGCGTCGCCATTTTCTTCACACGACCGTTCGTCGTCTTCTCTCATCGCCATTTTCTTCACACGACCTTTCGTCGTCTTCTCTCGTCGCCATCTTCTTCTCGCGACTGTTCGTCTTCTTCTCTCGTTATTTCTCATTGTAACTTCACTTTGTTTTAAATTCTCACTGAGATGAACAAGGCAGTAGTCTCCGTGATGTAGTGGCTAACACGCTAGACTGCGATATCGTCATGAGCGAGTTCGAACTTAATTCGCGCTATTACGTTCACTTTCGGACTAATACGCTTAGTAAAGGCATGAAACTCGCTTATTCTTCCAGCTATGGGTTAAATAGTATCAAGACTGTTCTTCTACGATATATATATATATATATATATATTCTTTAAGAAAAAAACAAAACCGGTCACATTAGGATTATAAATTTATTTCGATCCTGTTATGTGTTTTTGATAAAATCAAAAATCACGAAAAAAATTAACAGGACTTCTTCACATCTTATGGATTAAATAATTAAGAATAGACACGGGAAAGAAGGGTGGGAAGGGATAGAAAAGCAGTGAAGAGTTATCTCCTCATTTAGCCCACTTCCGTTTTTTTTTTTTTTTTTTTTTTGCCGGTTGGAATTATAGTGAATTAATCTTCTTTTTTTTTTTAATTCTGAGTACTTTTCGACTTAAAACTCCAGATTTAATGCTAATTTAAATAAATTAACTTTATTTAATAACTTTACGTGAAGATACAGTAATAATTATATTAAATTAAATTCAAGATTTAAATGTTGAATGGTTTTTTGTCCTGATGGAATTGCTCCCAACTCCGGTTAAACTGGACCGAATAATACACACACACACACACACACACACACACATATATATATATGTATATATATATATATATATATATATATATATATATATATATATATATATATATATAAAGTAGGTGGGTTGTCTGCCTTAGTCGATTCCATTCCTTTATGGCCACATATAATATATTTAATTGGTCGATATACCATTCTGACCACTGGCATATATGTTGGCGCCCGAAAACAAAAAAGAATGTATAGCTTTCTTTCAAGTGATATCTGAAAGGAAGCTGATGTTAAAATTGTCTCTGCAACAATACTAGCGGTGAAAACGTAGAGAGCCGTATGAAAATACGTAAAACATTAACATATTCAACAACTTCACCGAGAACTTCAATTAAATGAAAGCGGGTGTCCTCGTGGTGTAATGGTTAAAGCGTTGGACTGCAGAATCGTAGTACGCGAGTTCGTACTCCAATCGCGCTATTGCGTTCACTTTCGGGCAAAAACCCTTGGGAAAGGTATGAACCCTCTTATCCTCCCAGCTATGGGTTAAATAGTACCACTACTGTTCTTCTAGGAGAATGGCTTTGGCATTAAATAACCTACAAAAAGTTGATATACCATTAAACAAAAGAAACCAAATCAATTAAGTGAACGATTATATGTTTTATTTTTCTATAACATAAATAAAATAGACTCAAACAGAACAATTTGCTTGCAACTGTAATTAAACATTCTTTAAAATTTTCAAGTCATATTCCACGTTCTTCTTGTTACTTTTATCCGTTATCGCCTTGACGACCATATTATGCGGTCTAATATACCATAACTGCTAAAAAATTATTTGGACTGATACATAATTTTTTTTTAGATGCACTACATGGACGCTAACTAAACGTATGGAGAAAAAGCTTGACGGCAACGATACAAGAAAGCTGCGAGCAATATTAAACAAGTACTGGAAATAGTACCCCACAAAGCAGCAGCTGTACGGCCACCTACCACCCATCACGAAAAGTATCAAAATTAGACAAACTAGACATGCGGGACACTGCTGGAGAAGTAGGGACGAGCTCAAAAGTGGAGTACTCCTGTGGACCCCTTCACATGGACGTGCAAAGGCAGGACGGCAAGCTCGAACCTACATAAAACAACTCCGTGTAGATACGGGATGTAGCTCTGAAGACCTACCGGAAGCAATTGACGATAGGGAGGGGTGGCGAGAGAGGGTCAAGGATAGCCGTGCTAATAGCGCGACATGATGATGATGACATAAAAATTGATACAACCAAAAATTACAGTATCGTCCATAAATAAAGTTCACCTTAACAATAATTTTATGTAAGACTTGATTTTGTACTAAACCAAAGATATTAGGACTTTATTCTTTCAAGGGGAACATTATACAAGAAAAAAGGGAAATTATTAGATATATCAGTATCGCCTACAAACAAATACGCCCTAACAATAATTCTATGTAAGACTTAATTTTCTACTAATCCAAAGATATTAGGATTTTATTGTTTCAAGGGGAACATTATACAAGAAAAAAGGGAAATTATTACATATAACAGTATCGCCCACCAACAAATACGCCCTAACAATAATTCTATGTAAGACTTGATTTTCTACTAAACCAAAGATATTAGGATTTTATTTTTTCAAGGGGAACATTATACAAGAAAAAAGGGAAATTATTAGATATAACAGTATCGCCTACAAACAAATACGCCCTAGCAATAGTTTCATGTAAGACTTGATTTTCTACTAAACCAAAGATATTAGGATGTTATTGTTTCAAGGGGAACATTATACAAGAAAAAAGGGAAATTATTAGATATAACAGTATCGCCTACAAACAAATACGCCCTAACAATAATTCTATGTAAGACTTAATTTTCTACTAAACCAAAGATATTAGGATTTTATTGTTTCAAGGGGAACATTATACAAGAAAAAAGGGAAATTATTAGATATAACAGTATCGTCCGCAGACAAATACGCCCTAACAATAATTCTATGTAAGACTTAATTTTCTACTAAACCAAAGATATTAGAATTTTATTGTTTCAAGGGGAACATTATACAAGAAAAAAGGGAAATTATTAGATATAACAGTATCGTCCACAAACAAACACGCCCTAACAATAATTCTATATAAGACTTAATTTTCTACTAAACCAAAGATATTAGGACTTTATTGTTTCAAGGGGAACATTATACAAGAAAAAAGGGAAATTATTAGATATATCAGTATCGCCCACAAACATATACGCCCTAACAATAATTTTATGTAAGACTTAATTTTCTACTAAAGCAAACATATTAGGATTTTATTCTTTCAAGGGGAACATTATACAAGAAAAAAGGGAAATTATTAGATATATCAGTATCGCCCACAAACAAATACGCCCTAACAATAATTTTATGTAAGACTTGATTTTCTACTAAACCAAAGATATTAGGATTTTATTCTTTCAAGGGGAACATTATACAAGAAAAAAGGGAAATTATTAGATATAACAGTATCGCCCACAAACAAATACGCCCTAACAATAATTTTATGTAAGACTTGATTTTCTACTAAACCAAAGATATTAGGATTTGATTGTTTCAAGGGGAACATTATACAAGAAAAAAGGGAAATTATTAGATATAACAGTATCGTCCACAAACAAATACGCCCTAACAACAATTTTATGCAAAACTTAATTTTCAACTAAAGCAAACATATTAGAATTTTATTGTTTCGAGGGGAACATTATACTAGAAAAAAGGGAAATTATTAGATATATCAGTATCGCCCACAAACATATACGCCCTAACAATAATTTTATGTAATACTTGATTTTCTACTAAACCAAAGATATTAGGATTTTATTGTTTCAAGGGGAACATTATACAAGAAAAAAGGGAAATTATTAGATATAACAGTATCGCCTACCAACAAATACGCCCTAACAATAATTTCATGTAAGACTTGATTTTCTACTAAACCAAAGATATTAGGATTTTATTGTTTCAAGGGGAACATTATACAAGAAAAAAAGGAAATTATTAGATATAACAGTATCGCCCACAAACAAATACGCCCTAACAATAATTTTATGTAAGACTTGATTTTCTACTAAACCAAAGATATTAGGATTTTATTGTTTCAAGGGGAACATTATACAAGAAAAAAGGGAAATTATTAGATATAACAGTCGTCCACAGACAAATACGCCCTAACAATAATTCTATGTAAGACTTAATTTTCTACTAATCCAAAGATATTAGGATTTTATTGTTTCAAGGGGAACATTATACAAGAAAAAAAGGAAATTATTAGATATAACAGTATCGCCCACAAACAAATGCGCCCTAACAATAATTTTATGTAAGACTTAATTTTCTACTAAAGCAAACATATTGGGATTTAATTGTTTCAAGGGGAACATTATACAAGAAAAAAGGGAAATTATTAGATATAACAGTATCGCCCACAAACAAATACGCCCTAACAATAATTATATGCAAAACTTATTTTCTACTAAACCAAAGATATTAGGATTTTATTCTTTCAAGGGGAACATTATACAAGAAAAAAGGGAAATTATTAGATATAACAGTATCGCCCACAAACAAATATGCCCGAACAATAATTCTATGTAAGACTTGATTTTCTACTAAACCAAAGATATTAGCATTTTATTCTTTCAAGGGGAACATTATACAAGAAAAAAGGGAAATTATTAGATATATCAGTATCGCCCACAAACAAATACGCCCTAACAATAATTTTATGTAAGACTTGATTTTGTACTAAACCAAAGATATTAGCATTTTATTCTTTCAAGGGGAACATTATACAAGAAAAAAGGGAAATTATTAGATATAACAGTATCGCCCACAAACAAATACGCCCTAACAATAATTTCATGTAAGACTTAATTTTCTACTAAACCAAAGATATTAGGATTTTATTCTTTCAAGGGGAACATTATACAAGAAAAAGGGAAATTATTAGATATAATATTATCGTCCACAAACAAATACACCCTAACAATAATTCTATGTAAGACTTAATTTTCTACTAAACCAAAGATATTAGGATTTTATTGTTTCAAGGGGAACATTATACAAGCAAACGGGAAATTATTAGATATAACACTATCGCCCGCAAACAAATACGCCCTAACAATAATTCTTTGTAAGACTTAATTTTCTACTAAACTAAATATAACATGATCTTATGACTTGTGGAACTGTAAAAAGCTGAGTTGTCAGGAAATGTAGCTGGAGTGTGGATGACGTCATGGTGTTGAGAAATTGGGGTCCGACCATGGTGTTGAGAAGTTGAAGTCCGGCCATGCAGTTGAGGATTTGAGATTGGACCATGCAGGCAGACGAGTTTCTGCCATTGGAACAGAGGATTAAATTCTCTGTCATTGAGTTGAGTTTTCTACCGTTGCGAGGGCGGTTAAGTTTTTTGGGTCCCGACCAGGGAAGATGAATTAAGATTTAAAACACCATGAGATGTGTCGAACGTTGGGGGTGTTGTTAGCATAGTATGATAACGAAAGACTTTTAAGAATTGTGTCTCTCTTCTCGTGTTGAGATGTGCCGAACTCAAAAATTAATAGACGGTTCGTACCTGAACAACGGAGAGTCTGCCTGTGTATTTGTATTGTGTGGTTTGCATATGTATACGTATGGTATACAACAGTTGAACTTGGACCGAACGATTTTTGTACAATTGTAATGCATGAAACCGGAACAAGTATCTCTCTCTCTCTCTCTCTCTCTCTCTCTCTCTCTCTCTCTCTCTCTCTCTCTCTTCCAATCAGGAAATACACTCAAAGATGTAAGGCAAAGCGTCAATTCCAAATACCTCAAGTATCCTAGAAGGAAGATGTCATAGAAGATAATGTTTGCCTCGATCCCAAAGGGGTCTCCGTAGTTTAAAAATGGCCTTCTTCATTATGATCAAAGCCTCATTTTTTTCTCACTTAAAGTTAGAAAACAGATTTGGAGGACCACTGACCCCATTTCTATTGCCATCAGTCAATCATCATAAACAAATGACAAGCAGCTGTAAATATCAAATAGAAAGTATAAAACTAATCTTCATTATTGTAAATTTTAATTTTAAAACTAATTTAGATTAAAAACAAAACCTTTTTACTCATAAATTCCATTTCTGTATTCATTTGAATTGTTTCAAAATCTTCCCCTTTCTTCTTTTCAAACCAACCAACCCCAGATCTTGCTCAATCTCATGTCTAATTAAAATAATTGATTTCTTAATTAGCTACAGCCGAGAACTTTTAAATCAGTGAATAAAGATGTTACGTAATTTTTCCGATTAAAATCTCCATTCTTAGGTAGCTTCTTTGTTATATCAAATAAAACATTTCTACTTCTTTTTTTTAATCCGTCATACGTTGTTTGTTGTATTTTTAAATCATTAGTTATCAAAGAGTCGTCTGCTTCTTTCTAAACAAATTCTCTAGCCGTAATAAATGATTAACCTCCTCACTTACAACATAACATTCAAGTAAATCAGTCTGGAGGCCGCCATTTGCAATTTTCTCGACGCATTATCAAATAAGGTTTTGCTTTCATCGTTCCAGAATTCTTTTTTATTTTAGAACAAGAAAATTGATCAATTCCTATTCCTGGCACAGTCAGGGTATCTATTATACAATTTTATTAAAATCTTGACGATCCACGAACTCAATGTGCTGCCGTTGTTATGGCGTTATGTGTTTATATTGATACGCGTTTAGTGTACCAGTTATCCTCTTACTAAATGGAATTGGCGATCCAAGTTCAAATAATGGACGTAGCTGTTTGCTTTTCCCTTCACGCTAATTCCCTTGGGAAAGGCATGAATCCATCTGCTCTACCCCTACCAAAACAGCGCTGGATAAATAGTTTGGTTTGGCTTAATTTTTTTGTTTAATCATATTTACCAACCCCTTCGCTCGGGCAGGATATGACACAAGGTCAATTTTTAAGCGGAGTTTAACAGGTTTGAAGTCAGAGTTTTCCTTCTCCTAGACTAGTTGCCTTACCAAGGCTGAAGAACCTAGTCTGCCCTACTATTTACCCATAGTTGGAGGGAGAATATTTGGATTCATACCTTTCCCAAAAGTATCAGTGCTATGTGAAATGCAATCAGTCAGGTCCAGGATTTGAACTCGTGTCGCCGTGTCCACATCCTGCGACGATAACCATTACACCACGGTATGGCAAACATTCTAGGAGATGAAAAACTCTGAATTTAACCAGCAATATTTAAAAATTGACTGGCGTTTGATAGTGGGCTTTCTTTGGAGTCGAGTGACAGCAAGTCTCCTCAGGTCTTCAGGACTCTTCACTGTATTCTGACCGATCTCAATAATACAGTAATTTGAATGGTTTCGACTCTTTTTCTGAATTCCAACTCTTGTACTCTTTTGGGGACCGTTCCAAGTGCACCAACTATCAACACCACTTACGAGGATCATTAAATAAGTTTCCAGACATTTTTCGTATGGGCACTTTTATTGATAGTACTCACATGAAACTCTAGTCCCCTTCGAAGGAATCTCCTCCGGCTACAATGCACTTGTTGTCCTGTTCCAAAAAATTCTGGAAGGTTCCATGGAAGTGAGCGTGTCAATGACCTTCGTCAAAGCCTCTTTCATCTCCTCAATTCTCTCATAACCACAGCCTCTGAGCTTAGGGAATAGCCAAAAGTCACAGGGACCAACGTCTGGACTATAGGGAGGACAAGGAACTGTGTTGATGCCCATCTTGGTCAAATAGTCTGTGACAAGGATGGAGTTGTGGACTGGTGTTTTATCCTCGTGGAAATGCCACTGACCCGATTTGAAGAGTGCTGACCTCCTCCGACCGAATCTCTTGCTGAACTCCCTTAAAACCTCAACATAGTAACCCTAACCCTAACCCTTTGTCCAATCAACTCTGGTGTACTGACTTCCTTACTCCTCCCACACCTCTCATCATCCCTCACAGACTCCCTGTCTTCCTCGAATCTCTTATGCCACTCAAAAACTCATGCTCGATTGTTGCAAGATGGTCGAAAAGCAATCTGGAGCATTCCATACGTTTCTGTTGTATTTTTTCCAAGTTTAAAACACAATTTTATTGCATATCGTTCTTCTAAAGTGTCAGATTGCATATTTGAAATTCACCAGCTGTGACAATCAGGCTTTAGTAGGGTGTATTCCAATTGCTTCTGTAGCTGTTCATTTGAACCTGAAATCATAAAAATTGGTCAGTCATCTCATAAGATGTATAGCAATAACATACTGAATATTCAAGAGTCTACGACAATTTTAAATGCCTTTACAAAAAAGTCTGGTAACTTGTTGAAGGCACCACATACATGTTCCACAGTTGGTTTTTTTTTTGTTTGTTTGTTTGTTTTTGTTTTGTTTTTTTTGGGGGGGGGTGTTCTCTGGCTAAGTCTGAATATTTGTTTAATCTTTACACTTTGTTTTATTTTTACTCTGTGATCCACTGGAATGACAAAATCTGCTAGAGGACAACTTCTCTTTCTTTTTTTTTTTTTTTTTTGTTAATTATCACCAGGTTTAGTCTACTGGCGGAGATTCGGTGATCCGTTTGTATCGCAAAATCTCAGAGAATTTTATGCATCTCATTCTCTTGGACTGATTCTGGTTTGTGCCCATACCATTTGGCAGTATGGTCAAATTTCAATCTTTTGCACAATTCCCAGTGGATCACCTTCCCCACCCAGTTGTGCCTAGTCTTGTACTTCTTTCGTGCTAGTCAGCTACATTCGCTTGCTATGTAATTAACTGTTTCATCTCTTTTCCTGCCGAACCTACACTTACTGTTCTGTTGTGTATTATCGATTTTTGCTTTAACATAATTGGTCCTTATGGTATTGTTTTGTACTTCTGTTGTCTACTGTGATATGCTTTGGGTAGCCAAGTCCACGTCTTCTCGTGTGCAATCTCGCCAGATTGCCTCTTGAAATATCCATACAGTTGTTTTTCTTCTCATTTCTACTTCCTAATTTTTCTTTTTCTATCTGTACTTGTGTTACCACTGCTGCAATTGGTTGCTGTAATTAATCATTCTTTGCTTTTCTTAATAAATCTTTCTTTGCTCTTCTAAATATTGTTCTCAAGTCAACACCCTACAAGGCACCAACTATACGGCCACCTGCCTACCATCACGAAAACTATCCAAGCTAGACGAACCAGACATGCAGGACACTGTTGGAGAAGCAGGGACAAGCTCATAAGTGATGTACTCCTATGGACCCCCACATATGGCCGAGCAAAAGCAGGACGACCAGCTCGAACATACATACAGCAGCTATGTGAGGATACGAGATGTAGCCCTGAAGATCTGCCAGAGGCGATGAACGATATGGAGAAATGGCGAGAGAGGCTCAGGGATATTCGTGCTAGCGGCACGACATGATGATGATGATGATACAATCCTCCTCAATGCTATCGAGTCCTCTTCCTTCTTTTCTTGATGCACAAAGTCTTTGTCATCTTTTGGATGTAACACCTTGTGTATAGTCATCAATTTTCTTGTCCATTCATCTGAGTTCTTCCTTTGTCCATTTTAAGAATGGTACCGAGTATCTTATGAGAGGGACTGCTTAGGTGTTTATTTTTTTATGCGATTTCTGCTGCAAAGCTTGATTTTCAGAAGCTTTCTTGTTCTTCTGAGACACTCTTTCCTTATTTTTTCTTTCATAATAATATTATTGTTATGTTGCAAATTGGATTCAAAATTGATTTCTTCTTTTTAACTCTGTTGTGCTAATAATAACTTTTACTATGTAATGAATGCATACATATAAAAATTGGATAATTATAATATAGAATTTGAACTCTTTAAAATAACATAACTTTTAAGAAAGAATATATGATTGGTTTTTGTTTTACTTTTCCCTAAAATATTTTACAAGCTTGGTGTGGGTATTTTTGGTTATTTTCCATTTCCATCTTTTGAATTTATTTGAATGTATTTCATCTAGATAAAAATTAATAAGAATGGTACCGAGTATCTTACGAATGCTAAACTGAATTGTTTGAAATGGAACTGTTTTTGTGTGCTAAACTGAATTTTTTTTAATAGAACTGTTTTGACATTTAACTGTGTGTAAACAAAAAACTATACTTATAAACTGAATTGTTTGAAATAGAACTGTTTATATGTTTAAAAATGGATTTGGCATTTATAACCTACAATGGTTGATGTACCATAAAACGAAACCAAACGAAACCAAACCTGATGGTGAGGTTGCAGTAATGCTTGTGCTTTGGGGGATTCAAGGTACCCATTCATTGTCATCACTCCCTGATTCACTCTAGCTCGGAATGGTAGAACTTGATAGGGTTCGTCTGCTAGACTTAATTGTTTGAAATAGATTAGTGTTTTATGCTAAATTGAATTGTTTGAAATAGAACTGTTTTTTGACATTGAAATTGGGTACTTATGCAAAACTAAATTGTTCGAAATAGAATTGTTTATATGTATAAAAATTGATTCGGCATTAATAATCTACAGGGGTTGATGTGCCATAAAACTAAACCAAACTAAACCAAGCCAAATTCTCGAGGTCAGACAACAATTCTTTAAAATCAATCTTGCTTAATCCTCAAGTCTTTAGCTCCTTGTATTAAATTTACTGGATTTTGTCCAAATCTCCTTCATCCGTTTCCTATATCCTTTGTGCGTTGGATTATTTTTAAAATAACAGTCCATTACTTTTTTTGTCTTCTGTTCAATTTTTTTTCCTTTTTTGTCTCTCAAATGAATTGTTTCTTTGTTCTTCCTTCACTTGAAATAACAACAGCCAACTTTGATACCCAACATGTCCCCATGTTGGTATTACAACACCCAGACCAGTTGTCTGAGTTCCACGTTAATTTGTATTTGTATTTGACTTTTTTCATCGGTAATATAATGAGGTTGTACTCCTGCCAACGGATGTGACCTGGTATGTTTTTAACAAAGAGAACGCTTAAGCTACCCCCCCAACACACACACACACAGTACGCCTTTAGAAATACTAAGTTTTAATTTTTATCATTAAGGTTTTTCGGACTATTGTCTTCATCTTTATTGTTATTTCGACAACGTTTCGGCCGATATGTCCTCCGAATCAAAAAAGATCAACTCGGGAACCTTCACGGAACTTCGTCCTTTATTGAAACCACGGGGGTCGTCTGTTCTGATTCCGTTTGCCATGACCGGATATAAGTGTTAAGTATTCCTGTAAATTACTCGCCTGTAGTGAGGATTGAACCTGCAGATGATTATCTTCTTAGTAGCTCAGGGAACCAACGCCTATAACCGTTACGCCATGTGTTCTGTTGGACAAATCAGAGTGGATTTTTGGGTATTATAAACTTAATGTTCTTACTTTAGCTAGAATTACTACTATCATGTAAGATTTTTTTACCTGTGCTCATATTCAGATTTCAGTTTTTTGTTTTGTTTTGTTTTTTAATCTAGCCTTCTTGATTATCGGTTCCCATATTGTATTCAACTCTATAGTTGGTCTACTCAGCAGGTCATTGTAGCCTAACATATGTGCTGATTCCTTAAGACGTCTAATCCTCCAATGTTCAGCCCTATCAATTATTTCAACTTCATCCCATAAGGGCAGATGGTTTCCCTTTTTCTTTCATATATGGTCTGCCATACCCGACTTTTCAATCCCCCCTCGTACTATTGCTTTCCGATGTTCTTCTAGCCTTACTTTTAGTGCGCGGCCTGTCTCACCTTTGTATATTTTACCACAACTGCAAGGGATGGAGTAAACACAGTTCTTGGTCATGTTGAATTCCGTTGGTGGTTTGACCCGGAAGAGATACCTCCGGAGAGTTGAACCACTTGTGAATACTGTCCTAATGTCATATGGACTACATATCTTTTTGATCCTTTCGGCTAATCCTTTGACATAGGGCAGACATACCGTGGTGAGTTTTCGGGTATTGTCCTCTATCCTTCTATCTAGGTTTCTTGGGCCGATGTTATGCGTTCTGGGTAGTTGTTACGATGGAGGTTGTGTCTCAGACTAATCATTTCTTCTTGATATGCATCAGTATCGCTACTAATGGATTTCGCTCGATGTTGTAAGCAACGGACTATTCCTTTCTTTACCGTATATGGATGATGAGAGTTGAAATTGAGGTACTGTCCGGTGAAAGTGGGCTTACGGTACACAGATGACCTGAATCCTTGCTCTGTGCGTGTTACTAATACATTGAGGAAGGGTAATTTGTTGTCTTGTTCTTTCTCAATGGTGAACTGTATAGATGGTCGGATTGAGTTCACGTGATCAAGTAATATCTGAACATCTTCCTGATGAGGCCAGATAATGAACAACTAGACAACTTAGACAACTAAGTTTTAACTTTGTTAAGTTCAACGGTTACATTTTTGTTTTAGTTTTAGGATTTACAAACTAATTTCTTTAGTAGTGATTTCACGTGATTTTGCGTATGACTGATACTAACGCTTAGGAACTTGTACGCAAGCTATTCCTGCGGAATGAATAATACCATACATTCACTAAACTTTTAAATCTACGATTTTCCCATTTCTGAAAAGAAATCTTGTTCATTTATACCAATCTATCACACTTGGTTAGCTGCTTTCGAAAAAATAATTCCAGTCATATAACCAGAGAGAGAAGAGAGACAGAGATGAAAAGACAAACAGACAGAAACAGGACGTTGATTATAGGATTACAACCATTCCCTTATTTTCTTTAATCTTCTTTTCCTTTTGTTTATTTAGGTTAATTTACTGGGTTACTGCTTATTAAAATTCCAGGATTTCAAAGACAAAATTTTAATTCGATTGTAAGGCAAAAATTTGATATAGAATTTCTTTTTTTTCTCTTCATTTTTTTTTCTTTTTTTTTTTTTCTTTTTTTTTTTTTTTTTTTTTTTTACAAACGGGCAAATTTCAATAAATATCAACGAATATGAATTTAGAAAGTTCAGTTTTTAGCCTTGGTTTTTCTCGTCTTATTTCTCTTTTTATTTCATTTGTAATGATCAATTGTAAGTTACCTAAAAACTTTGAATAGAAGTTTAGGTCGCGAAGGTCATATGCGGGCACGTGTCGCAGTAGATCAAGTTGACAGGTTGTTTTGGAAATCACCTCGGATGACATATTGAATATTTGTCAAGAAACCGTTGTTGTTGGCCGGATATTAAAAAGTAAACATTCGTCGCCTGACTGAGAAAAGTGACGTCACCCTAGAAAGTTAAAGACACGGGTTCTTATATCATTTGTGAATGAAATAATTAAGAGATATTATATAAACAGGAGCAGGAGATTTTTTAAGGTTAGTCAGTTCAGTTAGGAAGTTCAGAGTCGGGAGCAGAGGTTTGAAGCTGCGACAGTCTCCCCCCCCCCGAGGGAGGAGCTTGTTAGGGGAGAAGAAAAGTACAGTTGGTTTTTTCTCTCGTCTGTCACCCATGAACCTAATAGTGTTTAAAATGACACAAGTAAATTATTTTACTATATCTTTTTCTTGTGTTTCTATGGCTGATTCCTGTATGAAATGTTGCGGTAAAAAAAAATTGTATTGGAAACAACAAGTCGCTTTGTACTTTGCGAAATATAACATCCACGCATATTTATGATCCGGTAATGTAACACTGGTCTTTCACTGGAGTCTGAATGACAGAAATCCTCCACAAGCGTCCAGAACTCTCCTGGGTATTCTGGTTGATCTCAACAATGCTGAAGTCTAAACAGCCTCGATTCTTCCTCTGTTTTCTAATTCCTCCAGTCTTTCTTCCAAGCCTTTGAGAACCGTCCCAAGGGCACCAATTACTGTTGGTACCACCGTCATCCACATGTTCCACAACATTTTCAATTCTTTGACAAAGTACAAGTATTTTTCTCTCATTTGGTTTTCTTTTATTTTCACTCTAAGATCGCCAATATTATCATTATTTGATTTTCAGCTTTAACTTCGGTTTTTTACAATCGATCACCAAGTCTTTAACCAAGACCTTGGGCGAGGAAAGGTAAGGATTTTATGTCTTCTCTGTATTTGTGTTTGGGGGGATGTTTTACAGTGACATTGATAGTACTTTCCTAAGACGTGCAGTTCCGCAAATGTGCAATTCTGTTGTATTTTGACCTTCGACCCGGCCCAAAATGCCATTCAAGGTGATGCACCGGAAGGAAGTGACACATTCCACTGGCAGTTAGGAGAGGAAATCGCGTGGGCGGAAATTGGCTAACAAAATGGGACAAGCTAAAAAATTCCATGATACTCTCATAGACTGACACACCGGAAGAGAGTGACCTCTGAACTGCATGACAGTTATTTCCGCTTGATGACGATTAAACATGCGATTTCAAAGATCGAGTGGGCGATCAAGTGGGCGATCGAGTGGGCGTTGAACTATTATATAACTCAGTCAAGACAGAAGTCAAGACAGTTCAAGTTGCAGTTACAGTTGGAGACGGAGTTATAGACAAGGTGTGGTAGGGAAAGTCACACCCGGCCGAGGGGGCCTTCGGGAACCCCGATGGAGTTTGGGGACCAGAGAAGTTGCTGATAAAGTAAAGAAAGCCAGCACCCAGCAGAGTGGACCCCAGGGCCCCCGGTTGAGCATCTGGAGAACGAGAAAGACACAACGTTGACGGCCATAAGAGTAGGGGTCAAAATATTGCAGTTTCTGTTCGGTCTCCAACACCCTCTCACACGAAAACCTCGAGTAACCCTCTTCGAACCCTTGCAATAAAGTGAAAGAAGTCTTCACTCGTCTGTTATTCATTGCGTCAGTATGTATCCTGCATGAACATGTATATGAGAATAAAACAATTCTTTCTATATCATATAGACTTGGAGTGCCACGTATCTTGTTAATGTATTAATCTGTCTCTTTCTTGATCGTATCCAGTGCTATCAGTAATACTGGTACGGTGGTAGTTTTGGTGTGCCAGAATTTTTCAATAACTATTTCTATTTACTTATTTTATTATAAGCTTTATTTTGTGTTATAAGCTTTATTATATTTTATAAGCTTTATTATATGTTATAAGCTTTATCATATTTTATAAGCTTTATTATATGTAATAAGCTTTATTGTATGTTATAAGCTTTATTATGTGTTATAAGCTTTATTATATGTTATCTCTTGGCATTGAAATATCAATCATAAAACGTTTTTATTTTATCATAACCATTTTTTCTTTTGAGAGTTTTTCACGCCAGCGTTAGCTGATGGGTTTTCGCGGGAGTCTGAGTGACAACAAGTCTCTTCCAGTCTCCTGGACTCTTCTCAATATTCTAGCTGACCTCAACAATGGTGTAGTTGGGGTGGTCTCCACTCGTCCTCTTATTTCCTTTGGTGACATACCGAGTGCACCAATTACAATAGGTATCACCGTCACTTTCATGTTCCATAGTTCTTTCAGTTTTTGAGCAAGGTCAAGGTACTTATATCTCTTTTTGGTTTCTTTCGGTTTTACCTAATGGTCAGCCGGAACGGCAAAGTCCACTATTCAGAAGGTTCACTTTTTTCATTTTTTTTTTTTTTTTTTTTTTGCAGACTATGACAAGGTCTGGACGTCTGGCCGAGATTAGATGATCCGTTTGTATCTAAAAATCCCAAAGAATTTTATGCGTCTCATTTTCCTGGTCGGATTCTGGATTATGCATTTACCATTTGTTTGAGTGGCCAAATTTAAATTTCTTGCACAATTCCCAGTAGATCACTTTTCCTACCCAGTCATGTCTTGTCTTATACTCTTTTTACGCAAATTTACGGCATACGCTTATTATGCGATTGATCATTTCGCCTCTATCACTGCATAATCTCCATCTGCGATTTTGATGCGTCTTGTCTATTCTTGTTTTTATATAGTCCTTACAGCGTTTTGTGCTGCTATCAGAAGAGACTCAGTTTCTCTCTTAAGGATTCTCTTTCTTCTTCTTCTTCTTCTTCTTCTTATTATTATTATTATTTGACATTGGCATAATGGTTTGAGTGTTCGCCAATGGCCCGGAAGACCTGGGTTCAATTCCAGGTCGAGTCATACCAAAGACTCAAAAAATGGTACTTGATGCCTCCTTGCTTAACACTCAGCATTATAAGGTACGGATCAAGGGTAAAGTAGAGCAATCCAGGAAAAGAGTAGCGCCCTCCCCTACACCTTGGTGTAGTAGCTATCGAAAAGGGAGCCTTCGGGTCACCCTCGCCAACTTTCCTTACTTTTATTATAATTGTTATTTATTAGAGTTTTTCACATCGAGCGTAAGCTGATGGTCTTTCACTGGAGGTTGAGTGACAGTAAGTCTCCTCAAGTCTCCTCAAGTCTCCAGGACTCTTCTCAGTATTCTGGCCGTTTTCAAAAATGCTATTGTTTGGATAGTCTCCACTCGGTCGCCAACTTCCAAATATTCCAGACCCTTTAATAATCCTTTAGTTACCGTGCCAAAAGCACCAATCACAATTGGTATAATTGTCACCTTCATATTCCACAGTTTTTTCAATTCTCTAGCAAGGTCGAGGTACTTATCTCTCTTTTCACATTCTTTTAGTTTTATTCTGTGGTCAGCCGGGACAGCAAAGTCGACAATTTTACAGATTTTCTTTTTCTTTTTTTTTTCTTTTGTTGTTGTTGTTTATTATAAGGTCTTGTCTTCTTGCCGAGATTAGGTGATCCGTTTGTATATCAAAGTCCCATAGGAGTTGATGTGTGTCATTTTCTTGAACAGGTGCTGGGTTGTGCATATACCATTTGTTGGCATGGTCAAATTTAAATTTCTGGCACATTTCCCAGTGAATCACCTTGCCCACTCAGTCGTGTCTAGCCTTGTACTCCTTCTGTGCCAATTTGCTGCATTCGCTTATTATGTGATTGATGGTTTCATCTCTGTCACCGCAGAGTCTATATTTGCTATTTTGTTGCGTCTTATCTATCCTCGCCTTGATATGATTGGTTCTTATGGCGCTGTTTTGTGTTGCCATTAGGAGAGATTCTGTTTCTCTCTTAAAGTTTCCTTTTCTTAGCCATGTCCAGGTTGTGATATTCGCTTATTGTGATCGTTTCGCCTCTGTCTACACATAACCAACATTTACTATTTTGTTGCGTCTTATCTATTATTATTATTTTACACCTCTGAGAGTTTTTTTACACCACCATCTTCTACCGGAGTTTGAGTGACAGCAAGTCACCTCAAGTCTCCAGGACTCTTCTCAGTATTCTGGCCGATCTCAATAATGCTGTAGTTGAGATGGTCTCCACTCGTCCTCTTATTTCCAAGTCCCCTAGATCCTTTTACCTATCCTTTGGTGACTTTACCAAATACTCTAATTATTATTGGTATCACCGTCACTTTCATGTTCCATAGTTCTTATTATTACTATTATTATTATTATGATTATAATTATTATTATTTTACTCTTTGCGAGTTTTCTTACCAGCATCAGTTGATGGATTTTTAGGGGAGTCTCTTCAGGTCTCCAAGAGTCTTCATGGTAATCTGGCTAATCTTGATAATGCTCTAAGTCTGGATAATCTCGATTCTTTCTCTGATTTCCATTTCCTTCAACTCTTTTTCAAACCCTTTAGGACTGCTCCAAGTGCATCAAATATTACTGCTCTCATCGTCACCTCCATGTTACCCAGCTGTTTCAGCTCTCTGGCAAGATCCAAGTGTTTTTCCATCTTTTCACTTTCTTTTCTTTTTTTTTTTTTTTAATCCCAAAATCTCCAAGAATTTTATGCGTCTTAGTCTCTACGACAGAGTCTGGTTTGTGCATATTTACAATTTTGAGTAAATAAATATTTTTCATTGTCATTTTAATTGAACAAAGTTTTGTATTATATTATATTATATCATATTATAAGGGCTTTTTATTGTTTATTTATTTCAAAACTCGTGGTTTTCATCATTATGTAATGCTACCTATTTTTTAGAAGGGAGGTAACTTAGCATGATAAAATAACGTTGTGCGTTATTTGGCCGCCATTTTGCATGAATAAAGTTTGGGACATTTCAAGGTTATGGATTACGAATTTCCAAGCTGTTTTTGTTTGCTTCCCTGCTGAATGTAATGATTGGACGAATTAGATTAATTACTGATTCAATTTTGGTGTTATTTTGGAGCGAGACAACAACAACAACAAACAAAAAAATGAAAAAAGAAAAAAAAAGGAAAAGAGAAGAAAAATTCCTCGAGGAAATAACCTTTGGAAAATAATCGGAATTGATTGCTTTTAATCAGACAAATTGAGGCGCTTTCAGAAAGTTTGAAAGTGTGTTCAATTAACACTCAAGCCAAATGACAATTATGGATGACACCACCAGAGGGCGTTCTTTTCTTCTTTTTCATTTCTTTTTAATATGGTCTGAACTAACAATTAATTTGTTCTTTAATTTTAATCGTCCAATTGAAACATAGAAATTTAGTTATAGCTTCTTCGTCCTGTTTGCGGGGTTTAGAATGCACTGACTATCTCTTGAAGAAAAGTAAGACCCCACAAAAGAGGTTTTCTAGGTAGGACACTAAACTGCATCAGATGTTAAGACTTTACAACAGTAATACTTCTTCATTGTCATTACTTCCAGATCCACTCTTTTCCGAAGTGGTCGTACGTGTTAGGGCCCAATCTATGAGCTAAATAGATTTCTTTAAAGTTATTTGTATTCGATAAGAATACTTACGACTGTAAATTATTTCCATTAAAATTGTTACTTGAAGCTCTAATTGTTTACTAAGGATAATCATTAGTCACTTGCAAACAATTGAATATCATTAAATAGAAATAATTACTTAAAACCATAGAATTATTGGTATTAGATAGAAATACTTGAAACTATGCAACTGTGTGCAAATTATTTGTATTAGATAGGAATACTTGGTATCTTATAACTGTGCGAAAAAATTTTTAAAACTACACAAAAAAAGGAAATAAAAATGTACAATGAATGTAATTCCCTAATCTCTAGGAATGAAATAACCTTAGACGGTTGATATGCCGTTAAAATTAATCAGTTGGTCATAACTTCTAATCGGAGTTAAATAAAGACCTCAATTGCTATGGTTTTTCCCACAAGTATACCATGTTCTGAATATGACACAAGACTACAATCGAATGTCATGTGCGCTCGTAGTGTAACGGTTACCATCAGAGGACATGGAACTGGTGACCCGAGTTCAAATCCAGGACGAGGCTCTTTACATTTCCCCTTGGTACTAATGCTCTTGGAAAAGGTATGAATCCTCTCCGTTCTCCGCCAGCTATAGAAAAACAGCAGAGCAGACAAAGGAGAAGGAAAACTCTAGTTTAGAATCAGCTGTACTTCACTTTAAAATTAGCCTTGTATCACAGCCTGATTGTTGGGGAGGGATTGGGTAGATACATACACCCGATGGTGAAGCTCATGTTCCAGGTAGTGAGTGGTTACTCCTTTCTTTCGTTTTTATTTCCCAGCCTATTCTAATCCCCCCGCCTCAAAAGGGTGTGTCCTAGGTATGACAATAAAATACTTCCGGTAATGAGGTTCGAGTTTTATTTTATTTTATTTCCAGCCTATTCTAATCCCCCCGCCTCAAAAGGGTGTGTCCTAGGTATGACAATAAAATACTTCCGGTAATGAGGTTCGAGTTTTATTTTATTTTATTTCCCGGCTTATTCTAATCCCCCCGCCTCAAAAGGGTGTGTCCTATGTATGACAATAAAGTACTTCCGGTAATGAAGTTCGAATTTTGGGACACCGGGTAATGAGGAAGAATCTCTTCATTGCCAATACTGTAAGGTCCATTCTGAGCTGGATTGTTAATATCTACTGGAATCCACTCATGGATCAAGGAGATACATTTTCAAATTACTATTTTTAGATTAGAATAGTTGAAACCATATAACTTTGTACCAATTATTTGTATCAAGAATACTAACACGAAGTTACAATTGTTTACAAAAGACGATTACTATTAGTTACTTGAAGCTATATAACTGCTTGAAATATTTAAAACCGCATGATTGTGTTAAATCGTTTGTATTAGATAGGAATACTTGCCGCGTTTACTTCGAAACCGTTGTCTAGTACTTTTAGCCATCATGCCATTAGGGTTCTCCTTGAAACCATGTGATTGCAAACAAATGTATTATGGTAATATAC
This sequence comes from Sepioteuthis lessoniana, assembly GCA_963585895.1. Classification (NCBI taxonomy): domain Eukaryota; kingdom Metazoa; phylum Mollusca; class Cephalopoda; order Myopsida; family Loliginidae; genus Sepioteuthis; species Sepioteuthis lessoniana. The sequence continues at coordinate 3,511,673 of OY757935.1, forward strand.
TCTATGACGTCACTGCATGAACCCTCCCCGACACTATAAATAATGACTGACTTGATTAACGAGTCAAGCAAGTCTAGTCAGTTACTAGTAACCGTTACTGTCTGTATTGCTGTAAACTTTACATCTTTTTGTGTTATTCATTTCTGGCCCTTCAAGACCACAACAAAATGATAATTATCAAATAAGACTAACTTACTTAAAATCCCTCTTTTGGCACTGAGTAACACAAAAACGATTGACATGTAGTAAATTCCAAATCATTTGTATTAGATAGGAATACTTGAAACCATGTCAAGAGCAGGATATATCACAAGGTCAATATTTGAGCGGAGTATATCTGATGTGAGTTTTCCTTCTCCAAGATCGATCTTTTTAACAAGGTTAAAGAGCCCATTCTATCCAACTATTCACCCGTGGGTGGAGTGAGTATAAGGAGATTCATACTTTTTCCCAACGTGAAGGGAAACGCAAACAACCTCATTGGAAATATGAACTCGGCTCGTCGGGTCCAGCTATTCATCTACAGCTAGTTGGAGGAAGAATTGGATTCATGCCTTTCCTAAATGCACCAGCGCGTAGAAAATACAAATTGTTCCAACGGAAACGAAACCTTCTGATTTTACTATTTGTCTGTTTAGTTACCTTCTCAAATTTGTCTTTTTAGCTAAAATTATCTGTTTATCTACCTTCTCAAATTTGTCTTCTTACCTAAAATTGTCTGTTTAGCTACCTTCTGAAATTCATCTGTTTAGCTAAAATTATCTGTTTATCTACCTTCTCAACTTTATCTGTTTAGCTAAAATTGTCTGTTTAGCTACCTTCTGAAATTCGTCTGTTTAGCTAAAATTATCTGTTTATCTACCTTCTCAACTTTATCTGTTTAGCTAAAATTGTCTGTTTAGCGTCCTTCTCTAATTTGTCTGTTTAGCTAAAATTGTCTGTTTAGCTACCTTCTCAAATTTGTCTGTTTAGCTAAAATTATCTGTTTAGCTACCTTCTCAAATTTGTCTGTTTAGCTAAAATTATCTGTTTATCTATCTTCTCAAATTTGTCTGTTTAGCTAAGATTATCTGTTTAGCTACCTTCTCAAATTTGTCTGTTTAGCTAAAATTGTCTGTTTAGCTACCTTCTCAAAATTGTCTGTTTAGCAAAAATTATCTGTTTATCTACCTTCTCAAATTTGTCTGTTTAGCTACCTTCTCAAATTTGTCTGTTTAGATAAAATTGTCTATTTAGCAACCTTCTCAAATTTGTCTTTTTAGCTAAAATTATCTGTTTATCTACCTTCTCGAATTTGTCTGTTTAGGTACCTTCTCAAATTTGTCTGTTTAGCTAAAATTATCTGTTTAGCTACCATCTCAAAATTGTCTGTTTAGCTAAAATTATCTGTTTATCTACCTTCTCAAATTTGTCTGTTTAGCGAAAATTGTCTGTTTAGCTACCTTCTCAAAATAGTCTGTTTAGCTAAAATTGTCTGTTTATCTACCTTCTCAAATTTGTCTGTATAACTAAAATTATCTGTTTAGCTACCTTCTCAAAATTGTCTGTTTAGCTAAAATTATCTGTTTAGCTACCTTCTCAAATTTGTCTGTTTATCTACCATCTCAAATTTGTCTGTTTAGCTAAAATTATCTGTTTAGTTACCTTCACAAATTTATCTGTTTAGCTACCTTCTCAAATTTGTCAATTTAGCTAAAATTGTCTCTTTATCTACCTTCTCAAAATTGTCTGTTTAGCTAAAATTATCTGTTTAGCTACCTTCTCAAATTTGTCTGTTTAGCTAAAATTGTCTGTTTAGCTACCATCTCAAATTAGTCTGTTTAGCTAAAATTGTCTGTTTAGCTACCTTCTCAAATTTGTCTGTTTAGCTAAAGTTATCTGTTTACCTACCTTCTCAAAATTTTCTATTTAGCAAAAATTATCTGTTTAGCTACCTTCTCAAATTTGTCTGTTTATCTACCATCTCAAATTTGTCTGTTTAGCTAAAATTATCTGTTTAGCTACCTTCTCAAAATTGTCTGTTTAGCAAAAATTGTCTGTTTAGCTACCTTCTCAAATTTGTCTGTTTAGCTAAAATTGTCTATTTAGCAACCTGCTCAAATTTGTCTGTTTAGCTAAAATTATCTGTTTAGCTACCATCTCTAATCTGTCTGTTTAGCTAAAATTATCTGTTTAGCTACCTTCTCAAATTTGTTTAGCTAAAATTATCTGTTTAGCTACCTTCTCAAATTTTTTCTGTTTAGCTAAAATTGTCTGTTTAGCTACGTTCTCAAATTTGTCTGTTTAGCTAAAATTGTCTGTTTATCTACCTTCTCAAAATTGTCTGTTTATCTATCTTCTCAAATTTGTCTGTTTAGCTAAAATTATCTGTTTAGCTACCTTCTCAAATTTGTCTGTTTAGCTAAAATTGTCTGTTTAGCTACGTTCTCAAATTTGTCTGTTTAGCTAAAATTGTCTGTTTAGCTACCTTCTCTGATTTGTCTGTTTAGCTAAAATTGTCTGTTTATCCACCTTCTCAAAATTGTCTGTTTAACTAAAATTATCTGTTTAGCTACCTTCTCAAATTTGTCTATTAAGCTAAAATTGTCTATTTAGCTACCTTCTCAAATTTGTCTTTTTAGCTAAAATTATCTGTTTAGCTACCTTCTCAAATTTGTCTGTTTAGCTAAAATTGTCTGTTTAGCTACCTTCTCAAATTTGTCTGTTTAGCTAAAATTGTCTGTTTAGCTACCTACTCAAATTTATCTCTTTAGCTAAAATTGTCTATTTAGCAACCTTCTCAAATTTGTCTTTTTAGCGAAAATTATCTGTTTAACTACCTTCTCAAATTTGTCTGTTTAGCTACCTTCTCAAATTTGTCTGTTTAGCTAAAATTATCTGTTTAGCTACCTTCTCAAAATTGTCTGTTTATCTACCTTCTCAAATTTGTCTGTTTAGCGAAAATTACCTGTTTAGCTACCTTCTCAAAATTATCTGTTTAGCTAAAATTATCTGTTTAGCTACCTTCTCAAATTTGACTGTTTAGCTAAAATTATCTGTTTAGCTACCTTATCAAATTTGTCTGTTTAGCTAAAATTGTCTGTTTAGCTACCATTTCAAATTAGTCTGTTGAGCTAAAATTGTCTGTTTAGCTACCTCCTCAAATTTGTCTGTTTAGCTAAAATTATCTGTTTAGCTACATTCTCAAATTTGTCTGTTTAGCTAAAGTTATCTGTTTACCTACCTTCTCAAAATTTTCTATTTAGAAAAAATTATCTGTTTAGCTACCTTCTCAAATTTGTCTGTTTATCTACCATCTCAAATTTGTCTGTTTAGCTAAAATTATCTGTTCAGCTACCTTCTCAAAATTGTCTGTTTAGCAAAAATTGTCTGTTTAGCTACCTTCTCAAATTTGTCTGTTTAGTTAAAATTGTCTATTTAGCAACCTTCTCAAATTTGTCTGTTTAGCTAAAATTATCTGTTTAGCTACCATCTCTAATTTGTCAGTTTAGCTAAAATTATCTGTTTAGCTACCTTCTAAATTTGTCTGTTTAGCTAAAATTATCTGTTTAGCTACCTTCTCAAATTTTTTCTGTTTAGCTAAAATTGTCTGTTTAGCTAACTTCTCAAATTTGTCTGTTTAGCTAAAATTGTCTGTTTAGCTACCTTCTCAAATTTGTCTGTTTAGCTAAAATTATCTGTTTAGCTACCTTCTCAAATTTGTCTGTTTAGCTAAAATTGTCTGTTTATCTACCTTCTCAAAATTGTCTGTTTATCTACCTTCTCAAATTTGTCTGTTTAGCTAAAATTGTCTGTTTATCTACCTTCTCAAAATTGTCTGTTTATCTACCTTCTCAAATTTGTCTGTTTAGCTAAAATTGTCTGTTTAGCTACGTTCTCAAATTTGTCTGTTTAGCTAAAATTGTCTGTTTAGCTACCTTCTCTGATTTGTCTGTTTAGCTAAAATTGTCTGTTTATCCACCTTCTCAAAATTGTCTGTTTAACTAAAATTATCTGTTTAGCTACCTTCTCAAATTTGTCTATTAAGCTAAAATTGTCTATTTAGCTACCTTCTCAAATTTGTCTTTTTAGCTAAAATTATCTGTTTAGCTACCTTCTCAAATTTGTCTGTTTAGCTAAAATTGTCTGTTTAGCTACCTTCTCAAATTTGTCTGTTTAGCTAAAATTGTCTGTTTAGCTACCTTCTCAAATTTATCTCTTTAGCTAAAATTGTCTATTTAGCAACCTTCTCAAATTTGTCTTTTTAGCGAAAATTATCTGTTTAACTACCTTCTCAAATTTGTCTGTTTAGCTACCTTCTCAAATTTGTCTGTTTAGCTAAAATTATCTGTTTAGCTACCTTCTCAAAATTGTCTGTTTATCTACCTTCTCAAATTTGTCTGTTTAGCGAAAATTACCTGTTTAGCTACCTTCTCAAAATTATCTGTTTAGCTAAAATTATCTGTTTAGCTACCTTCTCAAATTTGACTGTTTAGCTAAAATTATCTGTTTAGCTACCTTATCAAATTTGTCTGTTTAGCTAAAATTGTCTGTTTAGCTACCATCTCAAATTAGTCTGTTGAGCTAAAATTGTCTGTTTAGCTACCTCCTCAAATTTGTCTGTTTAGCTAAAATTATCTGTTTAGCTACATTCTCAAATTTGTCTGTTTAGCTAAAGTTATCTGTTTACCTATCTTCTCAAAATTTTCTATTTAGAAAACATTATCTGTTTAGCTACCTTCTCAAATTTGTCTGTTTATCTACCATCTCAAATTTGTCTGTTTAGCTAAAATTATCTGTTTAGCTACCTTCTCAAAATTGTCTGTTTAGCAAAAATTGTCTGTTTAGCTACCTTCTCAAATTTGTCTGTTTAGTTAAAATTGTCTATTTAGCAACCTTCTCAAATTTGTCTGTTTAGCTAAAATTATCTGTTTAGCTACCATCTCTAATTTGTCAGTTTAGCTAAAATTATCTGTTTAGCTACCTTCTCAAATTTGTCTGTTTAGCTAAAATTATCTGTTTAGCTACCTTCTCAAATTTTTTCTGTTTAGCTAAAATTGTCTGTTTAGCTAACTTCTCATATTTGTCTGTTTAGCTAAAATTGTCTGTTTAGCTACCTTCTCAAATTTTTCTGTTTAGCTAAAATTATCTGTTTAGCTACCTTCTCAAATTTGTCTGTTTAGCTAAAATTGTCTGTTTATCTACCTTCTCAAAATTGTCTGTTTATCTACCTTCTCAAATTTGTCTGTTTAGCTAAAATTATCTGTTTAGCTACCTTCTCAAATTTGACTGTTTAGCTAAAATTGTCTGTTTGGCTACGTTCTCAAATTTGTCTGTTTAGCTAAAATTGTCTGTTTAGCTACCTTCTCTAATTTGTCTGTTTAGCTAAAATTGTCTGTTTATCTACCTTCTCAAAATTGTCTGTTTAACTAAAATTATCTGTTTAGCTACCTTCTCAAATTTGTCTATTCAGCTAAAATTGTCTATTTAGCTACCTTCTCAAATTTGTCTGTTTAGCTAAAATTGTCTGTTTAGTACCTTCTCAAATTTGTCTGTTTAGCTAAAATTGTCTCTTTAGCTACCTTCTCAAATTTGTCTGTTTAGCTAAAATTGTCTGTTTAGCTACCTTCTCAAATTTGTCTGTTTAGCTAAAATTGTCTGTTTAGCAACCTTCTCAAATTTGTCTTTTTAGCGAAAATTATCTGTTTATCTACCTTCTCAAATTTGTCTGTTAGGCTACCTTCTCAAATTTGTCTGTTTAGCTAAAATTATCTGTTTAGCTACCTTCTCAAAATTGTCTGTTTATCTACCTTCTCAAATTTGTCTGTTTAGCTAAAGTTTTCTGTTTAGCTACCTTCTCTAATTTGTCTGTTTAGCTAAAATTGTCTGTTTAGCTACCTTCTCAAATTTGTCTGTTTAGCTAAAATTGTCTGTTTAGCAACCTTCTCAAATTTGTCTGTTTAGCTAAAATTTTCTGTTTAGCTGCCTTCTCAAATTTGTCTGTTTAGCTAAAATTATCTGTTTATCTACCTTCTCAAATTTGCCTGTTTAGCTAAAATTGTCTGTTTAGCTACCTTCTTAAAATTGTCTGTTTAGCTAAAATTGTCTGTTTATCTACCTTCTCTAATTTGTCTGTTTATCTAAAATTGTCTGTTTAGCTACCTTCTCTAATTTGACTTTTTAGCTAAAATTATCTGTTTAGCTACCTTCTAAAATTTGTCTGTTTAGCTAAAATTCTCTGTTTACCTACCTTCTTAAAATTGTCTGTTTAGCTAAAATTGTCTGTTTATCTACCTTCTCTAATTTGTCTGTTTACCAAAAATTGTCTGTTTAGCTACCTTCTCTAATTTGTCTTTTTAGCTAAAATTATCTGTTTAGCTACCTTCTCTTATTAGTCTTTTTACCTAAAATTGTCTGTTTATCTACCTTCTTAAATTTGTCTGTTTAGCTATAATTTTCTGTTTAGCTACCTTCTCAAATTTGTCTGTTTACCTAAAATTCTCTGTTTAGCTACCTCAAAATTTTCTGTTTAGCTAAAATTGTCTGTTTATCTACCTTCTCTAATTTGTCTGTTTAGCTAAAATTGTCTGTTAGCTACCTTCTCAAATTTGTGTTTTTAGCTAAAATTATCTGTTTAGTTACCTTCTCAAATTTGTCTTTTTACCTAAAATTATTTGTTTAGCTACCTTCTGTAATTTGTCTGTTTAGCTAAAATTATCAGTTTAGCTACATTCTCAAATTTGTCTGTTTACCTACCTTCTACAATTTGTCTGTTTAGCTAAAATTATCTGTTTAGCTACCTTCTCAACATTGTCTGTTTAGCTACCTACTTAAATTTGTCTGTTTAACTAAAATTATCTGTTTTGCTACCTTCTTTAATTTGTCTGTTTAGCTACCTTCTCAAATATGTCTCTTTAGCTAAAATTATCTGTTTATCTACCTTCTCAAATTTGTCTGTTTAGCTACCTTCTAAAATATGTCTGTTTAGCTAAAATTATCTGTTTAGCTACCTTCTCTAATTTGTCTTTTTAGCTACCTTTTCAATTTAGTCTGTTTAGCAAAAATTGTCTGTTTAGCTACCTTCTCAAATTTGTCTGTTTAGCTACCTTCTCAAATTTGTCTGTTTAGCTAACTTCTCAAATTTGTCTGTTTAGCTAAAATTATCTGTTTATCTACCTTCTCAAATTTATCTGTTTAGCTACCTTCTCAAATTTGTCAATTTAGCTAAAATTGTCTGTATAGCTAAAATTGTCTCTTTATCTACCTTCTGAAAATTGTCTGTTTAGCTAAAATTATCTGTTTAGCTACCTTCTTAAATTTGTCTGTTTAGCTAAAATTACCTGTTTAGCTACCTTCTGAAAATTATCTGTTTAGCTAAAATTATCTGTTTAGCTACCTTCTCAAATTTGACTGTTTAGCTAAAATTATCTGTTTAGCTACTTTATCAAATTTGTCTGTTTAGCTAAAATTGTCTGTTTAGCTACCAGCTCAAATTATTCTGTTTAGCTAAAATTGTCTGTTTAGCTACCTCCTCAAATTGGTCTGTTTAGCTAAAATTATCTGTTTAGCTACATTCTCAAATTTGTCTGTTTAGCTAAAGTTATCTGTTTACCTACCTTCTCAAAATTGTCTGTTTAGCTAAAATTATCTATTTAGCTACCTTCTCAAATTTGTCTGTTTAGCTAAAATTGTCTGTTTAGCTACCTTCTCAAATTTGTCTGTTTAGCTAAAATTATCTGTTTAGCTACCTTCTCAAAATTGTCTGTTTACCTACCTTCTTAAATTTTTCTATTTAGCTAAAATTATCTGTTTATCTACCTTCTCAAATTTGTCTGTTTAGCTAAAGTTATCTGTTTTGCAACCTTCTCAAATTATCTGTTTACCTACCTTCTCAAATTTGTCTGTTTAGCTAATATTATCTGTTTAGCTACCTTCTCAAATTTGTCTGTTTAACTAAAATTGACTGTTTAGCTAACTTCTCAAATTTGTCTGTTTAGCTAAAATTATCTGTTTAGCTACCTTCTCAAATTTGTCTGTTTATCTAAAATTATCTGTTTAGCTACATTCTCAAATTTGTCTGTTTTGCTAAAATTGTCTTTTTAGCTACCTTCTCTAATTTGTCTGTTTAGCTAAAATTATCTGTTTAGCTACCTCCTCAAATTTGTCTGTTAAGTTAAAATTGTCTGCTTAACTACCTTCTCAAATTTGTCTGTTTAGCTAAAATATTCTGTTTAGCTACTTTCTCTAATTTGTCTGTTTAGCTAAAATTATCTGTTTACCTATTTTCTCAAATTTCTCTGTTTAGATAAAATTGTCTGTTTAGCTACCTTTTCTAATTTGTCTTTTTAGCTAAAATTGTCTGTTTAGCTACCTTCTCCTATTTGTCTTTTTACCTAAAATTGTCTGTTTATCTAACTTCTCAAATATGTCTGTTTAGCTAAAATTGTCTCTTTAGCTACCTTCTCAAATTGGTCTGTTTACCTAAAATTCTCTGTTTTGGTACCTTCTTAAAATTGTCTGTTTAGCTACCTTCTCTAATTTGTCTGTTTAGCTAAATTTGTCTGTTAGCTACCTTCTCAAAATTGTCTGTTTAGCTACCTACTCAAATTTGTCTGTTTACCTAAAATTATCTCTTTAGCTACCTTCTCAAAATTGTCTGTTTAGCTACCTACTCAAATTTGTCTGTTTACCTAAAATTATCTCTTTAGCTACCTTCTCAAAATTGTCTGTTTAGCTACCTACTCAAATTTGTCTGTTTAACTAAAATTATCTGTTTTGCCACCTTCTCTAATTTGTCTTTTTGGCTACCTTCTCAATTTAGTCTGTTTAGCTAAAATTGTTCGTTTAGATACCCTCTCAAATTTGTCTGTTTAGCTAACTTCTCATATTTGTCTGTTTAGCTAAAATTATCTGTTTATCTACCTTCTCTTATTTGTCTGTTTAGCTAAAATTATCTGTTTAGCTACCTTCTCAAATTTATCTGTTTAGCTAAAATTATCTGTTTAGCTACCTTCTCAAATTTGTCTTTTTACCTAAATTGTCAGTTTAGCTACCTTCTCAAAATTGTCTGTTTAGCTAAAATTGTCTGTTTAGCTACAATCTCAAATTAGTCTGTTTAGCTAAAATTGTCTGTTTAACTACCTTCTCAAATTTGTCTGTTTAGCTAAAATTATCTGTTTAGCTACCTTTTCAAATTTGTCTGTTTAGCTAAAATTATCTGTTTAGCTACCTTCTCAAATTGTCTGTTTAGCTAAAATTATCTGTTTAGCTACATTCTCAAATTTGCCTGTTTAGCTGAAATTATCTGTTAAGCTACCTTATCAAATTTGTCTGATTAGCTAAAATTGTATGTTTAGCTACCTTCTCAAATTTGTCTGTTTAGCTAAAATTGTCTGTTTAGCTACCTTCTCTAATTTGTCTGTTTAGCTAAAATTGTCTGTTTATCTACCTTCTCAAAATTGTCTGTTTAGCTAAAATTATCTATTTAGCTACCTTCTAAAGAATTGCCTGTTTAGCTAAAATTGTCTGTTTACCTACCTTCTCAAATTTGTCTGTTTAGCTCAAATTGTCAGTTAAGCTACCTTCTCTAATTTATGTGTATAGCTAAAATTCTCTCTTTAGCTACCTTCTCAAATTTGTCTGTCTAGCTAAAATTATCTGTTTATATACCTTCTAAAATTTGCCTGTTTAGCTAAAATTATCTATTTACCTACCTTCTCAAAACTCTCTGTTTAGCTACCTTCTCAAATTTGTCTGTTTTGCTAAAATTATCTATTTACCTACCTTCTCAAAACTCTCTGTTTAGCTAACTTCTCAAATTTGTCTGTTTGGCTAAAATTATCTGTTTATCTACCTTCTCAAATTTGTCTGTTTAGCTAAAATTATCTGTTTAGCTACCTTCTCAAATTTGTCTGTTTAGCTAAAATAATCTGTTTATCTACCTTCTCAAATTTGCCTGTTTAGCTAAAATTATCTATTTATCTGCCTTCTAAAATTTGTCTATTTAGCTAAAATTGTCTGTTTAGCTACCTTCTCAAATTTGTCTGTCTAGCTAAAATTATCTGTTTATCTGCCTTCTCATATTTGTTTGTTTAGCTAAAATTGTCTGTTTAGCTACCTTCTAAAATTTTGCTATTTAGCTACCTTCTCCAAATTCTCTGTTTAGGTAAAATTGTCTGTTTAGCTACCTTCTCAAATTTGTCTGTTTAGCTAAAATTATCTTTTTATCTACCTTCTCAAATTTTTCTGTTTAGCTACCTTCTCAAATTTGTCTGTTTAGCGAAAATTAAATGTTTAGCTACCTTCTCAAATTTGTCAGTTTAGCTAAAATTGTCTGTTTAGCTACATTCTCAAATTTGTCTGTTTAGCTGAAATTATCTGTTTACCTACCTTCTCAAATTTGTCTGTTTAGCTACCTTCTCAAATTTGTCTGTTTAGCTAAAATTGTCTGTTTAGCTACATTCTCATATTTGTCTGTTTAGCTAAAATTATCTGTTTACCTAACTTCTCAAAATTGTCTGTTTAGCTAAAATTGTCTGTTTAGCTACCTTCTCAAATTTGTCTGTTTAGCTACCTTCTCAAAATTTTCTGTTAAGCTAAAATTATCTGTTTAGCTACCTTCTCAAATTTGTCTGTTTAGTCTCCAATTTGTCTGTTTAGCTAAAATTGTCTGTTTAGCTACCTTCTCAAATTTGTCTGTTTAGCTAAAATTATCTGTTTAGCTACCTTCTCAAATTTGTCTTTTTAGCTAAAATTATCTGTTTATCTACCTTCTCAAATTTGTCTGTTTAGCTAAAATTGTCTGTTTAGCTACCTTCTCAAATTTGTCTGTCTAGCTAAAATTATCTGTTTATATCCCTTCTAAAATTTGTCTGTTTAGCTGAAATTCTCAGTTTAGCAACCTTCTCAAATTTGTCTGTTTAGCTACCTTCTCAAATTTATCCGTTTAGCTAAAATTATCTATTTAGCTACCTTCTCAAAACTGTCAGTTTAGCTACCTTCTCAAAATTGTCTGTTTAGCTACCTTCTCAAAATTGTCTGTTTAGCTAAAATTGTCAATTTAACTACCTTCTCAAAATTGTTTGTTTAGCTACCTTCTCAAATTTGTCTGCTTAGCTAAAATTATCCGTTTAACAACATTCTTAAATTTGTCTGTTTAGCTACCTTCTCAAATTAGTCTGTTTATCTAAAATTATCTATTTATCTACCTTCTCAAATTTGTCTGTTTAGCTAAAATTGTCTGTTTAGCTACCTTCTCAAATTTGTCTGTCCAGCTAAAATTATCTGTTTATCTACCTTCTCATATTTGTCTATTTAGCTAAAATTGTCTGTTTAGCTAACTTCTCAAATTTGTCTGTTTAGCTAACTTCTCAAAATTGTCTGTTTAGCAAAATTTATCTGTTTAGCTACCTTCTCAAATTTGTCTGTTTAGTTACCTTCTCAAATTTGTGTGTTTAGCTAAAATTGTCTGTTTAGCTACCTTCTCAAATTTGTCTGTTTAGTTACCTTCTCAAATTTGTCTGTTTAGCTAAAATTGTCTGTTTAGCTACCTTCTCAAATTTGTCCGTTTATCTACCTTCTCAAATTTGTCTCTTTAGCTAAAATTATCTTTTTATCTACCTTCTCAAATTTGTCTGTTTAGCTAAAATTGTCTGTTTAGCTACCTTTTCAACTTTGTCCGTTTATCTACATTCTCAAATTTGTCTGTTTAGCTAAAATTATCTTTTTATCTACCTTCTCAAATTTGTCTGTTTAGCTAAAATTATCAGTTTATCTACCTTCTAAATTTGTCTGTTTAGCTAAAATTGTCTGTTTAGCTACCTTCTCAAATTTGTCTGTCTAGCTAAAATTATCTGTTTATATACCTTCTAAAATTTGTGTGTTTAGCTGAAATTGTCAGTTTAGCTACATTCTCAAATTTGTCTGTTTAGCTAAAATTATCTATTTACCTACCTTCTCAAAACTCTCTGTTTAGCTACCTTCTCAAACTTGTCTGTTTAGGTAAAATTATCTGTTTAGCTACCTTCTCAAGTTTGTCTGTTTAGCTAAAATTATCTGTTCATCTACCTTCTCAAATTTGCCTGTTTAGCTTAATTTATCTATTTATCTACCTTCTAAAATTTGTCTGTTTAGCTAAAATTGTCTGTTTACCTACCTTCTCAAATTTGTCTGTCTAGCTAAAATTATCTGTTTATCTGCCTTCTGATATTTGTTTGTTTAGCTAAAATTGTCTGTTTACCTACCTTCTCAAATTTTGCTGTTTAGCTACCTTCTCCAAATTCTCAGTTTAGCTAAAATTGTCTGTTTAGCTACAATCTCAAATTTGACTGTTTAGCTAAAATTATCTTTTTATCTACCTTCTCAAATTTTTCAGTTTAGCTACCTTCTCAAATTTGTCTGTTTAGCTAAAATTAACTGTTTAGCTACGTTCTCAACTTTGTCTGTTTAGCTAAAATTATCTTTTTATCTACCTTCTCAAATTAGTCAGTTTAGCTACCTTCTCAAATTTGTCTGTTTAACTAAAATTAACTGTTTAGCTACCTTCTCAAATTTGTCTCTCGAGCTACCTTCTCAAATTTTCTGTTTAGCTAAAATTGTCTGTTTAGCTACATTCTCAAATTTGTCTGTTCAGCTAAAAATATATGTTTACCTACCTTCTCAAATTTGTCTGTTCAGCTAAAATTATCTGTTTATCTACCTTCTCAAATTTGTCTGTTTATCTAAAATTGTCTGTTTAGCTACCTTCTCAAATTTGTCTGTTTAGCTACATTCTCAAATTTGTCTGTTTAGCTAAAATTGTCTGTTTAGCTACATTCTCAAATTTGTCTGTTTAGCTAAAATTATCTGTTTACCTACGTTCTCAAAATTGTCTGTTTAGCTAAAATTGTCTTTTTAGCTACCTTCTCAAATTTGTCTGTTCAGCTAAACTTGTCTCTTTAGCTACCTTCTCAAAATTGTCTGTTTAGCTAAAATTATCTGTTTAGCTACCTTCTCAAATTTGTCTGTTTAGTCTCAGATTTGTCTGTTTAGCTAAAATTGTCTGTTTAGCTACCTTCTCAAATTTGTCTGTTTAGCTAAAATTATCTGTTTAGCTACGTTCTCAACTTTGTCTGTTTAGCGAAAATTGTCTGTTTACCTACCTTCTCTAATTTGTCTGTTTAGCTACCTTCTCAACTTTGTCTGTTTAGCTAAAATTGTCTGTTTAGCTACGTTCTCAAATTTGTCTGTTGAGCGAAAATTGTCTGTTTAGCAACCTTCTCTAATTTGTCTGTTTAGCTAAAATTATCTGTTTAGCTACCTTCTCAACTTTGTCTGTTTAGCTAAAATTGTCTGTTTAGCTACCTTCTCTAATTTGTCTGTTTAGCTAAAATTATCTGTTTAGCTACCTTCTCAAATTTGTCTGTTTAGCTAAAATTGTCTGTTTAGCTACCTTCTCTAATTTGTCTGTTTAGCTAAAATTGTCTGTTTAGCTACCTTCTTAAAATTGTCTGTTTAGCTAAAATTATCTGTTTAGCTACCTTCTCTAATTTCTCTGTGTAGCTACCTTCTTAAATTTGTCTATTTAGCTAAAATTATCTGTTTACCTACATTTTCAAATTTGTCTGTTTAGCTGAAATTATCAGTTTAGCTACCTTCTCAAATTTGTCTGTTTAGCTAAAATTATCTGTTTCGATACCTTCTCAAATTTGTCTGTTTAGCTAAAATTATCTGTTTAGCTACCTTCTCAATTTTGTCTGTTTAGCTAAAATTATCTGTTTAGCTAAAATTGTCTGTTTAGCTACGTTCTCAAAATTGTCTGTTTAGCTACCTTCTCAAAATTGTCTGTTTAGCTAAAATTGTCTGTTTAGCTACCTTCTCAAATTTGTCTGTTTACCTACCTTCTCAAAATTTTCTGTTTAGCTAAAATTATCTTTTTAGCTACCTTCTCAAAATTATCTGTTTAGCTACCTTCTCAAATTTGTCTGTTTAGGAAAAATTGTCCGTTTAACTACCTTCTGAAATTTGTCTGTTTAGCTAAAATTGTTTTATTAGCTACCTTCTCAAATTTTTCTGTTTAGCTGCCTTCTCAAAATTGTCTGTTTAGCTAAAATTTTCTGTTTAGCTACCTTCTCAAATTTGTCAGTTTAGCTACCTTCTCAAAATTGTCTGTTTAGCTACCTTCTCAAATTTGTCTGTTTAGCTACCTTCTCAAATTTGTCTTTTTAGCTACCTTCTCAAATTTGTCTGTTTAGCTAAAATTATCTGTTTAGCTACCTTCTCAATTTTGTCTGTTTAGCTAAAATTATCTGTTTAGCTAAAATTGTCTGTTTAGCTACGTTCTCAAAATTGTCCGTTTAGCTACCTTCTCAAAATTGTCTGTTTAGCTAAAATTGTCTGTTTAGCTACCTTCTCAAATTTGTCTGTTTACCTACCTTCTCAAAATTGTCTGTTTAGCTAAAATTATCTTTTTAGCTACCTTCTCAAAATTATCTGTTTAGCTACCTTCTCAAATTGGTCTGTTTAGGAAAAATTGTCCGTTTAACTACCTTCTGAAATTTGTCTGTTTAGCTAAAATTGTTTTTTTAGCTACCTTCTCAAATTTTTCTGTTTAGCTGCCTTCTCAAAATTGTCTGTTTAGCTAAAATTTTCTGTTTAGCTACCTTCTTAAATTTGTCAGTTTAGCTACCTTCTCAAAATTGTCTGTTTAGCTACCTTCTCAAATTTGTATGTTTAGCTACCTTCTCAAATTTGTCTTTTTAGCTACCTTCTCAAATTTGTCTGTTTAGCTAAAATTATCTGTTTAGATACCTTCTCAAATTTGTCTGTTTACCTAAAATTATCTGTTTAGCTACCTTCTCAAATTTGTCTGTTTAGCTAAAATTATCTGTTTAGCTAAAATTGTCTGTTTAGCTACGTTCTCAAAATTGTCTGTTTAGCTACCTTCTCAAAATTGTTTGTTTAGTTAAAATTGTCTGTTTAGCTACCTTCTAAAATTTGTCTGTTTAGCTACCTTCTCAAAATTGTCTGTTTAGCTAAAATTATCTGTTTAGCTACCTTCTCAAAATTATCTGTTTAGCTACCTTCTCAAAATTATCTGTTTAGCTACCTTCTCAAATTGGTCTGTTTAGCCAAAATTGTCTGTTTAAGTACCTTCTCAAATTTGTCTGTTTAGCTAAAATTGTTTTTTTAGCTACCTTCTCAAATTTGTCTGTTTAGCTACCTTCTCAAAATTGTCTGTTTAGCTAACTTCTCAAATTTATCTTTTTAGGTACCTTCTCAAATTTTTCTGTTTAGCTAAAATTATCTGTTTAGCTACCTTCTCAAAATTGTCTGTTTAGCTACCTTCTCAAATTTGTCTGTTTAGCTAAAATTATCTGTTTAGGTACGTTCTCAAATTTTTTTTTTTTTAGTTACCTTCTCAAAATTGTCTGTTTAGCTAAAATTATCTGTTTAGCTACCTTCTCAAAATTGTCTTTTTAGCTTAAATTGTCTGTTTAGCTGCCTTCTCAAATTTGTGTTTTTAGCTACCTTCTCAAATTTGTCTGTTTAGCTACCTTTACAAATTTGTCTGTTCAGCTAAAATTGTCTGTTTAGCTACCTTCTCAAAATTGTCTGTTTAGCTAAAATTATCTGTTTAGCTACCTTCTCAAATTTGTCTGTTTAGCTAAAATTATCTGTTTAGCTACGTTCTCAAATTTGTCTCTTCAGCTAAAATTATCTGTTTAGCTACCTTATCAAAATTGTCTGTTTAGCTAAAATTGTTTGTTTAGCTACCTTTTCAAATTTGTCTGTTCAGCTGAACTTGTCTGTTTAGCTACCTTCTCAAAATTGTCTGTTTAGCTAAAATTATCTGTTTATCTACCTTCTCAAATTATTCTGTTTAGCTAAAATTGTCTGTTTAGCTACCTTCTCAAATTGGTCTGTTTAGCTAAAATTATCTGTTTAGCTACCTTCTCAAAATTGTCTGTTTAGCTAAAATTGTCTGTTTATCCACCTTCTCAAATTTGTCTGTTTAGCTAAAATTATCTGTTTATCTACCTTCTCAAATTTGTCTGTTTAGCTAAAATTGTCTGTTTAGCTACCTTCTTAAGTTTGTCTGTTTAGCTAAAATTGTCTGTTTAGCTACCTTCTCAAATTTGTCTGTTTAGCTACGTTCTCAAAATTATCTGTTTAGCTACCTTCTCATAATTGTCTGTTTAACTAAAATTGTCTGTTTAGCTACCATCTCAAATTTGTCTGTTTAGCTAAAATTGTCTGTTTAGCTACCTTCTCAAAATTGTCTGTTTAGCTAAAATTATCTATTTAGCTACCTTCACAAATTTGTCTGTTTAGCTAAAATTGTCTGTTTAGCTACCTTCTCAAATTTGTCTGTTTAGCTAAAATGATCTGTTTAGCTACCTTCTCAAATTTGTCTGTTTAGCTACCTTCTCAAAATTGTCTGTTTAGCTACCTTCTCATAATTGTCTGTTTAACTAAAATTGTCTTTTTAGCTACCATCTCAAATTTGTCTGTTTAGCTACCTTCTCAAATTTTTCAGTTTAGCTAAAATTATCTCTTTAGCTACCTTCACGAATTTGTCTGTTTAGCTAAAATTGTCTGTTTAGCTACCTTCTCAAAATTGTCTGTTTAGCTACCTTCTTAAATTTGTCTGTTTAGCTAAAATTATCTGTTTAGGTACGTTCTCAAATTTTTTTTTTTTTTAGTTA
Organism: Sepioteuthis lessoniana; assembly: GCA_963585895.1. Lineage (NCBI taxonomy): Eukaryota > Metazoa > Mollusca > Cephalopoda > Myopsida > Loliginidae > Sepioteuthis > Sepioteuthis lessoniana. The sequence goes on from OY757935.1 coordinate 3,528,337, forward strand.
CCTTCTCAAAATTGTCTGTTTAGCTAAAATTATCTGTTTAGCTACCTTCTCAAAATTGTCTTTTTAGCTTAAATTGTCTGTTTAGCCTCCTTCTCAAATTTGTGTTTTTAGCTACCTTCTCAAATTTGTCTGTTTAGCTGCCTTCTCAAAATTGTCTGTTTAGCTAAAATTATCTGTTTAGCTACCTTCTCAAAATTGTCTGTTTAGCTACCTTCTTAAATTTGTCTGTTTAGCTAAAATTATCTGTTTAGGTACGTTCTCAAATTTTTTTTTTTTTAGTTACCTTCTCAAAATTGTCTATTTAGCTAAAATTATCTGTTTAGCTACCTTCTCAAAATTGTCTTTTTAGCTTAAATTGTCTGTTTAGCCTCCTTCTCAAATTTGTGTTTTTAGCTACCTTCTCAAATTTGTCTGTTTAGCTACCTTTACAAATTTGTCTGTTCAGCTAAAATTGTCTGTTTAGCTACCTTCTCAAAATTGTCTATTTAGCTAAAATTATCTGTTTAGCTACCTTCTCAAATTTGTCTGTTTAGCTAAAATTATCTGTTTAGCTACGTTCTCAAATTAGTCTCTTCAGCTAAAATTATCTGTTTAGCTACCTTATCAAAATTGTCTGCTTAGCTAAAATTGTCTGTTTAGCTACCTTTTCAAATTTGTCTGTTCAGCTGAACTTGTCTGTTTAGCTACCTTCTCAAAATTGTCTGTTTAGCTAAAATTATCTGTTTATCTACCTTCTCAAATTATTCTGTTTAGCTAAAATTGTCTGTTTAGCTACCTTCTCAAATTGGTCTGTTTAGCTAAAATTATCTGTTTAGCTACCTTCTCAAAATTGTCTGTTTAGCTAAAATTGTCTGTTTATCCACCTTCTCAAATTTGTCTGTTTAGCTAAAATTATCTGTTTATCTACCTTCTCAAATTTGTCTGTTTAGCTAAAATTGTCTGTTTAGCTACCTTCTTAAGTTTGTCTGTTTAGCTAAAATTGTCTGTTTAGCTACCTTCTCAAATTTGTCTGTTTAGCTACGTTCTCAAAATTATCTGTTTAGCTACCTTCTCATAATTGTCTGTTTAACTAAAATTGTCTGTTTAGCTACCATCTCAAATTTGTCTGTTTAGCTAAAATTGTCTGTTTAGTTACCTTCTCAAAATTGTCTGTTTAGCTAAAATTATCTATTTAGCTACCTTCACAAATTTGTCTGTTTAGCTAAAATTGTCTGTTTAGCTACCTTCTCAAATTTTTCTGTTTAGCTGCCTTCTCAAAATTGTCTGTTTAGCTAAAATTTTCTGTTTAGGTACCTTCTCAAATTTGTCAGTTTAGCTACCTTCTCAAAATTGTCTGTTTAGCTACCTTCTCAAATTTGTCTGTTTAGCTACCTTCTCAAATTTGTCTTTTTAGCTACCTTCTCAAATTTGTCTGTTTAGCTAAAATTATCTGTTTAGATACCTTCTGAAAATTGTCTGTTTAGCTAAAATTATCTGTTTAGCTACCTTCTCAAATTTGTCTGTTTAGCTGAAATTATCTGTTTAGCTAAAATTGTCTGTTTAGCTACGTTCTCAAAATTGTCTGTTTAGCTACCTTCTCAAAATTGTTTGTTTAGCTAAAATTGTCTGTTTAGCTACCTTCTCAAATTTGTCTGTTTAGCTACCTTCTCAAAATTGTCTGTTTAGCTAAAATTATCTGTTTAGCTACCTTCTCAAAATTATCTGTTTAGCTACCTTCTCAAAATTATCTGTTTAGCTACCTTCTCAAATTGGTCTGTTTAGCCAAAATTGTCTGTTTAAGTACATTCTCAAATTTGTCTGTTTAGCTAAAATTGTTTTTTTAGCTACCTTCTCAAATTTGTCTGTTTAGCTGCCTTCTCAAAATTGTCTGTTTAGCTAAAATTGTCTGTTTAGCTACCTTCTCAAATTTGTCAGTTTAGCTACCTTCTCAAAATTGTCTGTTTAGCTAACTTCTCAAATTTATCTTTTTAGGTACCTTCTCAAATTTTTCTGTTTAGCTAAAATTATCTGTTTAGTTACCTTCTCAAAATTGTCTGTTTAGCTACCTTCTCAAATTTGTCTGTTTAGCTAAAATTATCTGTTTAGGTACGTTCTCAAATTTTTTTTTTTTTACTTACCTTCTCAAAATTGTCTGTTTATCTAAAATTATCTGTTTAGCTACCTTCTCAAAATTGTCTTTTTAGCTTAAATTGTCTGTTTAGCTGCCTTCTCAAATTTGTGTTTTTAGCTACCTTCTCAAATTTGTCTGTTTAGCTACCTTTACAAATTTGTCTCTTCAGCTAAAATTGTCTGTTTAGCTACCTTCTCAAAATTGTCTGTTTAGCTAAAATTATCTGTTTAGCTACCTTCTCAAATTTGTCTGTTTAGCTAAAATTATCTGTTTAGCTACGTTCTCAAATTTGTCTCTTCAGCTAAAATTATCTGTTTAGCTACCTTATCAAAATTGTCTGTTTAGCTAAAATTGTCTGTTTAGCTACCTTTTCAAATTTGTCTGTTCAGCTGAACTTGTCTGTTTAGCTACCTTCTCAAAATTGTCTGTTTAGCTAAAATTATCTGTTTATCTACCTTCTCAAATTTTCTGTTTAGCTAAAATTGTCTGTTTAGCTACCTTCTCAAATTGGTCTGTTTAGCTAAAATTATCTGTTTAGCTACCTTCTCAAAATTGTCTGTTTAGCTAAAATTGTCTGTTTATCCACCTTCTCAAATTTGTCTGTTTAGCTAAAATTATCTGTTTATCTACCTTCTCAAATTTGTCTGTTTAGCTAAAATTGTCTGTTTAGCTACCTTCTTAAGTTTGTCTGTTTAGCTAAAATTGTCTGTTTAGCTACCTTCTCAAATTTGTCTGTTTAGCTACGTTCTCAAAATTGTCTGTTTAGCTACCTTCTCATAATTGTCTGTTTAACTAAAATTGTCTGTTTAGCTACCATCTCAAATTTGTCTGTTTAGCTAAAATTGTCTGTTTAGCTACCTTCTCAAAATTGTCTGTTTAGCTAAAATTATCTATTTAGCTACCTTCACAAATTTGTCTGTTTAGCTAAAATTGTCTGTTTAGCTACCTTCTCAAATTTGTCTGTTTAGCTAAAATGATCTGTTTAGCTACCTTCTCAAATTTGTCTGTTTAGCTACCTTCTCAAAATTGTCTGTTTAGCTACCTTCTCATAATTGTCTGTTTAACTAAAATTGTCTGTTTAGCTACCATCTCAAATTTGTCTGTTTAGCTACCTTCTCAAATTTTTCAGTTTAGCTAAAATTATCTCTTTAGCTACCTTCACGAATTTGTCTGTTTAGCTAAAATTGTCTGTTTAGCTACCTTCTCAAATTTTTCTGTTTAGCTAAAATTATCTGTTTAGCTACTTTCTCAAATTTGTCTTTTTAGCTACCTTCTCAAAATTGTCTGTTTAGCTACCTTCTCCAAATTGTCTGTTTAGTTAAAATTATCTGTTTAGCTACCTTCTCAAATTTGTCTGTTTAGCTACCTTCTCAAAATTGTCTGTTTAGCTACCTTCTCAACATTGTCTGTTTAGATAAATTTATCTATTTAGCTACGTTCTCAAAGTTTTTTGTTTAGCTACCTTCTCAAAATTGTCTGTTTAGCTAAAATTATCTGTTTAGCTACCTTTTCAAATTTGTCTGTTTATCTACCTTCTCAAATTTGTCTGTTTATCTACCTTCTCAAATTTGTTTGTTTAGCTAAAATTATCTGTTTATCTACCTTCTCAAATTTATCTGTTTAGTTAAAATTATCTGTTTAGCTACCTTTTCAAATTTGTCTGTTTAGCTAAAATTATCTGTTTAGCTACGTTCTCAAATTTGTCTCTTTAGCTAAAATTATCTGTTTAGCTACCTTCTCAAAATTGTCTGTTTAGCTAAAATTGTCTGTTTAGCTACCTTTTCAAATTTGTCTGTTCAGCTAAACTTGTCTCTTTAGCTACCTTCTCAAAATTGTCTGTTTAGCTAAAATTATCTGTTTAGCTACCTTCTCAAATTTGTCTGTTTAGCTAAAATTATCTGTTTATCTACCTTCTCAAATTTGTCTGTTTAGCTACTTTCTCAAATTTGTCTGTGTAGCTAAAATTATCTGTTTAGCTACCTTCTAAAATTTGTATGTTTAGCTAAAATTGTCTATTTAGCTACCTTCTCAAAATTGTCTGTCTAGCTACTTTCTCAAATTAGTATGTTTGGCTAAAATTGTCATTTTTGCTACCTTCTCAAATTTGTCTTTTTATCTACTTTCTCAAATTTGTCTGTTTAGCTAAAATTATCTGTTTAGCTACCTTCTCAAATTTGTCTGTTTAGCTACCTTCTCAAAATTGTCTGTTTAGCTAAAATTATCTGTTTATCTACCTTCTCAAATTTGTTTAGCTAAAATTATCTGTTTAGCTACCTTCTCAAATCTGTCTGTTTAGCTACCTTCTCAAAATCGGACTGCACACTCATACATAACTTGTTGGGTGGGCGCTTGGAATGGACACTATGAATAAAAACCCAATATCTGATATGAATTGTGCCATATGAAGATCATTAAATAAGTTTCCAGACTTTTTTCGTATGGGCACTTTTATTGATAGTCATCATCATATAGTGCTGGCAGCACGGATATCCCTGACCCTCTCTCGCCACTCCTCCCTATCGTTCATCGCCCTAGGTAGGTCTTCAGGACAACAACCTGTATCCTCACATAGCTGCTTAATGTACGTTCGAGCTGGTCGTCCTGCTTTTGCGCGGCCATGTGTGGGGATCCATAAGAGTACATCTCTTATGAGTTAATCTCTGCTTCTCCAGCAGTGTCCTGCATGTCTGGTTCGTCTAACTTGAATAGTTTTCTTGATAGGGGGCAGGTGGCCGTACAGTTGGTGTCTTGTGGGGTGTTGCTGCCAGGACTTGTTCAGGATTGCACGCAGCATTCTTGTGTAATTGCCATCTAGTTTCTTCTCCAGCCGTTTTGTTAGCGTCCATGTAGTGCATCCATATAGCAGTATCGATGTGACCGCTGCCTGGAAGAAACTGCGTTTCATTTTATCGGTTAGGTCTGATTTCCATATAGTCGATAGCCTATTGATAGCTGTCCATGCTTTCGTTAACCTCGTTTCGATGTCCTTTTCGGTTGATTCGACGCTGCTTCCTAGGTACGTGAATTTGTCTACTAGTTTAAGTGGGGTTCCTTCTAGAGTGGAGATGTCCCCCGTTTGATTATAGCACATATATTCCGTTTTGTGTGCATTAACATGGAGGCCTATGCTTGCTGCTGCTCGTTCCAAACTATGCAGAAGTGTTTCGGCTTGGTCAGGTGTATTTGCCAGTATCGCTATGTCATCGGCGTAGTCGGCGTCGGTAATTGTTGTTGCTGGGTATCTTCTGCTTCTTTTCTTCGTCAGTTCGAAGCCATTCTCTTTGATTTTGTCAATCGATGTTCTAAGTACGTAGTCTAGACAAATGATAAAGATGTACGGGGCCAGCGTGTCCCCTTGTAGTACTCCTGCTACAATGTCAAAGTATTCTGTGTCTCCATCCGGTGATCGTACTTTTACTTTAGTGTTTCTATAGAGAATCGTTATTGCCGCTACGGTTTTTTTAGGTATGCCGTACGCTAGTAGGATTTGTTCCATCTTTCCTCTGTGAATGGAGTCGAAAGCCTTGGTAAAGTCGACAAATATTAATGTCGCTTGTAGGTTCTTTGCCCGTACACCTTCAAGGATTCTGCGGATGGTTAATATTTGTGAGGTCGTGGATCTATTTCTTCTGAAGCCATTTTGGTTTTTTCTAAGTATGTTGTCGATTTTGGGTTCTATTCGGTTTTGTAGTAGGGCATTGTAGATTTTGGCCGCTATGGATGTAAGTGTTATGCCTCGGTAGTTTTTGGCTAATCCGAGGTCCCCCTTTTTAGGGAAGGGGAGTATGCATCCCTTCATCCATCTATCTATCGGATTTTGATTACACACATGAAACTCTAGTCCCCTTGGAAGTAATCTCCTCCGGCTGCAATGCACTTGTTCTACCGTTCCATCAACTTCTGGAACGCCCCATTGAAGTCCTCTTGTGTGAGCGTGTCAATGACCTTCGTCACAGCCTCTTTTATCTCCTCAATTCTCTCATAACGACAGCCTGTGAGCTTAGGGATTAGCCAAAAGTCACAGGGACCAACGTCTAGACTATAGGGAGGATAAGGAACTGTCTTGATGCCCATCTCTGTCAAATAGTCTGTGACAAGGTTGGACTTGTGGATTGGTGTATTGTCCGGGTGGAAATGCCACAGACCCGATTTGAAGAGTGCTGGCCTCTTCCCTAGGAATCTCTTGCTGAACTCCCTTAAAACCTCAACATAATAACCCTAACTCTGGTGTATTGACTTCCTTACTACTCCAACACCTCTCATCATCCCTCACAGACTCCCTGCCTTCCTTGAATCTCTTATACCACTCAAAAAAAGAAATTCATGCAAGATAGTCGAAAAACAGCCTGAAGCATTCCATACGTTTCTGTGGCATTTTTTCCAAGTTTAAAACAGACTTTTATTGAATATCGTTCTTCTAAAGTGTCCTCACGTCCAGATTGCAAATTTGAAATTCATCAGCTGTGACAATTAGGCTTTAGTAGGGGGTATTCCAATTGCTGCTATAGCTGTTTATTTGAACCTGAAATCATAAAAATTGGTCAGTCATCTCATAAGATTTATAGTCATAACATACCGAATTTTCAAGAGTCTACGACAATTTTAATGTCTGTACAAGAAAAGTCTGGAAACATATTGAATGCACCACGTATATAATAGAAAGAAAGAGAAAGAAAGAGATGGAGGAAATGGTAAACTGGAAAAATCCAAGACGTAAAAAAAAGGGGGGAAAAGTAGATAAATCAAAACATGGACAATTTTAAATGCCTGTACAAAAAAAATATGGAGTCTTATTGAAGGCACCACATAGCACCTGATAGGGTCCAATCTATGAGTCAAATAGAACTGTTTGATATTTAAACAAATCGAATTGTTAGAAATTGAATTGTTTAACCAATTAACTATATATAAACAAGTGTCGGATGTCTAATTAAATTATTTGTGATACATAGCAATACTTGGAACCATTCAACTGTATGTAAACGAAAGTGTAATATTAAATAGAATTATTATTGTTTTAAAAGAATACTTGAAACTCTTTAACTGTGTGTCTAAATTGAAATATTGGTATAACATAGCAATACTTAGAACCATTTGACTGTGAGCAAACGAATGAATAGTGTTCAGTAAAATCATCATCATGTCGTGCCGCCAGCACGGATATCCCTGAGCCTCTCTCTCCACTTCTCCCTATCGTTCATTGCCTCTGGTAGGTCTTCAGGGCTACATCCCGTATCCTCACAGAGCTGCTGTATGTATGTTCGAGCTGGTCGTCCTGCTTTTGCTCGGCCATATGTGGGGGTCCATAGGAGTACATCACTTATGAGCTCGTCCCTGCTTCTCCAGCAGTATCCTGCGTGTCTGGTTCGTCTAACTTGGATAGTTTTCGTGGTGGGAGGTAGGTGGCCGTATAGTTGGTGCTTTGTGGGGTGTTGCTTCCAGGACTTGTTCAATATTGCTCGCGGGATTAACATAGAATAAAATTTCAAATGTTAGATAGCAATAATTGAAACCATTGACTCTGTAGAATCAATTACAATACTAGCGTGCAAACAAATTAGTTCTCATATAAAAATGAAATTACCTACAAACTATTTACTTAGAAATTATATATGTAAATATATTTAAATGTGTGCAAACAAATAACTGATGTTAAATTTTTACTGTTACATAGCAATACTTGAAACAATTTAACAGAGCCTAAAAAATTAGCTGAAACGAAATGAGTTTACAAATCATATATTTAATATGTAAATAGGATTTGGCATTAAATAACCTACAAGGGTTGATATGCTATAAAACAAACCAAATCGACATGTAAACAATCTGTGGTCTGTATGACAGATTAATCAAAACTAAGTAAACAATGACAATCCAAAAAGTCATACTTTTTATTTTATCAATTTTTCATGAATATTTCTTATCTTAATTTCTGTTATTTTTTCTCGCAACTCTAAGACTGGTATTTTTTACAGCGCCGAAAATTTCTTGGTAATCCTGGGGCGTTTGTTATTCAGTAGAAAATTGGGATTTTATATTAAATTTGACACATGACTGAAGCCAAGGTTAGTGAATATCAATAGACAGTGTAACAGTCCTTCCAATACTTACGAATTTGAAAAAAATCAATAAACTTTAAAACTACGAAATTCGGTGAGTTCAATCGTTTACTGTGTGATATTGCACTGTCAGAGAAATTCTTTTACTTTAGCCTTTTCCATTTACCATTCTATCCAACCCTGCCGAGATTTCATTTATCACCTGCCATGTATTGTCTGCTAAATTCATTTTCCGACTTATACAAACATCACTCAACGATACTGATTTGAATTGAGAAGCTAAACATTCTGCGAAGGATATATAACCAGAAGCAAAAAGCAAATAGCGTATTGTCGATTCTTCGATAAGAGTCTCTTCACTAAGTCTTGGAGATTTTACCTTTTCTTTAAGTTCTAGTTTCAGGCATTCTGATGGAATGGTAAACTATTAAATAAAAGACGTAAATTTTGCCTCAATATTCATAAAATTGACTCTACAATACATGCAATTATACCCGAACTTACACCTGTGTGGGTGTGGTTAGGAGAAAGACATAGAGAGAGAAAGAAAGAGAGAGAGGAGGGTCTTTGCCAACATTATTGGAACCCTCTCATTTTTTTTTTCTGCTGTCTTCAGAAATAACCCGAAAACTACCAAATTTATATAAATTTGTTGTTATATCGTCTTGTCAACAGACCTAAGCTGTTTCAGAAGTTTCGTTTTGTTTTTTGTTTTTGTCTGTTTTGTTTTATTTTATTTTATTCAGATATTTTATATTATGTAATAAAATTTGAAGAGTGCTAATAATTAGGACAAGATAGATAGATAGAAAGACGCCAACAGAGATAGATAGATAGATAGATAGATAGATAGATAGATAGATAGATAGAAACACGCCAACAGAAATAGATAGATAGATAGATACTGTCACAATTGCTCGGTAAGGTAACTATAATAGATTCGCCATAAGTTTCCACTCAGATGTTGGCTCCTGAGAAAGAGGGAAAGGGATAAGGACAGGCGCAAATATTGACAGACAAAAAGCTGGAGCCCCAAAAGTGACTATTGCTACTGAATAGTAAACACTTGATTATGGAGAATAAAAGAAACATTTTCCCAAGTGTTGACGGCTGAACTTAATTCCTCTCGACAGCAACCAGTGTCGCTCTCAACTGTGAAAATCGACTAAGATCTGCAGGACTCGGGGGTGCCTAACTATCAAGAAATTCATGTGACAGAAAATGAATAAAAAGAAAAAAATCTATTATGGGAAAAAAAAAGAATAAGAAATTGACTTTGAAAAAGTGGCAAAATGTATTGTGGACAGATGAGTCCAAATTTTAACTTTTTAGTTGTAAAAGGAGAGTGCATATAAAAAGAAAGACTGAATGACGATTGTATTCTTTCGACAGTTAAGCATAGTGGTGGGTTTGTTAAAAAAAGAACAATATCATTAGATTTTAAAAATACGTGGTGAATTCAATAAGTTTCCAGACTTTTTTTGTACAGGCATTTAAAATTATCGTAGAATCTTGAAAATTCAGTGTGTTACTGCTATACATCATACGAGATACCTTACCAATTTTTAGGATTTCAGCTTCAAATGAACAGCTACAGCAGGAATTGGAATACACCCTACTAAAGCCTGATTGTCACAGCTGGTGAATTTCAAAAATGCAATCTGGACTTTAGAAGAACGATATGCAATAAGATTCTGTTTTAAACTTGGAAAAAATGCCATGCAATGAAAGCTGGATCTACTGCTATGACCCAGAGACCAAGAGACAGAGTTTCCAGTGGAAGCATACTGGCTCTCCCAGACCCAAGAAGACCAGACAGAGCAAATCCACCATTTTTTTGACAGCACTGGCATGTTCTACATGCACTGGGTTCCCACTGGACAGTCAGTCAACAAGAAATACTATGTTGCGGCTTTAAGGGAGTTCAGCAAGAGATTCCTAGGGAAGAGGCCAGCACTCTTCAAATCGGGTCAGTGGCATTTCCACCAGGACAATGCACTAGTCCACAACTCCATCCTTGTCACAGACTATTTGACCAAAATGGGCATCAACACAGTTACTCACCCTCTCTATAGTCCAGACCTTTCTCTCTGTGAATTTTGGCAATTTTCTAAGCTCACAGGCTGTCGTTATGAGAGAATTGAGGAGATAAAAGAGGCTGTGACGAAGGTCATTGACACGCTCACACAAGAGGACTTCAATGGGGCGTTCCAGAAGTTGATGGAACGGTAGAACAAGTGCATTGGAGCCGGAGGAGATTACTTCGAAGGGGCCTAGAGTTTCATGTGTGTACTATCAATAAAAGTGACCATACGAAAAAAGGTCTGGAAACTTATTTAATGATCCTCGTACATGCTGTACCACCTAGTTGCCCAGTTAGCTGGGGCTGTAGAATACACCGACAGCTTTTCTGCAAAGAGGTAAGACACCCCAACGAGTGTCCTGGATATGACACTAAACAATTAGATAGTGAGGTTCCAGTAATGGTAGAGCTTTGGGCAATGCGGATTACCCATTTATTGCCATCGCTCCTAGGTTCACTCTGGCCTGGAGTGGTAGCACCTGATAAGGGTCCCATCTATGGATTAAATAAAACTAACTGTATAATTATGCTAAACTGAATTGTTTGAAATTGAACTGTTTGACAAAACTGAATAGCTTCAAATAAAACTGTTTTTGACATTTAAACTGCGTACTTATGCTAAACTGAATTGCCCGAAATAGAACTGTTTTGACAACTAAACTGTGCTTATGCTAACCTGAGTTATCTGAAATAAAACTGTTTTGATATTAGCTCTGTGTATTGCCCAGTCGGCTAGGACTGTAGAATACACCGACTGGAGCTCTGCAGAGGGGTAAGACACCCTCAATTGAGTGTCCTGGATATGACACTAAACAATCTGATGGTGCGGATTACCCCTTCATTGCCATTGCTCACAAGTTCACTCTGGCCCGGAATGGTAGCACCTGATAAGGGCCCTATCTATGGATTAAATAGAACTAACTGTATAATTATGCTAAACTGAATTGTTTGAAATAGAACTGTTTGACTAAACTGAATATCTTCAAATAGAAATGTTTTTCACACTTAAACTGCACTTACATTTAAACTGCGTGCTTATGCTAAACTGAATTGTTTGAAATGGAACTGTTTTGGACATTGAAACTGTACTTACGCTAAACTGAATTGTTTAATGTAGAACTGTTTTGACATTTAATTGTATGTAAACAAAACCTGTACTAATACTAAACTGAATTTGCTGAATTAGAACTGTTTGAATCAACTGAATTGCTTGAAATAGAAACGTTTTTGACACTTAAACTGTGTACTCATACTAAACTGAATTGTTTGAAATAGAACTATTTCCATGAAAATGAATTTTGCATTAAATAGCTTACAAAGGTTGATATGCCATAAAACCCAAGCAATCAACCAACCAACCACCTACTTTACGCATAACTGAGAAAAAATCATTTTTTCGACAAGACCGAGATCAAAATTACTGTGATTCAAGAAAGGAAACATTTTGAAAATTATGACCTTGCCCCCTGAGTTTCCTAAGCTTTTTACCTTTGAATTATTATAAACCGGGACATTGGCCCAGCGGTTAGAGTGTTCGCCAATGGCCCGGGAGATCTGGGTTCAATCCCAGGTCGAATCATACCAAAGACTTTAAAAATGGAACTTGATACCACCTTGCTTAACACTCAGCATTATAAGGTACGGTTCAAGGGTAAAGTGGAGCAATCCAGGGAATGGAGTAGCGCCCTCCCCTACACCTTGGTGTAGTAGCTATCGAAAAGGGAGCCTTCGGGTCACCCTCGACTATGGTCGCTAACTTTACTTTTACTATTATGGGATTAATTTAATAGGAGAAATCAAAGAGAATACCCAAAAGGTGAGAGAAGGCGTTCTAAATGCTTGAGAAAGTTTGTTTTTCAAAGACTGTTAGAAAGAATGTTAAGAATTTATTGAATGAAAAACTTCGCGTTTCAACCGGTATAGTTTTTTAGATGGAACTTTGCCTCCCGCACCGGTCCCTTCCGGGTGGAAGGTGCAAGAGGAATTTCTGGATTGAACACCGGCTGGCGCGAATTCGGTATTGTTCAAATTGACCGGCATGCGAGACTGACGTTTTCCTTGTGGGTCATCGCAAGGCAAAAAGAGGTAAGCACGTGAATTTTCTTGAATTGATTCTATTTAAATCATCACTTTCGTGATGTGTTTCCTTTTTTGGAACATTTATGAGTGCATTTGTTTTGTTTCAGTTTTCAAGTTGGAGAATGTATGCTTGTTTTTACGCTGAACACGTGCGCAAATAAAGATATACATCTTCATCAGTTCGAGACTTGTGTCTTTGAATTTTGGCTCCAGTTGCTGCTGTAACACATTTGTTAAGCAGTTGTTAATAAGGCAGATGGTGGTTTTGTGGGATTTAGGCTTATGTTACGTTGGTATTACTTTGGTTATGTTGGTATTACGTTGGTTGTGTTGGTATTTCGTTGGTAGCGTTGGTATTTCGTTGGTTATGTTGGCATTAGATATCTGACTCCATATTTTGGTTACATTATATTTTACCCCCACGTTGTCTGGTCGGTGGAATGCCTTGCCCAAGAAAGTCCCAAAAGAATTATACAAAAGAAAAGACAGCAACAGATAAGAGACGAAGACGTTTCTTTTATACTTTCCTTTATTTTGGCAGGGTTCAACAACCATTCCGTGGATGAGGGAGTTTTTCCTGAATACATTGAAATGGTTGAATCCCCCAATTAAAGTGTCAAAAATACGTTAAATCGTTTCATGTATGTATTTGTCCTCATTTGGTATTTGGGCTTCCATAAGGGTTAGTTTTTTTTTTTGTTTTTTTTTTGTTTTGTTTTGTTTTTGTTTTTTTGAAGTTTGTTAAAGTCCGGTAAGGGTTAGTTTATAGTTCAGTAGTGGGTCTTGTATATTTCAGCATAGTGCTGACCGATAGAGAGAGGGCTGCTACTGGGCAAAGGGACTAACCGACGCTACGTCCAAAGACGTATGCGTGGTGCCCAAAACACCAGACAGCAAAATGGTGTTGTTGGTTCGACGGACACTGCCTGAAAGAGAAAGAATACTTGGTCCCCTTTGTCAAGAGGAATGCATTTTTCTTTTACGCATGCGTCATCTCCTTTTCCTGTTAGAGACCTCTGGGAGTTTCTGCAAATTTAATAGTTTTCTTTTTATTTGTTTATTTTTTTATTTAATTTTAATTTTTTTTTATTTATTTATTCGTTCCCTACAGTTTTCTTGATAAAAACATGGTTCTTTTCAGTAAATAACAAGAAAAAGAAAGAAATTTAAGCAACAAAGAGCACATTCATTACTTAAATGGGTTACTATTGATTACCAAGTACTGTACCATAGCCAGATACGGATATGCGAAATGGACATAGAATGTTCATATATATATATATATATATATATATATATATAAAGAACATAGGAATCCCGAAATACGAAACACACTTACGACTTCTTAGTTCAGGTACGAAACTTTTTATTACCTTTGAGTTTAAAGGTTCTTCGACATAAGGAGAGAGATAAACATTCTTTCTATTTTGACTTTTCCATCTGCCCCCCATCACATGCGGCACCCTTCACAAGGCCACTGCGAGCTAGCGAAAGTCACCCATCTTCTTCGGACCGCAAGACTCAACTCAACTGGCTTTCTTCAAAATCCCCAAAATCCTCCGCGCGCGCTTCCGGGGCATGACGTCATTCACATCCCCAATACACAATTTTCTATCTGGGATTTTTATTTTGACATCTGTGAACAACACATCCTCCCCTCGCGCGTCTTAGCACCTGCGCTCAAGTTTGCACCTAACGAACCCATGTGCTGAGCCGAAAGGTTCTCAGCCTAACTAAACCCAAAGGCAAGATATATAAAACGAAATCCTTCGGCCATTATATTATAGTACTGTAAACAATCGCTCAGTCGGCAAAGGCTGAAGAATACACCGACTGCATTTTCGCTGAGGTGTACGATTCCCCCACCAACTAGCGTCCTGGATAGCAATAATTGTAACCATTTCCATATCTGCAAACAAATGATTAATACTGAATAGAATTTTAAATGTTAGATATCAATAATTGAAACCATTAACTGTGTAGAATCAATAACAATCCTAGCGTGCAAACAAATTAGTTCTCATATAAAAATGAAATTACCTACAAACTATTCACTTACAAATCATATGTATATGCATTTAAATGTGTGCAAACAAATGACTGATGTTAAATTGTTGCTGCTACATAGCAATACATGAAACTATTTGACAGAGGCCAAAAAACACTTGAGAAAGTCCGCTTTTCAAAGACTGTTTAAAAGGATGTTGAGAATTTGTTCGGCAGTTGTTGATATGGCAGATGATGGTTTTATTGACGAAAATAAAATAAGATGCTGTTGAATGAATACGTAAGTGCTTTTTTCTCAAAAAATGAATTTAAACATGAATAAATACACTATAGTTACTGAAATTTTATCTTTTACTTGAAAAATATACCAAAAATTAAGGTAGAAATGCTGGGTAGCATTCAAAATTTTGCCTCTATACTTTTTCCAGTTCAAAATGAGAGTAGTTCAGTTCAAAATGGGAATAGTTCAGTTCAAAATGAAATGATGATAATGATATATATTTGAAAGAATTTCTATATTAATTGTTAAGTTTATCATAATAGATATTGGAATAGTATCATAATTTACGGTGAACTATTCAATGTTCTACACCGTTTTAGTATATATAAAGTGGGGTTGAATCCCAGGTCGAGTCATACCAAAGACCCAAAAATGGTACGTGATACTTCCTTGCTTTACACTCAGCATTATAAGGTACGGATCAAGAGTAAAGTGGGGCAATCCAAGTTATGGAGTAGCTCTCTTCCCAACACCTCAATGTAGTAGCTATTGAAAAGGGAACCTTCGGGTCGCCCTCGACTACGTTTGCCAACTTATATATATATATATATATATATATATTCAATCAAATTTTATTAAAGACGATGGAACACTCGAAAAATTCCTCCTTACCTATACCACAAAAGTTACATTATATGATCCTTTCGACAACATATAAATACAAATTGATGGTATTTCGATGGATTCGCCCTTTGTTCCTCTCAGCCCCGAATTCTACATGTCCCACATCGAAAACAAAATATTTAAAACAATGATAACTAAACCCAAGATATACGTCCGCTATGTAGACGCCATTTTCATCGCAGCACACTCCTATGACGAGATTAACAAACTTAAACTCTAGAAAAAAAAACTCCATATTAAACCTTACTATCGGACTCAACTTTAATTTTAAAAAATCCCTTTCTTTGATATACTTACAGACTCCACTAATAATAACAAATTCACTACATCTTCATATAAAAAAAGCCTACCAATGACAATTTCACCCTATTTAACTCCCACAGTGAATATCCCCGAAAATATAAAATAGCAATTATAAAAAACTTAATTCATAGATCCTTTTACATCTCCTCATCTAAGACAATATTTTACAAATAACATACCAACATTAAAAAAAAAACCTTTCTTGATTAAAATTTCCCTAATAAACTATTCGATCAACAAATAAAACTATATCTTCGCAGCATTCACAAAAATAATAACACTACCAACAATAACAACATTAACAGAATTAATCTATATTACAGAAATCAAATGCACTATAACTACAAATTAGACAAATATGTTATAACCAACATTATGAAAAGACACATTAAACCAATCGAAAAGCAAAAACAAATAAAACGTATCTGCTACACTGAATTTAGATCATCAACCTTATCGTTGAGAATAACACCAACTCTGCTAAAATACACCTAAACCATAACAATGTAGTTTATAAATTTGTATGTCCATTTCGAGAGTGTCTCTCGAAAAACAAAAATAATTCTTACATTGGCTATACAACCACAACATTATCTCATCGTCTTACTTATCACCTTTCTGAAAATAGCGCCCTAAAACAACAGTTAATTGTGAAACACAATAGCACTAACCAAGTTACATCTGATGTAAGGACGATTCTCGCAGATAATCAAATAATTATTTATATATATAAACAATTTAAAAAAAACGATTACAAATCCTAAAAAGCAATATGCATAAAAAATTTTAAAAAACAAATAAAATAGTATTTAATACAAGCAACAACATATTAAATGTTTTAATAACTAAAAATCACTAACTCAATTAGAAAATATTTTTCCAACCGAACGTTTTAAAATAAAACGCTGAAAACGTTCCAACCGACAACTTCCAAACAAAACAGTAAAAATTCAACAGTCAACTCAACAGTCAACCCCTGATGACGACCAAAAGTATGCTCGAAAGCGCTTGGGCAGAAGATATGGGACAATTCCTTTACCATCTAGATCCCGACACAAGAAAAAAATAACAAGGAGTCTTGAAAATATTAAAAATGATAAACAATGTTCCATCGTCTTTAACAAAACTTGTTTAATAATGACTGGCTACCTAAATATACACTCTCCAATATATATATATACTAATCTAATATCTAACAGCATTCACGGTACCAGAAAAAAACGAAAAAAAAACGCCAGGAACAAGAGATAAAAGTATCTCGAATCACCGCCCGGGGGGGGGAAAGAAAAAATTATAGGTCAAAAAGAAAGAAAAGGCCAACCTCGTCCGACCCCTTGAAAAAAATCAAGGGATACGCAGTCAGTTGGTCAAAAGAAAACTAAAAACCTTCCGCGAATCCTGCAATGCTACAATTACAAAAGTGCTTTACACAAGTGGAGCCAATTATAAAATTAACTTAAATCGTGAGTCGAAAATCTTTTACTAAAGTTTCACCTTATCGGATCATCAGGAAGCCTAATTTCGATTAATTCTAAAGGAGAAATCGCCGTCTTATATTCACCAAAAACCAACCTAGCTTAGAATTTGCATAACAAAAAATATATATATAGAATAAATGAATAAATAAAACCCAAAAAAACCTTACTTTTGATAAAAACAAATCTCTGAAACCTATCCCTAATTATAGAGCAACCACGCCCTTTTGTGTCTACAACTATTTAACACCTCCGATCTTTGGTTTAACATATCCCTACGTTTACAAGATGCTATTGCTAGTTTCTCCTCCATGCAAAGCCGACAACTTCTATCCCCAGCCCTATATTTACGGCATTTCTTTATTACTTCCCATTTCATTATGGGATCTATCCCTTTGTTATCCTTGAGCTCCCACACATAACTAGATAACGTAGTACTATGCCAATACTTCTCGTGTGAGAAACTCATGTTATGGTTATAGTACCTAGTCTTAAAATCCCCTTGCGTCGACCCAAAGTATATCTTTTTGTTTCTCTTATTATTCGGATCACTATATACTTCCACTTTATACACGAGAAGTATCTTATCTTTGAGAAATAAAGTTGAAATGCTCTTTATTAGATATTAAACAATTCTCACTTCACTGTGTGAATTTTTTTAGATATATATATACATACGTATATAAATAATGTTTGTTGTAGGTCCAAAGAAAGAATAAAGATATATTTTTAAAATAGGTAGGTCCCCGAAGAGATTTGTATTTTTTTTTATTTATTTATTTTGTTCTTACATGCGTGTTATATATGTGAATGTTTCCAGCTTATTGCTTTCGTCAGAGAACATAAATGGCACAGGGCCTTGTTAATGGGGTATTTAATGAGACTTGAACTCACTCTTGTTTGCAGTTTGAATGTTTTTCCGTTGGTTATGGGTTTTATATAGAGGTTATTCTCCCTTTTTCTTAGTGTGTGTTTACCTTAGTCGGCTTTACCCCTCTTTGATATTTGATATATTTTTGTCATAGTGTGTTTTGAAGTGGTCTTGAGTTTCACTAACAGTTATTCTTCTTCTGTGTGTGTGACTGCGTGTCTTGGGGATTTTTTGTGAATGTGTGGTGATGTGGTTTTAAATTTATAGGTAAGTTTTTTTTCCGAATAGTTTTTGTCTGTGTATATGTATACACATATCTATATATGTTTTTGCATATATATATATATATATATATATATGAATGTGTGTGTTTCCAGCTTGATACTTTCGTCAGAGAACATGTCTGGCACAAGGTCGAGTTAATGAGTATTCAATGAGATTTTAACTTACTCGTCTTTGTAGTTTGAATGGTTTTTAATTTCTTATGTTTTATGTATATATATATATATATATATATATATATATGTATGTATTTTTAGTTCCATTTGTGTGTGTGTACGATTCATGTTTTGTTGTATTGTCATCTACATGTTCATGCAGCATCATAACGACACAATAATAGAGACAGACGCACGCAGAAAGACGCAGAAAGACTTCTTTAACAATATTTACCTCTCACTTTATTGCAAGGGTTCGAAAAGGTTCTGTGGGGTTTTACTGTGAGAGGGAGCTGGAGACCGAACATAACTGCAATATTTTGACCCCTCACTCTTATGGCCGTCACGTTGTATCTTTCTTGTTCTCTTGATGTTCAAACGGAGGCCTAGGGGCTCACTCTGCTGGGTGATCTGCTACATCTTATCAGCAACTTCTCAGGTTCCCAAACTCCATCGGGGTTTCCGAGGGACCCCCTCGGCCGGGCGTGGCTTTCCCTACCACATCTCGTCTCCAACTGACCTGGAACTCCAACTCACTGGCTCGTCGAACTCAACTGTTATATAATCGCTCGACGCCCACTCGATCTTTGAAATCGAATGTTTAATCGTGATCAAGCAGAAATAACTGTCATGCAGTTCACAGGTCACTCTCTTCCGGTGCATCACTCTATGAGTGTACCATGGGAATTTTTTAGCTCGTCCCATTTCATCAGCCAATTTCCGCCCACGCGATTTCCTCTCATAACTGCCATTAGAATGTGTCACCTCCTTCCGGTGCATCAACTTGGAATAGCGTTTTTGGGTCGAGTCGAAGGTCAAAATATTACAGTTTTATTCAATTTTGGTTTAGATTTATCTATACAATTCTTTTCCTTTATTTGAAGTCGCGTGTAGTCGTTGGTTTGATAAATTGGCATTATTTCAAATTTACCTCGTCTACATTGGTATAGGCGTTTTGAAACAATTTTCTGTTTTCTTCTATTTTGATATCACTCTTGTGTAGTGATGTCCTTCTATTAAGTGCCTGTGTTGACCCTATGTATATTTCTTTGCATTCGCTACGTTCAATTATGTAGACTACGTTTTTTGAGTTGCAGCTTAAGTTTTTATTTATTTTGAATTTGGTTTCCGGGTTTTTAAAGGTATAGGATTTACCTTCTATAATTATATCACAGATTTTGCATCGTTTATTTATGCTTTTGGTAACTTCTTGTGTTGTGTTTTCTCCGAATGTAGAAAAGGTGAGTATTCTTTTAAGATTTTTGGATTGTCTCTGGTTTTTAATTATTTTTGTTGTGTCTAGTATTTCTTTGATTTTATCCTCGTTTTGAATTTCTTCTAGATTTTTCATTATTTCTGTGAATAGTTCTGGATTATTTTTGTTGTAGGTTGCAACGTATACTAGGCGTTTCTCGTTGTTGTGTTTTTTGGGGTTCCTTAATTCTCTTTGGGGTATTTTTCTGCTAATTCCAATCCTTTATTTATTGGTGTTATTGGATATCCTCTCTGGTGTTGGGTTGTGTATAGTTCTTTGATGCATATTTTTTTTCTTTTAGTTTTTCTATCGATGATTATTGTGTGTATTCTACGTGCTAGTGTGTAAGGGATAAATTTTATACAAATTTTGGGGTGGTGGCTTCCGAAGTGGAGGTATTGTTGGATGTCTGTTGGTTTGTGGTAGATATCTGTGATGATTTGGACATTTACGTTTTTTATGTCTAAAAATGGTAATTCTTTTAAGCTGTGTTTCATAGTAAATTTCATTTTGTGGTGTTGGTTTTGTTGTAGGTTGTATAATTCGTTGATGTCTCCCCATGGGTATTTGCAGAATATGAAGCAACATCTTTTCCATGATTTGGTAAATTCTTCTTTTATGTCGTTGCCGTATTTTTTACCAATTATTTTATATAGATTTTCTTCTTAATATGCTTGGGTTAGGGTAGCGTATGTTGGCGCTATTTTACTTCCCATAGCTGTTCCTGGGGTCTGGATATAGTTAATGTTATTGAATTGGAAGGAATTATCATTAAGGATTATTTCTATACCCTCTATGATAAATTTTTTGTTAAATCTTGGGTGTAATGTGTCTGGGCATTTATCTCTCCATGGAAGATATCCAAAACCAGAACTACACACAACCCTACACCAAAAAGGATATCCTAATTCATGTGGAATATTGCTATATATGTTTGTGACGTCAAATATGGCTATGAGTGTGTTGGGATCTTTTTTTTTTTTTTTCTAGTATAGAGTTTTAAAAAATCTATATTGTCCTTAATATAGCTTTTTACTTTATTTAGGAAAGGTTGTAGTAAGACGTCTATTAGTTTGCAAAGTCTGCTAATCGGGCACGACGGGCCTGCTACAATGGGTCTAAATTTGAGGTCACTGGGGCTTGGGATTTCTATATATTCGAATTTTTGCGTTTCTACGGCGTTTTTTTTTTGTTTGGACTTGTGAATTTTTGGTACTATTTACCAACCCCTCCGCTCGGGCAGGATATGACACAAGGTCAATTTTTAAGCGGAGTTTAACAGGTTTCATTTCAGAGTTTTCCTTCTCCTAGACTAGTTGCCTCACCAAGGCTGAAGAACCTAGTCCGTCCTACTATTTACCCATAGCTGGAGGGAGAATAAGGGGGTTCATACCTTTCCCAAGGGTATTTGCCCGAAAGTGAACGTAATAGTGCGACTGGAGTACGAACTCGCGTACTACGATTCCGCAGTTCATTGCTTTAACCATTACACCACGAGGACACCCAATTTTTGGTAGTCCGTAGAAGTTACTGGTTATGGAGATATAGTTTGTTAAGAAGTCTTTCTCTTTTTTTTTGGTTTGTGATTTGTGGTGCATTTTGCAGAATTTTGTCATCTTTAATATTGTATTATTGTCCATGTTTTTATCTATTAGTTTGTTGTTGGTTTCATCTTTCAATATTTCTTGGAATTTTGTTTTGTTGTACGTTTTATCTAAGATGACTACGGCACTTCCCTTGTCCTGTATATTTTTAAGGCTTGCTTTTGTTTTTGTGGGGTTATTTTTGTTGTTTTTTCTTTTAGGTTGACATTCCATAATTTTTCGAAGAATGTGTTTAGTTCACTATTGTTTTTGTCTGGTAAGAATTTGGTCTTATTTTTTACTACGGAGTTATCTGTATCTTTTATTTTTGAATATTTCTATTAGTCTGAATTTCCTTTCAAATTCTTTGAGATCTTTTCTAAGTTCTCCTTTGTTGCTTCTTCGAGTGGGGCAAAATATAAGACCTAATTTGAGTAGGTTTATTTGGTCTTTATTTAACTTGTATGTAGATAAGTTTATAATTTTCGGTTTAATGTTACTTTCGTTTTTTATATTGGTTTTCTCCCCCCGTTCGTTTTCTCTAAAAAATGGTTTTTGTTTGTATTTCTTTAAAAAAAATTGTAATTTTTGTTTGTATTTTCTAAATAAATACTTTTGTGTTGTCGTTTTTAGGTCGGCTTTTGTTGAATATAAATGGGTTTGTTTTGTTTTTTTCTAGAGTCGTATGAGTAGTATTTGAGCCATTTTTTGTTGCACATAGGTGCCGTATGCGTAGTAGCGCGACCTATTTTGTCGTGGGTAGAAGTTGTATGCGTGGTAGTTTGACCAATTCTGTTGTCTGTAATATTTTATGGGGGATTCTTTTTATCATGTTTTTCATTTGGAAAGTGTTTTTTTACTGTGGTTGAATAATTGTTCTTGGAGGTTTCGACCAATTTGTATGTATCTGGTATTACGGAGCGTTAATTTTTCTTTTATATGTTTGTGTGTGGGAATTATTTCTTCTGTTGGTGTATTGTGTTTTTGGTTTGTTGTTTATTTGTTTATATTCTTTTTTATTTTGTTGTTGTTGTTTTTATTTTCCTTTCGTTCGTCTTTTTTTTTTTTTTTTTGTTTCTTCTCTTTTTGGGGTAGATTTTTTAGCCATGTAGTTTTTTGTTTAGGATTTTTCTTCCTCCTTTTTGCAGTTCTTTTGCCATATTTCTTTTTGGAATGGTTGTGTTTCCATGGGGCAGAGTTCCTTAATTTCTGTAATTAGTCCTTGATCAATTTCCTGGTATTTGGTTTTATAATGGATAGTTTTGTCTTCCAGTATTTCTTTTTGTGCTTTTAGTTTCATGAGGTTAAAAGGTTGGCTTTGATTTTTTTTTCTGTTCTTCTGTGTCCTGTGGCATTATTTGGGGCGGGGGTTCTATGGATGAATATTTCGTCCTTTTTCGTGAATTCATTGTAGATTTTTGCTGTTTCTTCATTTTTATAACGTTAAAGAAGGCTATTTTTTGTTGGTTTAACAGGTTTCCCCACATTTTTATTTTTTTGTTTTTTGTTCTGTATGCTTTCTCCTTTGCTTGGGTTTCTCCCATATTCCGTCGGTTATTGTAATTTTTTTCTAGGTACTCTATTATGGATTTTGGTGTTATTTTCTTCGGGTTTCTTTTGTGGTGGTGTCTGTTGGTTTGCGAAGATGTTTATTATTGAACGAATTTCTTTTACTTCTTCCAGACGTTTTTGGTTTTCTTTTACTTCTCCCTGATATTTTTGGATTTCTTTGATATTTTCTAAGTTTTCGAGTACTTCCTTTATCATTTTTTCCATTGTTTTGTTCATTGGTTTGTTCTCTTGTGGTATTTTGTCTTTGTAATGGGTATATATAAAAAATGTTTGTTGTAGGTCCAAAGAAAGAATAAAAATATATTCTTAAAATAGGTAGGTCCACGAAGAGATTCGTATTTCTTTAACCCAAAACCACTCCAACTCACACAACGACAAAAACATATCAAATATCAAAGAGGGGTAAAGCAGACTAAGGTAAACACTCTAAGAAAAAGAGAGTATGACCTCTATATAAAACCCACAACCAAACGGAAAAACATTCAAACCACGAACAAGAGTGAGTTCAGGCCTCATTGAGTACCCCATTAACAAGGCCTTGTGCCATATATGTTCTCTGAAAAAAGCAACAAGCTGGAAACATTCACATATATAACACGTATGTAAGAACAAAATAAATGAACTTTTAAAAAATACAAATCTCTTCGTGGACCTACCTATATATATATACATAATTGATGTAATGAGTTACAATGAAAGTTATCTGATGGTGGATGCATAAATAATAATTGAAGAAAGGAACAATGATCAGAAACAAGAAAATAGAAAGAAAAATTAGGAGGCCAATAATAGAAACTAATAAAACGTTACTAGTAATAACACTTAGAAGTTCATTCTATTGTTGTAAAAAGAACAAGGTGAAAAGGAACTCACATCTGAAAAGTAATATTCGGTGTTTCAGGAAAATCGATATTATTTCGTAATCTAATAACTTGATCAATTCTCTTTCAAATGATCTCAAATTTTAACAGCATGTGTGAAAACAACTCAAAGTTCTATTTTTATTGTTTAATGTTTTTTGCTTTCCAAGAATAGAAATACCATTTACTGGAAAAGAACAGACGTTTAAACATTAAGCATAATGAGTTGTGAGTTGTTTTTACTCATGTTGTTGAACTTGGAGATCTTTTCGTCAAGTTTTTAGACTACAAAATGATATCAATATTTGTGAAACACCCTTTACACCTTAAATGGTATCAAAGTTTTTGAAACAACATCAGAGTAAAACTCTTATGTACTATTACGAATGAGAAGAAAAATTCAGTACACCAAGTGCGTGGTGCCTTCAATAAGTTTCCAGACTTTTTTTTATACAGGCATTTAAAATTGTCGTAGACTCTTTGGTATGTTATTGCTATACATCTTATGAGATGACTGACCAATTTTTATGATTTCAGGTTCAAATGAACAGCTACAGCAGCAATTAGAATACACCCTACAAAAACCTGATTGTCACAGCTGGTGAATTTTAAAAACGCAATCTGGACACTTTAGAAGAACGATATGCAATAAAATTATGTCTTAAACTGCCACAGAAACGTATAGAATGCTTCAAACTGCTTTTGGAACATCTTGCATGAATCGAGCATCAGTTTCTGAGTGGCCTAAGACATTCAATGAAGGCAGGGAGTCTGTGAGGGATGATGAGAGGTGTGGGAGGAGTAAGGAAGTCAATACACCAGAGTTGATTGGCCAAAGGGTTAGGGTTACTATGTCGAGGTTTTAAGGGAGTTCAGCAAGAGATTCGGTCTGAAGAGGCCAGCACTATTCAAATCGGGTCAGTGGTATTTGCACCAGTCCACGACTCCATCCTTTTCACAGACTATTTGACCAAGATGGGCATCAAGACAGTTGCTTACCCTCCCTATAGTCCATACCTTGCTCCCTGTGACTTTTGGTTATTCCCTAAGCTCACAGGCTGTCGTTATGAGACAATTGAGGGGATGAAAGAGGCTGTGACGAAGGTCATTGACACGCTCACACAAGAGGACTTCCATGAGTCCATCAAGAAGCTGTTGGAACGGTACAAGAAGTGCATTGCAGTCGGAGGAGATTCCTTCGAAGGGGTCTTGAGTTTCATGTGTGTACTATCAATAAAAGTGCCCATACGAAAAAAGTCTGGAAACTTATTGAATGATCCTTGTAGTAGTAGTTGTAGTAGAAGTTACAGTCGTCATAGTATTTGCCGTTGTAATACAGAAAACTGAGAAATTCGATGATAGTTGATATCTGCGCACAAAACCACGAAATCATTTCAAATCAACAACATTAGAGTAGCCAATGAAAAACATATGATTATCAGTTACACTATGCATTCTTCTGGTAATACGAAGCTGTTGGACCGTGTGAATAATGTCCTGACAAAGTGTTGTATAGCCATGAACAACTATACATACACATATGCAGATGCATGCAGAATCATAACGACGACACAATAAAGACGAGCGACACAGTTCTTTAGAAAAATATACCTCTCACTTTATTGAAAGGGTTCGAAAGGGTTACTAAAGGTTTTACTGTGAGAGGGAGTTGGAGACCGAACAGAACTGGAACATATTGATACCCACCCTTATGGCCATAACAGCGTTTCTTTCCCATTCTCCTGGGATGCTCAACCGGGGGCCTGGGGGCCCAGCCTCTCTGGGACATATTCCTCATTCCTGCATCTTGTCTTCAACTGCAACTGCTCAATCAGGGTTCCTGAGGGCCCCCTTTGCTAGGTTCTGGTTTTCTCTACCGCATCTTATCTCCAACCGATTGAACTTCCTGTGCACTGAGTTATATAATAGTTCGACGTCCACCTTCTTCTTGTGGGTGTCACAAATCGCACTCTTTCAACCCGTCCACAGTCAAGGTTATATCCTGATTTTCCTCGACCGGATGCACCTGTTATTTACACAAGTGCATTTCCTATTTTTGACAGCTTGGCCGGGGTCAATATGTTACAAAAGTCTTATATGCCGCTTCTATCGAAGCATGGTGCAAAAATATATCTTCGGATCAGATTGACATTATGGCGTAGCGTGGTTATCTACAAAACAATTTCCGGGGGTAGTTGAGCATTGACTGAAATATGGGAGCGGAACTATTCTAAAAATGAACAAAATAAAAACTCGGGGAGGAGCCTCGGCCAGGGATCGGTAATATGAATTATTTACATAAAAATCCAAGATCCTACAAGTTGGTCCGAGAAAAATTATAGGATTAAGCATCAAAATAAAAGTGAGAGGGGATCTTGGTTGCTATCAGGGTCATAACACACAACGTTCTAATAGCTAGGGAAAAGGGGTGACAATGAAACCACTGCTTACCCGGGGTGGGGTCCCGAGAGACCCAGACTGTCGCTGCAATGAGCAGGAAGAGGAGGAAAGGGGGGCTCTAATGTTGCTCCCTTTCTTATGACAAGGCTCGTGACATGCACCCACCTTTTGTTGAATGTTATGCAGTCTAAGCGTTTTCTATCACATCTGATCTTGACGCTAAGCTGATGCCTAAAAAAAGAATCAGATCACGATCTGAAATTTTGCGCCGTCATACAATCCCTTCTTGCACTTCGCTCTGGAGGAAGGAAGGCACAAAGAAAAAAAATCAAGCGTGAAGGTTGCAGCAAGTCCACAGAAAATAAATGTGCACAGGTTTGAAGTAAGTCGAGTGAAAATAATTATGCTAAAAAAGAAGAATTCTTCTTTCTTGGCAGAGTACTAAAGCCAAGCACAAGAGAAGAAGAAATAGAATGAATAAACACGGTAAAAACAAGAAGGGTAAAAGAATATTAATTTTATTGCGGACTTTTGTCCTCATCTTGGTAGTTTGTTGTTTTTCTTGCTACGTTTCGACCAAGTTTCACCTCTGGCCGTCTTCAGGTGATTAACCGCGACTTCGGATAGGAATGCTGAGTCTTGTAACAGTATCCCCAGTAATTACTGCCTTCCATAGTTCTTGTCTACCGCATTACGTTTTTGACCAAGTAACCCTCTAGCTGGCTTGGGTAGGAATAGAAACCGCTATCTTCTGACAATGCTCACCTGGAACCGTAGAGACTCAACGCCTCTATCCGCTGCGCCACTGTCCCCGAAGGGCGATCAAGGTTGGATTTTTTGGTCTTATAAATCCAATTTTTTTGTTCTCCTTATCTGGTCTTCCGTAGTCGGGTCCGTACCGAATTTGTAATTGTCTTTATTGGGAATCCTTTTTTAGATGAGGCTTCTTAATCAGAGTATTAATTTTATTACGGATTTTTGTCCTCATCTTGGTAGTTTTTTTTTTTTTTCTCACTACGTTTAAAATTAATACTCAGATTAAGAAGCCTCATCTCAAAAAGGATTCCCAATAAAGACAAAGGAAAAAGAAGTTTTCTTAACGGTGGTTTAGAGACGAAAGCTGACAAAAAAATAGCAAGAAGAATATATATGTTTATATATAAAGTAGATAAAATGCAAATAAGCATAGTGCATAAAAGTGCTCAGTGCTACTATGGCAGAGCACGTATTAAACCAAGATATCTAATTTATGTACTCGTTAAGGCTGCAAGTTTCATGTGGAGTACACAATCGTTAGACGATTCCATAATTTGCGCATATATATATATATATATATATATATATATAATGAGATGAACAAAAGTGATAAGACAAACAAGAATATTTCTTTGTAGATACTTATTTTTTAATTTTTCCCAACTTGGTCAGCATCAGGAGAAAAGTCTTTGCGAGGAAAAAATTTTCTTTCAGTTTTAAAACTCGTTTTCTAAAATAGGTTTTAAAATGCTGATATGGCACAAAGGAATCGATGAAAAATACTGTTGACTTAACATTTCCATTCGTTGAATAAATGTTGCATAGTCACAATCAACTATACACATATATATGCAGAAACATATTCAACACAATAAAGACGAGCGGAAACAGTTCTTTAGAAAAATATACCTCTCACACTTTATTCGAAAATGGTTACGAAAGGGTAATGAAAGGTTATGTATGAGAGGTGAGTTGGAGACTGAACAAAAACTGCAACATATTGACACCCACTCTTCTGGCCATTGCAGCATTTCTTTCCCGTTCTCCTGGGCTGCTCAATCGGGGGCCTGGGGGCCCAGCCTCTGCTGGTTCTGGTTCTCACTCCTCGAATTGGAACACTGACTTCAAACTCAGATCTCCAACTGATCTGACTTCCTGTCGCATCCGGGTTATATAATTATTTGACGTCCACCTGCTTCCTGTGGCGTCACAATTCGCACTCAATTCAACCCGTCGGCAGTCAAGGTTATCCCTCGATATCTTCGACCGGGTGCACCTGTTATTTACACAGGTGCATTTCTCATCTGACAGCTCGGCCGGGTCGGAGGTCAATATGTTACATAAACATTATTTTTTAGTTTCCAAGATTTTATACAAATCATTTTACTTCTCAACCTACCAACAATGTAACAATATAAAAATATTAAAAAGTATGATCTGAAAATAATTTTTTTTTCTTTCAGTATTTGTTAAACTTAATTCAGAAAAAAATCTGCTTTTAAGAAATAAAGGCTCGGTTTCTCTTTCTTTGTTTAATGTCATATCAACCTTCGTGGGTTATTTAACACCAAAGCTACCCTAGTTGAAGAACAGCCGAAGTACTATTGCGTATGTATACATGCAAGTATATATGAGTATATGTCTATATATACATATATATATATATATATATATATATATGTGTGTGTGTGTGTGTGTGTGTGTGTGTGTGTGTGTGTGTGTGTGTGTGGCTTTCAGTTTCTTTGTTTAATGGCATATCAACCTTCGTTGGTTATTTGATACCAAAGCCGTCCACGTAGAAGATCAGTTTAAGGTAGGAGAAAGGAGTTCAAACCTTTTTCCAAGAGCATTAATCGGAAAGTGAATGTAATAACTCGATCAGGGTTCGAACTCGCTTACTTCGAGACTGCAGTCCAGCTCTTTAACCATTACACCTCCAGGACTCATTTGATGAAATAAATTTAGAAAAAAAAAGAAAAGAGGTTATTCGAAAGTAATAAGATTGAAAATGAATAAGAAAACAGTTATTTAAAATGATTTGATCTTTGAAACAAATCAATTTACTTCAACAAAAAAATCCCTACTTTTGTAAGTTATATTGCAGGCTATTAAGATATTGATTTACAAACGTGTACTCCAATTCCGACCAGGCCATATATTGAAGAGTTTGGCTTCTTCAATGTATGGCCTCATTGGAACCTAAGTTTACGTGAGCAAATCAATATCTTAATAGCCTGCAATATAACTTACAAAAGTAGGGATTTTCAGGTAGAAGATTCAGAATGTATTCTAAGAGTGAATCATTTCCACAGAGATAATTGTAAATCTATATTCCTAACATAAATCTTTTTACATTGTATTCCTAAAGTTAAACCCTTTTCCAATGCATTCCTCAAGTAAAGAACCCTTTTCCAATGTATTCTTCAAGTAAAACCCTTTTATAATTCATTCCTATAGTAAAAACTTCTTTCCAATGCATTCCTATAGTAAAAAGCCTTTTCCAATTCATTCATCTAGTTAAAACCCTTTTTCAATTTATTCTTCCACAGTAACGTAATGTTCGTTCGAAGTCGACGAGGTATTCAACAGATTTTCCATCAAGTCAGAATCTGATCGAAGGTCATTTCATTGTGGATAGCCACGCATAAATCTAGACGCATGCGTGGTCAATCCAAAAAATGTTTGGTTGTTCGGTATTCCTCCAAATTGGGTCGCTTCAGGCGCCAATCCATGAACTTAGCACTGCAAAGCAAGTATCGCCTGGCGGGGAAAGGCTCCCTGGGATCAAGAAAATCAGGCGAACAGCTCAGTAACACCAACCAGAGTTGAGCCCATGCGGATGATATACCACATCCGTCCTTAGTTATCGGGGTATTTAACTGACTTCCCACCAAATCAAAAGGCGACACATGGTCATTTTATAGCGGTAAGCCATGCACGAATCGAGACTCATACAAGGCTAATTCAGAAAATGTTCGCCCCCCCCCCACGTCATTTCCTATATTGGAGTGCATCAGGCGCTAAATCATGAATTTAACCCTGCAAAGCATATATTACCTGGACAAAAGGACCCTGGGACCAAGCGAATCAGACGAACAGCTCAATGTCAACCACTTGGGGCACGCCCGTAAGGATAGTATATGGTGGTTATTTGTTGCCTGCCCACCGAACGGGCAAGTGTGGCATAAGGCCTTTTTTTAGATGGGTCCGGGAACAGGGCCGGAGCCCACACGCGCCTGGCATTTTCTAAAAATACCTACGGCCCCGTCGGCATTCCCCTTATTTGGGGCGCCTAATGCGCCAGGCAATAAACTCAACCCCCCCGAAGGAAGTAAAAGCCTGGGGGAATGGCCCCTTGAGGCCGAAGGAAATCACCAGTCGACTAGCCAAACCCGGCCAGATCCTCGCCTACCACGAACGTGGCTGACCAGAGCGCGACCTATCGACTGGAGTGACAACCAGAAACCTTTCGGAACTGGTGGTGTTTAAAAGATATTATATGGTGTCGACGACGCTAGTCCGTCCAAGTCTCACAGTATTAATAGTCTCTCCTCCTCAAAAGTTTTCTGCCGGTGACCACTTTCAGTTTGTCCCGCTTTTTCCTTGACCCTTTCTACTCTATATCCACGCAAAAGATACTCTTATGAAACATCTTTCAGACGAGAACTGATCATTGTCTGATTAGTATTTCTAAAAGAACCTCGAACCATTCAGCACTTGGCTCTACCATCTGGACACAAACCAATTCTTCTAACAGAAGCCTTGTTATACGCAAAAGTAGAAAGGAAGAAAAAGATGTTGACAGGAAAAAAATATGAACGGAAATAGATGATAGGTTTGATTACTCCGCCAATCTCAACACCGTATTCATTAAGAAATCTATTAGAAAATTCGTTTAGAGTTTCACTGACATTTAATCAAGTAGCCAAGGTTTTTTGTCTGTTTTTTATTTTTGTTTTGTTTTGTTTTTTGTTTTGGGGGGTTTTGGGTTTTTTTTATTTTTGATAATTTTTTTCTGCTTTTCTTAATTCATATTTCTTAGAAGATATAAAATGCAACGAATAGGACCAGATATTCTTCCCTTTGTAGACTGTAAACAGTTTTTTTTTGGGGGGGGGTGCGCGAATCTAAAAAAAAATAGTAAATTTTCCTGCAGTTTCTTCATGTTCGTATCTCTTCACTGTAAGATTATCAAAAGAAAATATTTCCATTTAATCATAATTTTTTTTTAAATTTCGCGTTAAATTATCGAGTGCACAATCATTTCTGTTATCTTCTGTTTTGCTATATTACTTCTTGCGAATTTTTTATTCCAGCGTTAGCAGATGTTCTTTCCCTGAAGTCTCCTCCGGTCCCCAGGACTCTTCTCAGTATTCTGGCTCATCTTAACAATGCTGTAGTTTGGATGCTCTCAACTGTCCTCCAATTTCTAACTCTTCCAGCTCCATTACCAAATCTTTGAGAATATTTCCATGTCCACCAGTTACTATTGGCATCACCGTCACCTTCATGTTCCATAACTTTTTTTTTTTAGTTCCCTGGCAAAGTTCAAGTACTTGTCTTTCTTTTCGTTTTCTTTGATTTTCACTTTGTGGTCCGTCGTGACGGCAAAGCGCACTACTTTTTTTCGTTAACTATTACTAGGTCTGGTCGTCTGGCCGAGATTAAGTGATCCGTTTTTATCTCTAAACCTCAGTGAACTTTGTGCATCTCATTCTCTACGACAGATTCTGGTTTTTGCATATACCATTTGGCAGGATGGTCAAAGTTTAATCTCTTGCACAATTTTCCAATCAATCGTGTCTTGTCTTATATTCCTTTTCCGTCTGTTTGCTGCATTCGCTTATCATGTGATTAATCTTTTCGTCTCAACCATCACAAAACCTACTCTAGTTCTTCTGTTTTGCTTTATCTATTTTCGTTTTTACACGGTTGGTCCTTATGGCGTAGTTTTGTGCCGCTTTTAGAAGAGATTTGGTTTCTCTCTTGAGGTTTCCCTTTCGTAGCCATGTCCAGGTGAGATTTCGTCAGTTTCTCGCTTGTTCTATTTATCTTTATGTTACCTGAACTGTTTATGGTCGCTGTAATTAGTCTTCTTTGCTCTTTTTTTTATGTCGTCTTTGAGTCCTCGTATTGATGCCTTCATGCAATCTACAATGCTGACGAGTTCTTTTCGTTCTTCTTTTCTTGACACATATACTCCATCTATGTCATATCTCGGATGCAAGGCCTTATGGATCGTCATTAGCTATCTTCTTCTCTGGTCCATTTGTTTAAGATTTTCCTTTGTCTGTTTGATTAATGGTCCTGTTGGAATTCGGGTATCCATCTTGTTTTCAGTTGTGTGATATAAAAAGTACGCCTTTTAAGTGACAAGGGTTTTAGGCTGCCGTTGTTCATACATGATTTAATCATCTATGATTGGTCAATATACTCCTTTATTTCCATTTTTACAAATGGAGAGCACAAGGCTCTATGGTTTTGAGGGGGGGAGAAAGTGGTCATGCTTTTCCATATTTTCCAAGAGGTCCTAGCACAACACACAATCATCTATGATTGGTCAATATACTGCAGCTGTTAATGGGTAAGTCCATAAATACTTGTAAGTAACTTGACGACTTTATTTCCATTTGGATGACAAATGGTAGGCACAAGGCCTTGGAGTTTTGCGGGGAAAGGAAAAGGGAGCGGTCATGCTGTTTCTAAGAATACTATGGGAACCTAGCTAACCACATTTGCCGACCCTTTCAACAGTACAATATATAACCAGTCATCCATCTCCGTGCGTGCTGCGACCACCAAAATACCACATTTGCTCTGTGAAAAGACCTACTTAAAACCCCGGACGTATGTAATTTGACGACTGCTGATACGCATTAAGGTCCCCCCCAAACAATCCAACACGCCTCCTGTTTGGGGGTATAAGACAGAATCTTCCACCTTTAAAAGAAAGGCATATTAAAATGAAAATGTGAATAATTTTTTTATCATTAGAATTAATAAAAAAAAATTGTTTAATTGCCACAAAAAAAATCACGATTAGTGATTTATTTTTATTTATTTATTTATTTTTTTTTTAATTTGGTTGGGATTAATTGGCTGGTTAATTGTCACATATCTCGGACAATCGTTTGGAGGATTTTTACTCCTCTGCTGAGATGCAGTCGATGTATTCTTCTGCCCCAGTCGACTGGGCTAATAATGTCTAATTTATAAAGTTAAGAATCAATCACCTACAATAATCTTTCTGAAAGAGTTGAATTTTATTCTTGTCATTGGCTTCCTGAAATCGTCAGCTACATTTTTCTGTTTCAATGTATTTTATAAGAATCGACCCTTTATTTATTTCATCACGTATGAACTGAAATTTTATATCTGTGTTTCGATCTTTGTTGAACGACTGAGTTTTTTGCCAAAACAATACTGGACTGATTATCACAATGAATAGTTGTTGGGTTTTTAGGGGTCTCAAGTTCCGTCATAGTTCTCAATAGTGCTCTAAGATACAGGGTTTCTTGACTTACTTATGAAATAGCAATGAGTTCCATTTTGCATGTTGACAAAGCGACTAAATTCTCCTTTTTAGATTTCCATGAAATCATAGGGTTATTTTCTGCCAATCTAAAGCAAAATCCACTCACGCATTTTCTGTCACTTAAATTAGCCCAATCTGCGTCACAAAATCCTTCTAACTTCAAGGGTTTCTGAGATTTCTTCAATATTAGTGATTAGTGATTGATTGATTGTGCCTTTTAAATCACGTAAGACGTGTTTTGCTTTCGTTAAAGGAAAGAATTTTGTCTTACCAGGTCTTGAGACAACCTAGTAACTGTATAACAAATATCTGATTTTGTTGCAACTGTAACGGTGCCATTAAATATTTTTCCCAAGACGGGAGTTTATTTTTTCGCAAGTGTGGAGTAGGGGCAGTCTGGCACTTGATCCCTCGCAGAATAAGTCCTAGTTAAGAGTCCTTTCTCGGGCATATGGGAACTGGCTGATAATGTGGGGGTTAATTTGGGCTAGACTGACCGCCGCTGGCAAGGGGTTTCCATTTTTCACGTTCACACACACCCACCAGACCACTTCGTCTTCCTACCCCAAGGATAATGGAAGATATGGGACTCTAGGTTTAGATATAATAATATTATTATTTATTGTAGTCGACAATTCCAGTTTCCTGTGTAATATTTTTAAATGGCGAATAGGACATTTAGCGGGAATAAATCGAGGCGAATGAAGCTGAAAAGGAACATGCAAAAAGAAGGCAACTTGATTGGCAAACAACACAACGAATAAGTTTCAACACGTGGGGACATTAAAATATAACAAGGTTTTTAATACGCCAAGTTCCAAACAAATATTTATAGGGTTCGGCTATGTTTCCCTGTAAACAGTCTCCGACATGAATGTCTCTTTCTTCTTTTTTCTTTTCTTTCTACTTTCTTTAAATTGAGAGAGAGAGAACATACAATTCTTAGGAAGGGTGGAGGAAGAAAACATTCTTAAGGTTTACTTAGCTTTTTGACGGGTTCCTTCTGAGAGTATTTTCTTTGACGGGCTAGCGGGATTCTATGGAGCTTGGCTTGAAGGCGTCTGCTATCTCTTGTCCAAGAGCTCTACTTTGCTTCTTCACCCGGAGTTTGGAATGAGATTCGCCCGTCCGTTCACGGCGACCTCCGTCCACTAAACTAAATTCTTCATTCCTATTTCCGCTGACGAAAAGGGTGCTACTTCCGCTTTAGGGTTCTGGCTAATCACTTAGCCTCTTTCTTCTTCCTTCACCCTGTCAGGCGATTCGTTCGGACTACTATCTGTCCCTATACCCACTTCTTTATCCATCCGGTCACAGAATGCAAACATCTGTTGGCTTTCATTCTGACCCGGATTTGATACTTCGGCCGCGAGGAATTGACCTACATTCCTTATTCCTCCTTTAACGGTCAGTCTTTGGCGGCCTGTTAATTCAAACACGGATTGGTAGGGGAAATTTCTTATTTCTCTCCTCTCAGTGGTAGACCACGTGACACAACCATTATATATATATTAGACTGCCATTAATTTCACAGGCTTTGCTATCTATTAAATCGACTTTTTGATAATATCTTCTCAATATATCTAGATTGATTCATTTTCATAGTATTATTTTCGTATTCAAATTGTATTCCTAAGAACCAGGATAATTGCCCAAGATTAGTCATTTTAAATCTTGCGTTCAGTCTTGTCTTAATTCGCATAAGGTGTGCCTCAGTTTTTGAAGCTATTAATATATCGTCAACACACAATGATATGATGGATATTTGATCGCGGACATTTTGAACGAACATGCACGAGTTGACAGATGATTGGACGAAATTTTGTATAGTTAAATAAGTATGGAAAGTTTTATTCCAATTTCAACCGCTCTGTTTTAACCCATATAAGGATTTTTTAAAGTTTCCAAACATAATTCTCGTTTTTACCTTTTAAAGCCTTCTGGCGGCTCAACATATATTTTATAGTCTAAGGAGGCACTTAAATATGCACTCTTAACATCCATATGATGAATTAACAAGTCATACTGGACTGTTATTTGCAATGGTAACCTTATGGAAGCCATATTTGTCGTCGGGGCAAACGTTTCTCTATAATCCTTGCCATGTATTTGTGAGTAACCTTTGGTAATAAAACAAGCTTTATACTCATGACTGCTGTCGCTTTTACTTTTTATAGTAAAAAACCTACAACCGACAATATATTTTTTTGTTTCAGTGAGCCTTCTGCCATTCAAAAGTATTATTTTCTATAAAGGAATCGAATTCTCTTTTCCAGTTCTTCGAATCGACAGTGTTAACAGCCCCAGCATAGTTAGTAGAGATCGTACGCAGAGTACAATTGTAATCAACCCCACCAAATTCAAAGTTTTCTACTGCAAAAAAAAATCCAGTTTTTTTTTCCTTGTCGGATTGGATAACTGCTGATTTGCCCCACCCCTTCGGTGTTTAGGTTATCTTTCGGTTCGACGTTATGTGATTAAGTATTCTGAAAATTCGGTATTTTTATCCGGTTTCGAAAGTGAACTATTATCATAAAAATCGGTGGATTTTACACAACTCTTTTAATAACTGTTATTTTCGGAAAATAAATTAAGTAAGCTGGACTTTGTTTATCACAGCCAACAAAGATGCATTTTTCACAACGAGGATCCAATTTCGTTTTATTTTGTACATAACAAAAACAAGTCGTGCCAAAAATATGCATCTTATTTAAGTTTGGTTTTGAACCGGTAAAACGTTCATATGGATTTTTTTCTTATGTTTTTATTATAACGACCATTTCTAATATACGCTGAAGCCATCAATGCGTAAACCCACAAGTTATGGGGCAATTTTGACTCAGTAAGGAGACACCAACCGGCTCATTGGCCAAGTGGGTAGAGTGTTCGCCAATGGTCCGGGAAACAGGGGTTCAATCCCAGTCGTGTCATACCAAAGACTTTAAAAATGGTACTTGATACCTCCTTGCTTAACTCTCAGCAACATAAGGTACGTATCAAGGGCAAAGTGGGGCAATCGAGGGAAAGGAGTAACACCCTTCCCTACACCTCGGTGTAGTAGCTATTGAAAAGGGAGCCTTCGGCTCATCCTCGACTATAGTTGCTAACTTTACTAACTTTACTTGCAGTAGAAAATAAAGTTCGCCTTGACCGTTCAGCAGTCCCATTTTTGATGCGGAGAATAAGGAGCTGACCCCCAGTGTTTGATTCTATTAAGTACAAGAAACCGTTGAAAAGGTTCAGAAGTGAACTCCGTTCCGTTGTCTGTCCGTAAATATTTTACATGGCCGTAAGATGTGTTGTCAGCTAGATATTTCGTTGTAGCGAGCAAAATGTCGGACTTATGTTTTAAGAAATATAACATTGTAAGGCCAGAATAATCATCAATAAAATTAATTACATATTTTTAACCATCTTTTGCTAAGGGTTGAATGGGGCCAGCTAAATCACTGTGTACAAGTGCAAGAATTTATGTTGCCTTGCAATCCAAAGTTTTATTTTTGTCATTAGACATCTTCCCTTGAATACATATATCACAGTTAAGAGCATAATTTGGTGTCGGTTTTATCTTCATTCCTTTTACTAAGTTGGGTAACTTTTTAATATCAGATTCGTAACTGTGACGATCTTAATCTTATGCCAAGTATGTAAGTCGTGAGTGGCATTTCTAGTAGAAACGATATTTTTCAGATAATACAAACGTCCTCTCTGTGTTATGTTGAAAACTGCTCTATTAGGGTAAATTAATTGACAGTTGTCACGCTCAAAACTTATGTGCGCACCATTTTTTGTTGCCGCTTGTTCTGAAAATATATTTCGTTAAAAATTTGGTATATATAAAGCATTTTTAAGATACATCTACACGTGTGTCCTTTGCTATTGCGTAGATAAATGCAGGCGTTATCTCTTTTCAGCACTATAATTATTCACTCGGCTCCCGTCAGCCAATTCAACAAAATGGTTCCCTGGTTCAAAATTTATCAGTTATTACATGCTCGGTAACCCTGCAGTCGACTAATAAATTATTCTTGTCCGAAACAAAATCATATCTTAAAGCAAAGAAATAGGCTTGGCGTTTAGAATAGGTTCGTATATTCTGACAAAAATCTCTTTGCCTTCGGTTTTGACATCCAAAGGCTTTGTGGCCTCTTTTCCCAAAACGTAACAAATATTTGTCTTCCCTGGGGGGGCGGAGGAATTGTATAGTCCCCTCTACTATGCAGAGGTTTCTGGTAATTGTTATAATTATAATTTGTCGATTTATGATCATAGCGAGAATCGATACTTGACCCTAGTTTATTCCTTGGATTAATCTTTTTAAATGTGGCCTTCATTTGTAATATATTGTTAAATTTATCTGGGGGGGTAACACATAAACTCTGTTTCTTCATAACTTCTTAAACATACCTTAAATTCAGAAAAGGTCAAGGTATTTTTCTTCTGGGATATAACCGTTGTAAAAGGTTTAAGATTCGGATGTAACCCCTTGAAGTCAACCGCTTATAACTCGTGGTGTAATGGTTATCGTCGTAGGAAATGGACACGGCGACACGAGTTCAAATCCTGGACGAGATTCATTGCATTTCATATAGCACTAATACCCTTGGGAAAGGTATGAATCCAATTATTCTCCCTCCAGCTATGGGTAAATAATCGGACAGACTGGGTTCTTCAGCCTTGGTGAGGCAACTAGGAAAACTCTGAATTCAAACCTATTAAACTCCGCTTAAAAATTGACCTTGTGTCATATCCTGCCCGAGCGGAGGGGTTGGTAAATAGGGTAAATCGGATAACATCCCCTGCTTCTTTCAGACCGTTAGAAATATTCTGTCCTAATCAAAAAGTCTGCAATAGACTCTGATTCCAATCTTCTCAAAGATGTCAGCTCTGTATAGAGGAAAATGACTTTCGGCTTTCCTTTTGATAAATAATGTTCCCTAAATATTGTTAAGGCTTTTCTTCCATTGTCTCATGCATCTCTTATTACTAATGACAGACTTTTATCGTCCAAATACTGAATGAGCTCGGCGAAGACGATAGCATTCTTTTCTACGAAGTCCATATCATCACTCTGGTACGTTGGTGACAGTATAATTTGGTGTAAATGTTAAATTCTAAGATATCCAAGGAACTTCACTTCCCACGACTCGTACTTGAATTTATCACCATCAAAAAAAGTTTTGCTGCCGTAAGCCCATAACCTGTTGGAATTCAGGTAGCCATCTTGTTTTCAGTTGTGCGACATAAAAAGTACTCCTTCTAAGTAACAAGACTTTTAGGCTGTCGTTGTTCAAATGCGATTTAGTCATCTATGATTGGTCAATCTACCGCTGCTGCTGATGGGCGAGTATATAAATATTTGCTAGCAATTTTTTGACGGCAGATACGCATCGAGACCTTGTGCTTTCTTTGTATTATCTACAAAGAAATAAAGCAGATACTCATTAAGGCCTCCCCCACCTGGGCCCGCTGTTTCACGGCACCCCGGGGTCCGTTCTGGACGTCGGTTCCGAACGAGGCCCCAAAAAGAAACAATGGCAGACTTGAGGCCGTAAGGCTTCCAGTTTCGGCTAGGCTACCTCCGGGTGGGTGAGCTGCATTATTGACTCCTTTGTACTCTATGTATAGCTCTAGACCTAGCTGTCTAGTTCAAGCTATAACCCGGTATCCGTGCCCGGACCCACATTTGGGTTCGTGAAACTGCTTGCCTCATTAAACCCACATTGCACTGCAGAGTTCAAGCCTAGGCTCGACCCCGACCTTCCCCTCCCCTTTATCCCCACTTTAATCGGCCTTCGGGCGTTTGATCTTGTGTCAAGACTTGTCTGGTGGGAGACATTGGCAAATATCCCTCTCTCTAACTCCTCTCTCTCTCTCTCTCTCTCTTTCTCTCTCTCTCTCTCTTTGAGGTCGTAAGGCTCCCAGTTTCGGCTGGGCTACCTCCGGGTGGGCGAGCTGCAACATTGACTCCTTTGTCCTCTATGTATAGCACTAGACCTTGCTGTCTAGTTCAAGCTATAACCCGGCATCCGTGCCCGGACCCACATTTGGGTTCGTGAAACTGCTTGCCTCATTAAACCCACATTGCACTTAGTAGGTGAATGAGCAGCACAGACCAGCAGAGTTCAAGCCTCAGTTCATTCTCGACCTTCCCCACCCCTTTATCCCCACTTTAATCGGCCTTCGGGCGTTTGACCTTGTGTCAAGCCTTGTCTGGTGGGAGACATTGGCAAATAAACGGCCTCTCCCACCTAACAATCCAACAGGTCCAAAGTATCTTTGAAGGGGGGGCAGCCCGGGGTTTAATCCCTTTTATAAGATTTCTGTTGTAGAGCTTAGTTTCGAGAACTTTTATCGTTTGTCTGAGAAATTCTTTTATTATTTTTTCTTTCATCTCTGCTTGTTTGATGGTGTCCACTTCGAACATCATGATGTCGTGCCGCCAGCACGGATATCCCTGACTCTCTCTCACCACTTCTCCCGATCGTTCATCGCCTCTGGCTGGCCTTCAGGGCTACATCCCGTATCGTCACAGAGCTGCTGCGATTTTGCTCGGCCATATGTGGGAGTCCATAGGAGTACATCACTTATGAGCTCGTCCCTGCTTCTCCAGCAGTGTCCTGCATGTCTGGTTCGTCTAACTTGGATAGTTTTCGTGATGGGAGGCAGGTGGCCGTATAGTTGGTGCTTTATGGGGTGTTGCCTCCAGGACTTGTTCAATATTGCTCGCATCATTCTTGTGTAATTGCCGTCTAGCTTTTTCTCCAGCCGTTTTGTTAGCGTCCAAGTAGTGCATCCATATAGCAGTATCGATGCGACCGCAGCTTGGAAGAAACTACGTTTCATCTTATCGGTCGGATCTGATTTCCATATGATTGATAGCTTATGGATAGCTGTCCATGCCTTCGTTAGCCACGTGTCGATATTTTTTTCGCCTGATGAGACACTGGTTCGTAGGTAGGTGAACCTTTCTACCAGTTTCAGAGAGCTTCCGTCTTTGTAATTGTCCTTTTCTCTATATATTCTTTTTTTTTTATTTGTCAGTTCTATTAATTCACTTATTTGTCTTTTCTAATTCTAATTATGAGTATGGCACATTATTATATCCCGACTGTATTTTCTTATTATTTGTATTCGTGTCTCTAGTACTTTTTCATTTTTGTTAATAGTTTGAAGTCATCCATGTACACGAGGGAATTATTCTTTCTTTTGCGATTCAGTTAATTTGTAGCCTCAGCAGCACTTTCTAAGTATGCGACTGATCGGCATCATCGCTATTTCAAATAGTAATGGTTAAAATGCACCTCCATGGAAGATGCCTCTCTGGATTTTCACCTCAGCTAAAGTTTTTTCTCCTGTTATCAATTCCACTTTCCAGTTTGCTATGGCTTCCATGATGAAATTAATGACTTTGTCGGATATCTTGTACATTTTCCGACAATCTATCATCCAGCTTTGCGGAACCACATCGTCTGCTACATTTTCCGGTTGGCTTTGTTCTCTTTGCGGATGTCCTAATCAATGAGGAATAGGTCCCCTGTTCCTCTGGTTCTCTTATAACATCCTTTCTGTTCTCCCAGAAAGTCAGCGACTTACAAGCAAATGATAGAACTCTTCCCTAATTAGGATTGTTAGAATTTTCAACATTATAAGTTGACACGTTATAGGTCTATAGTTGCTGGGGATAGTTCCTTTATGGAGGTCTTTCCGGATCTAGGAAGTCTTCCCCTTAATCATTCATTCGGGTATATTTGTTTGTTTCTTTTTTTTCTTTTTTTTTTTTTTTTTGGCATCTACTCAGTCCAAGAGCCAGTCTATCGTGGATGGACGTGAATTTTTAAACCAGAATCCATGTATGTCATCATGGCTTGGTATTTTCCATTTCGATATTTTTTAAATGTTGCTCAGGGCGATTCCATGTGTATGTCAGCTTTAGGACCTTCCTTGCGTCCTTGTGATTCTTTTTCCATGTTATTTATCCATTCGACTTTTCTATTGTGTTCTTCCTGTTCCTATATTTTACTCGAAAATAGTTTTGCTTCCTTTGCATCTGATTGTTGGTGTGCCCTCGTGCATTTCCCATCAACTTGTTAGTAGAATTTCATTTCGTTATTTTGGAACGTCCTGTTTTGGTTGTATTGCTTGACCCTGTCTCGGTATCTTTTAAGTCTCCCTTCTTTCGTCAAACTCTTTTGATTTGTCTCTTCCAGTTGTATTTTCAGACTTGTCTGCTGTTTTGTTTTTTCCATCTCGACATATTGCCGTGTTTTTTTCTTCCTTGGCATCTTCGCTTGTTGTTACAATTTCTTTACCTGTCCTTTAGCCTAATTTCCATCCAGGTTTTGTATTTCTATTCGGGTACCTTAGGGGAACACCGATTTTATCACAAGCAAATTTTGCTCCAGCAAAAATTTACTCGTTGAATTCAGTGATGTATGTTGGGATATTTGGTAATAACTTGTTTATCTTTTCGGTTTATACCTTGATTTTTTTCCAGTCTTTTTTGCTGAGAGATGGTAAGGTAGTCTTCTTTTCAGTATTTTTTCATTAACTCTACATTTATTTTGTATTCTCGTGTCAATATTAGTTTTGTGGTGTTAGTGTCTGTGGTGTTTCGGTTTTCACAATTTTGCTCTTCGATTCGGTTGTAGGCTCCTTGTTTTTCATTATTTAGTGTTTTAGTTCGCGTAGGTGGGTATTTTTTATATTCTTCCCTATTTATTTGTTGGTATCTCAAGGTCAGAAAATCAAACCTTTTTTTAATATTATTCTAGCTTGGTCAGCAAGTCTTTTGCTTGTTGCATCAAATTTAGTGGATTCTGCCCAAATTTCAATAATTCTTTTTCTATACCCATTTTTTTTTTCAGGATTGCTCTTATGATAACAATGAAATATATTTCAGGTATTTTCCCTTGTCCATTTCTTCCGTTGATGTCACTAAAATGAGTGGTTGCTTTGGTCATTGTTTGGGTATCTGAAATTGGAACAGCCAACATTCACAGGATGCCAGCAGATCTCCATGTTAGCTATCAAGGAGCACCTGCCGATCATGACACACAGACCTGTTGTCTGGGTCCTACGTTGAATTACGTTTGGATCTGTCATTTTTCATGGATAGTATATTATGACTATACCTGACCAGGGGTTGTTTATTATCTGCGCTCCTGTCACAGATGTTACCAGGTACCCTAAAAAGCTTGAGGATATTTAAGTGAGTCACAAAAAATGATTAAAAAAGAATAAGTTGGCGACCGTAATCGAGGGCAACCAGAAGGCTCCTTTTTCGATAGCAAATTCACAGAGGTGTAGGGGAGGGCGCTACTCCATTCTCTGGATTGCTCCACTTTACCCTTGATACGTACCTTATAATGCTGAGTGTTAAGCAAGGGGGTATCAAGTACCATTTTTAAAGTCTTTGGTATGACGCGACCTGGGATTGAACACAAGTCTCCCGGACCATTAGCGAACACTTTACCCACTAGACCAATGAGTTGCTAATTTTTAAAAGTTCAACGGTCAAACTTTTTTTAAAACAATTTGTTTTAAAT
This sequence comes from Sepioteuthis lessoniana, assembly GCA_963585895.1. Taxonomy (NCBI): domain Eukaryota; kingdom Metazoa; phylum Mollusca; class Cephalopoda; order Myopsida; family Loliginidae; genus Sepioteuthis; species Sepioteuthis lessoniana. The sequence continues at coordinate 3,571,174 of OY757935.1, forward strand.
GTTCATCTGTTATTTAAACTGTTACATTGGCTTATAATTAATATTCTTTACTTGCTCATTGGCCTAGTGGGTAGAGTGTTCGCCAATGGTCCGGAAGACCTGGGTTCAATCCCAGACCGCGTCATACCAAAGACTTTAAAAGTGGTACTTGGTACCTCCTTGTAGCTATTGAAAAGGGAGCCTTCTGGTCGCCCTCGACTAAAGGGAGACAACTTTACTTTTACTCACAACTTTACTTGTTTAAACCTTCAAACAATTTTGTAGCATTCGTTCATTATGATCTTTGCTCAGCGTTTCAAGTATGCTCGATCTTCTGTATTATCCCTATCTGCTACTGATTATCGGCTTTTGGTCAAAATAATTCTAGTCACGTGACTTGGAAAAGGGGAAGGACTTTTCTTTGGCTATCATTATTTTTCCTTATTTTGTCAGAATTTGTCTCCTATCTTCTTTATTTTGTTGATATTAATTACTTATAAAAGTTTAGGGAACGATGGATTTTATAGTCAAAACTGAATTGGTTATTGTTTTCATATAGCAACATAAATAATGTCGTATTGTGGTAATCATCACAGGCTGTGCTAAGATGTTGAATGGATTACACAAAGTATTACTCAAAACTCTATTCAGTATTTATTCATATCATAAAAACATTTTCCAATACATTCCTACAGTAAAACCTTTTGCAATGCAATCCTATAGCAAAACCCTTACAATGCATTCCTTTAGTAAAAACCTTACCAGTCCAATCCTGACGTAAAAACTCTTTCCAATGCATTCCCATAGTAAAAACCCTTACTAATCCATTCCTATTGTAAAACGTTTTTTTCTAATGCGTTCCTAAGGTAAAACCCTTGCCAACCCAATCCCTCAGTAAAAACCCATTCCAATACATTTTTATAGTAAAATTCCATCCAATGCATTCCTCTAGCAAAAAACCTTTCCAATGCTTTTCTATAGTAAAAACCCTTTCCAATGCATTTCTATAGTAAAACCCCTTTCCAATGCATTCCTCTAGTAAAAACCCTTTCCAATGCATTTCTATTGTAAAAACCCTTTCCAATGCATTCCTATAGTAAAAACCCTTTCCAATGCTTTTCTATAGTAAAAACCCTTTCCAATGCTTTTCTATAGTAAAAACCCTTTACAATGCATTCCTCTAGTAAAAACCCTTTCCAATGCATTCCTATAGTAAAACCCTTTCCAATGCTTTTCTATAGTAAAACCCCTTTCCAATGCTTTTCTATAGTAAAAACCCTTTCCAATGCATTCCTCTTGTAAAAACACTCTCTAATGCTTTTCTATTGTAAAAACCTTTTCTAATGCTTTTTTATAGTAAAAACCCATTCCAATGCATTTCTATAGTAAAAACCCTTTCCAATGCATTCCTTTATTAAAAAACCCTTTCCAATGCTTTTCTATAGTAAAAACCCTTTCCAATGCATTCCTATAGTAAAAACCCTTTCCAATGCATTCCTATAGTAAAAACCCTTTCCAATGCTTTTCAATAGTAAAAACCCTTTCCAATATATTCCTTTAGCAAAAACCTTTTCCAATGCTTTTCTATAGTAAAAACCCTTTCCAATGCTTTTCTATAGTAAAAACCCTTTCCAATGCATTCCTATAGTAAAAACCCTTTCCAATGCATTCCTATAGTAAAACGCTTTCCAATGCATTCCTATTGTCGAACTTTTTCTAATGCAATCCAATAGTAAAACCTTTCCAATGCAATTCTAATTTAAATATTTTCCAGTTATCATCATCTGTTTACACACAGTTATAGTGTTTCAAGTAACGAATGATAATCCTATGTAAACAATATAGATTCGAGTAACTATTCTTAAAACCAATAATTTACAGTGATATTATATCAAGTATTCTTATCAAATACTAGTAATTTCCGTAAGTATCTTTTCGATCCATACGTTGGACTCTAACAGGTATCAACGCTTCTGGTCAAAGTAGACCAGGGAGTAATAGCAACGAAGGTTACTCCACATTTCGCAGCCTTACTATCAGATGCAGTTTATTTTCATATCTTGGACATTCTTTTTGGGGAAGAATTTTACTCTTCTTCAGTGGTTCCTTTCAGCTTAAAACACATGTACTCTGTTTTATTTGCATTCACGTTGAGGCCAATGCTTCCTGCAGCTTGCTCTAGGCTTTGGCGTAGGACTTTTACTTGGGCTACGTAGTCTGGGACTGTCATAGTTTAATGGGGATATCGTCTACTTCTTGCTTTTTAAGATATGAAACCATTTTTTCTCATTAGATCTACGAATGTTGATTTTGTTCGGCACACTTTCATACTTTATTCTCTTCCTTCAAAACTGACCCCCGTGAAAGAGAATAATAGTCCAGTAGACATTATTCATACTTTATTCTCTTCCTTCAAAAATGACCCCCGTGAAAGAGAATAATAGTGCAGTAGACATCTTTCATACTTTATTCTCTTCCTTCAAAACTGACCCCCGTGAAAGAGAATAATAGTCCAGTAGACATCTTTCATACTTTATTCTCTTCCTTCAAAACTGACCCCCGTGAAAGAGAATAATAGTCCAGTAGACATCTTTCATACTTTATTCTCTTCTTTCAAAACGGACCCCCGTGAAAGAGGATAACAGACCAGTAGACATCTTTCATACTTTATTCTCTTCCTTCAAAACGGACCACCGTGAAACAGAATAATAGTCCAATAGACATGTTTCATATTTTAATCTCTTCCTTCAAAATGGACCCCCGTGAAAGAGAATCATAGTCCAGTAGACATCTTTCATACTTTATTTTCTTCCATCAAAACGGACCTCTGCGAAACAGAATAATAGTGCAGTAGACACCTTTCATATTTTATTCTCTTCCTTCAAAACGGGCCCCCGTGAAAGAAAATAATAGTCCAGTAGACATCTTCACTAACGAGCAACATAACCTTTTCTATTCACGAAGAATAAATAAATGTATTTTACAATTAGTCAAGTGTCTAAGTCAGTCAAACACTACTTAATGCATTGAACATTAGGAAAATTTTCCTTTTTTTAAGGAGTCAAGTAGCTGACGGTCATTAACGCAACTAATACCGTGGTGTAATGGTTATCGTCGTATGAAATGGACATGGCGACTCGAGTTCAAATCCTGGACGAGAATTATTGCATTTCACATAGCACTAATACCCTTGGGAAAGGTATGAATCCAATTATTCTCCCTCCAGCTATGGGTAAATAGTAGGACAGACTGGGCTCTTCAGCCTTGGTGAGGCAACTAATATAGAAGGAAAACTCTGAATTCAAACCTATTAAACTCCGCTTAAAAATTGACCTTGTGTCATATCCTGCCCGAGCGGAGGGGTTGGGTAAATAGGATTAAAGCTACTAATTCATATTCAAACAGATAAGTAGGTAGATAGGTACAAATATTTCTGCCTTATATTCTCTATTCTTCATCTTCATAATCATCATCAAGTCACCCTCCATCCCTCTCATCCATCGTTTCCAGAAGATCTTCTAGATTACATCCTGTATCTGCAACGAGCTGTTGTAGAAACGTTCTTACTGATCAGCCAACACTGACACGTCCATGAGAAAGGGTCCACATGAGAACGTCACTTATGAGTTCGTCCTTGCTTCTCAAGCAATGTCCCTCATATCTTGTTCGTCTTACCTGGATAGTTTTTGAGATGGAAGGCTGTTGTTTCCTGAGGTGTTGCTTCCAGAATTTATTCAGAATATAGCCCGTAATATTCTTGTACAGTTCCCCGTTGGCTTTTTCTCTATACGCTTTGTCAGTGTTCAAGTGGTGCATTCGTACAGTAGTATTGACACAATCTCAACCGCGGTCAAAAATTTGGAGGGATTTTTTTTTATTGTTTACACAGTCAGTCATTACACCTTTACCTCCACAGACACAATCAGAGAAAAAGGATTGCCTCAGCAGCGATTGAGCCCTTGACTTCTTGCTAATCAGACTCCCATAAAGGTCCTCTCCTATCCATTGTAGCTGTCATCGAGAGTATTGGCGAGGCCAATACATAACAAAGTGACATGTGGCAGGTTGTACTGTGTTACATGGCACTAGCTGTACCGAATGATTCCTGAGCTGACTTATTGATGAATTATCTTTTGATGATTCTAAAGAGTCCCAGCTGCCTTTCTATGTACCCATGACCAGAAGAAATGTAATCATGCCTTTTTCTGGGTGTAACGCACCAAAGTGAACGTACACTATCTCTGCCGGAGTGTAAACTGGTTTTGCCGACTCCGTTCTCCGTGCTACTAAACTCCACCAAAGGTTGATCGATTTTTCTTTTCATTGCTTGATTTTGTTAATAGTTGCGTTTTAAAATCGATTTTTTTTTTTCAATTTTAAAAACAAATTACTTTTTGAAAAATCGACAGAATTCAAAGAAAGCAATTTACTTTTGCAAACAAAACATAAATTCCTATCACGAATTGTCGAAAAAGAATAAATGAATGCAGATTTTATGAATATACTAAACGACACATTCATTAAAAGTTATCCCTGATGATACTAATACTTCTATTTAGGAAGGGGCTAAAGATTCTAATTATCATTCCATAGTCATCTTCCTTCTATTGAGAATTTACGTGATTAAAAAATTTTCTTCTGTGAGACACCACAAAATTAACTTTAATGAGCAAATTGGACAGGAAATTGCTTTATTCTCCAATTATAAACTTATGAGCCTATTGTTCTAATAAAAAAAAACAACCTGTACTGTTTTTGTTGAGTTACGGTAACGATTTTGATAATAAGAGGTATCGAGATTAAAGCTCTATTTACCAAAATAGAAAATGAACAATGAATGAAACGATTTTTATTCCTTAATAATTGATAAATTTGTATATACATTTCTTTTACTAAATGTAACATTCATTATGGGACAGATAGTTGGATACAAAGTGTGTTCAAAAAGTACCGAGACTGTAGCTGTATTTACCAAGAGAAAAATGAACGCTGAGATGTATGAATTTGACTTCTTTTAGATTTGTTGATGTTTCAAAATTCTATGAGACCTTCGTTCACGATAAAAACAACTTTGAACAAATTTAATTTTTTCTGAAACTTATACATTGACAATATAATTTATGAAAGTTGTACAATAATAATCTAATTCATGAAATAAGTTTTAGACAAGATAAAATGATAAAATTGATAAATTCATTTCTCTTCAAAAGTTTGATTCACAATCGATAAATAAAATCTTCATTGCTATGAAATAATTTTTTTACTAAAGAGACAACGCATCTTTTGACACAAATGTTCGTTTAAAATTTGTTTTATATGATCTAAGATCTTATTTACCAATTAACACTGGTAATTTTGAAGGTGAATGAATTATTTTATATATTCTATAATTGGTTTTATAGAATTGGAAATCTTATCTATCAATCTACGTTTGTGATATCGAAGATATGTGGTGCCTTCAATAAGTTTCCAGACATTTTTTGGACTCTTGAAAATTCACTATGTTATTGCTATACATCCTATGAGATGATTGACCAATTTTCATGATTTCAGGTTCAAATCAACAGCTACAGCAGCAATTGGAATACACCCTACTAAAGCCTGATTGTCACAGCTGGTGAATTTCAAAAATGCAATCTGGACGTGAGGAAGAATGATATGCAATAAAATTCTGTTTTAAACTTGGAAAAAATGCCGCCACAGAAACGTATGGAATGCTTCACACTGCTTTTGGAGCATCTTGCATGAGTCGAGCATCGGTTCTTGAGTGGCATAAGAGATTCAAGGAAGGCAGGGTGTCTGCGAGGGATGATGAGGGGTGTGAGAGGAGTAAGGAAGTCAATACACCAGAGTTGATTGGCCAAACGGTTAGGGTTACTATGTTGAGGTTTTAAGGGGGTTCAGGAAGAGATTCCGTCGGAAAAGGCCAGCACTCTTCAAATCAGGTCAGTGGCATTTCCACCAGGACAATGCACCAGTCCACAACTCCATCCTTGTCACAGACTATTTGACCAAGATGGGTACCAAGACAGTTCCTCACCCTCCCTATAGTCCAGACGTTGCTCCCTGTGACTTTTGGTTATGTCCCTAAGGTCAGATGCTGTTGTTATGAGACAATTGAGGTGATGAAAGAGGCTGTGACGAAGGTCATTTATACGCTCACACAAGAGGACATCCATGGGGCCTTCTAGAAGCTGTTGGAGCGGTACAACAAGTGCATTGCAGCCGGAGGAGATTCCTTCGAAGGGGACTAGAGTTTCATGTGTGTACTATCAATAAAAGTGCCCATACGAAAAAATGTCTGGAAACTTATTTAATGATCCTCGTAAGTAAATTGATTTCCGTTTGATACTTGTTTCATTATTCTATCTTGTATAAAACTTGTTTCAAAGGAGAATTTAATGATCAATCAACCTTCATAAAATTTTTCATAGGACTGGAGACCTTATTTATCAATCGTCACTCGTATCTTTTTAAAAAAATAATTCTATGATTCTAAGACGCAGCTGGTATTCTTTTCTCCTTTTCTTTTCTAAGTTATTGATTTTTTCTTGAAATATTTCCATCAAAACTTTATCGTGTAAGAAGAGAAATATATTGAACTGATGATGAACGAAAACAATTTTTTTTTTCGAATCAGGTGATGAATTGCAAAAATTACACAAAAAATATTTTTATTTTAAAAAGTAGTGGTTGATAAATATTATAGGTGACTGAAGTTCTTGACCTTTTTTTGAAAACTAGAAACAAAGTACACACACCTTATCTATATCAACCCTGTCAGTAGGGCTTAGAATACACCGACTGCATAAGATCCCTACATACAAAAAATGTCCTGGGTATAACACTAACTTGCCCGTGGTGTAATGGTTATCGTTGTAGGAAATGGACACGGCGACACGAGTTCAAATCCTGGTTGCATTTCACATAGCACTAATGCCCTTGGGAAAGGTATGAATCCAATTATTCTCCCTCCAGCTAGGAGAAGGAAAACTCTGAATTCAAACCTGTTAAACTCCACTTAAAAGTTGACCTTGTGTCATATCCTGCCCGAGCGGAGGGGTTGGTCAATATGATAACACTAAATTGCATCAAATAGTGAAGCTGTGACACTATTGAAGTTGGTATGGTAGAATACAGACTTAGCTCTATATATGAGTATGTGTGTAGACACATGGGTACATATGAGTATATGTATGTGTGTGTGTATATGAATTTGATGGTTTATACACGTGTATGGTTATGAATTGATCATAGGTAGGTATATACGTACGTATATATATGTGTGTCCATATAGGGGCCAAGAAATAATTGCAGGGTTATATCGAATGTATGTTTGACCTTATACAACTGATTTTCTCCCTTGCGAGTATAGGTGGAGATGGCTAGATAAAAGTATGGTCGCGATTTACAAGAGGTTCAATTTTATTATCACACATTTCAGGTTCTCTTTGAGACATATTTTTATGTCCAGTCCAAGATGGCCGAAAACCCGAGTGCGGGATGTTCACCATTGCCTATATACAAGTAAAGTTAGTCTGGTAGGTGAAGGGGTCCAGAACAGATACAGAGATGGGCTGACAGAATGGACAGAGACAGATAAAAGGAATAAACAGATGACCTGAGATACAGAGATGCATATAGGCCGAAATAGGTGGGACCAGAGAATGGAGAAGAGATACAGAAAGGAGATGAGACCAGATACAAGAGCACAAAGACACGCAGATAGGCAGAAAAGATAGATGGGACCAATGAGAGACAGAGATAAACGCAAGAAGAGAGAGATAGACTGTAGTCTAAGAGGATCCGCGAAGGGGAAAACGAAGTCAAGTTCGAAAATCTAGCCGTCGGTTTTAGTTTTCAGTTAAGGGAGTTTCGCCAGGTGCCAGCATGGCAAAAGTGGGAACTCCACAGGCCGTCATTTTGCGTCATTTTTCGAAGTATTATACATACTTCCTCCTCTGTTTAACAATATTTATTCAGCTTTTTGTTTTTGCCTTTTTCTTCCATTGTGGACCGTCACGGATTCATGCACTTCGACCCGGACCTGCAGAGAACCAGCAAACATGAGATCGTCATTTTGCCAAGTGTATGACTCGAGGACGAATTCCCACCAGACTTCGTTCAGGACCTCTGGGGAATATGAAGAATCGTTTCATCGCTATTAGTCCAACGAATACACTAACGCAGAGTGGTAGTACCTGCTTTGGTCTCATCTATAAGTCAAATAAATTTGTTTGAAAATTATTTGTATTAGATAGGAATACTTGATACTAGATTACTATGAATTATTTAGATGTACATTTTCTTTTTTAAGTAGAGGAATAATATATTATAATATTATATATATATATATATATATATAATTATTATTATTATTATATATATATTATTATATATTATAATATTCATATTGTGAATTGAATTATCACGACCAGAAAATCCAGCGAACACTTGCGCGCGATATTCGAAAACACTGGTCAGCTGTTTCGATCTTGTTAGGTCTCATTAGCAGTGCATACCGTGATCTCCCCCATTGGAGATCGAACCAGCAACCACAGAATGCAGAGCCGAAACTCTACCACTGACCATCCATCCACATCGCACACAAGTGACGCAAAATCAACTAGTCATGGTAATTTAACCTGAATGTGTCTTGCAAGTTACATCCGAATAAGGTCGAAACAGCTGTCCAGTGTTTCCATATATCGCGCAGGAGTGTTCGCTGGATTTTCTGGTCGTGGTAATTCAATTCACAATATGAATTATTTGTATTTGATAGGGATACTTGATGTCTTTAAGTAAAGTTGGCGACCTAAGGAAAGGGTGACCCGGTGGCTTCCTTTTCAAAGTGTAGAGGAGGGCACTACTCCGTTCCCTGGATTGTTCCACTTTACCCTTACCTTATAATGCTGAGTGTTGAGCAAGGAGGTAGCAAGTATTGGTGTAGTTTCTTTGTTTAATGGCTCATTAATCTTTTTAGGTAAATTCACAACTACAGTGATACTATTTATCCCATAACTGGTGGTTGGATAAGGGGTTCATACCTTTCCCAAGGGTTTTGGACCGAAAGTGAGTGACCAGGGCTCGAATTCGCTTACTTTGAGGCAGCAGTTCAGCACTTTAGCTATTACAAAACGGTAATTACTGCCTTCCATAGTTGTTGTCTATCGCACCACGTAATTACTGGGGATACGGTTACAAGACTCAGCATTCCTATCCGAGGTCGCGGTAAATCACCTGAAGAAGGCCAGAGGTGAAATTTGGCCGAAACGTAGTGAAAGAAGAAACAACACAAAAAAACTACCAAGATGAGGACAAAAAAGTTTGCAATAAATAAAAAATTAATTCTCACACTATTAAATAGTTTCAGGTATTCCAATCTCAGCGCAGTTGACGCTCAGTAGCCACCTTTTAGTACCTTTAACATAAATAGTGTTGGGTGTTTGTTTACCACCAGAGTAATTTGAAGAATATGGTCGTGACAATCATAGATATGATCAGCCGATTGTTCGGATTGGGCCTCTCCAAATGCTCGTCTAGCCGATTAAGGGCCAAAGTGGAGTGTTGCAGGTCATGGGACAACGTTGGTTGACAAGCCATCAGTATCCCGTCCTAATGCATTATGGGATTCCTCCCACCACAAACAGTTAGCCTCCTTGTGAGTGATGGGCCTTGTCCCTCTGCAGAGTTGCAGAGGGACAAGTATCCAACAGTCACAGCTGACAGGGCGTTGTATAAGATATGAATATCGAGCTGACTAAGAGAAGAAGCAAAAGGTACCCCGCAAAAACAATCACGGACGCCGACTACGCTGATGACTTGGCGTTACTAGCGAATACGCCTAATCAAGCAGAGACACTACTGCATAGTCTGGAACGAGCCGCAGCTGGCATTGGCCTCCATGTCAATGCAAACAAAACTGAATATATGTGTTACAACCAAACGTGCAACATTGCCACACTAGACGGAGCCTCTCTGAAACTAGTAGACAAATTCACCTACCTAGGAAGTAGCGTCTCATCAACCGAAAAAGATATCGACACACGACTGACGAAGGCATGGACAGCTATCGATAGGCTCTCGATCATATGGAAGTCGGACCTAACTGATAAAATGAAATGCAGTTTCTTCCAGGCAGCGGTTGTGTCGATACTGCTATATGGATGCACCACATGGACGCTAACGAAGCGGCTGGAGAGGAAACTAGACGGAAATTACACAAGAATGTTGAGAGCAGTATTGAACAAGTCCTGGCGACAACACCCCACGAGACACCAACTATACGGACACTTGCCCCCCATCACGAAAACTATACAAGTTAGACGAACCAGACACGCGGGACACTGCTGGAGAAGCAAGGACGAGCTCATAAGCGATGTACTCCTGTGGACCCCCACATATGGATGTGCAAAAGTAGGACGACCAGCACGAACTTACATACAGCAACTATGTGAGGACACAGGATGTAACCCTGAAGACCTGCCGGAGGCGATGAATGATAGGGAGAAGTGGCTAGAGAGGATCAGGGATATCCGCGCTGGCGGCGCGACATGATGATGATGATATATAATATTATATAACTGTGTGCAAACAAATGATTGTAGAAAAAGGGTATAAAATAAACTATGAGAAGTTGATATGGCGTTAAACAAATAAAACAATTCAACTTAACCTATACATTACTAAAACTCTCATATATATATATATATATATGTGTGTGTGTGTGTGTGTGTGTGTGTGTGTGTGTGTGTGTGTAAGAATTATATACAGTCATATTATAAAATGTAATATATGATATCTAATATACGAGGGTCAATAAATAAGGGTTATTTTTTACTAAGGACCTATTATATATGAGAGGGTCATTTAATAAATAAGGCGAAGTTTTTTTACTAAGGAGGGACCTAAGACATATAGAGGGTCATTCAATAAATAAGGGCAATTTTTTGACAAAGGGGGACTTGTGATATATGAGATGAGAGGGTCATTCAATAAATAAGGGCAATTTTTCTACTGAAGAGTCAGTGTACTTCCATTCTATGGGTTGTCTCTTCGATTCTGGCCAGAGTGGCAAAACCATGTTTAGCCGATTTGTAAATATATTTTTGACTCAACCGTGCCCTTTCGTGTAAATAACAAAATCTTCTGATAATTTCATATAGTTTGCATTTTCCGTGTACATAACAAAGTTTTCTCCGTGTACATAGCAAAGTCTTTTCTGTGTACATAACCATGTCTTTTCCGTGTACATAACAAAGATGTCTTCGTGTACATAACAAAGTCTTTTCCGTGTACATAACAAAGATTTCTCCCTGTACATAAAAAGGTCTCTTCCGTGTACATAACAAAGATTTCTCCCTGTACATAAAAAAAAAGTTCTTTCCGTGTACATAACAAAGTCTTTTCCGTGTACATAACAAAGATTTCTCCGTGTACATAAAAAGGATTTTCCGTATACATAAAAAAGTCTTTTCCGTGTACATAACAAAGTTTTCTGATAACTTCATATAGTTTGCATTTCTTAACCACCAAAATTTTGTTGACATGTCTCTGTTCAAGCTTTGGGCATTCTTTTTTATTTGCTGCCATTTTGAATGGCCTCAAAACAAATGATGAATCAATTCCAAACAATGCAGAGTTTCTATTTATGGTTTAAAAAAATCATTAAAAGTTTTTTTTTTCTCTTTTTAGAAAAAAGAAACCCTTTATTGAATAACCCTCGTACTTCTGCGACATGATAGAGCAAAGTCTCACAGAAACTTCAAGACCAAACAAACAATCAGAACACTTAGCTGGAGAAACTTGGTGCATTAACACCTGAGACCGACGTATTGCCAGACTTTTATCTCTTTGCGTTCTTGAAGGAAGCACTCAGAGAAAAAACAGTTTTCTTATGATAACGAGTTGAAAGAAACAATTTACACATGGCTAAGTTGGTTGGCTGGTTGGTTGGTTGGTTGGTTTGGTTTTTATGGCATATCAACCTTTGTAGGCTATTTAACGCCAAATCCATTTTTATTCAAATAGTTCTATTTTAAACAATTCAGTTTAATAACCTAAAACACTTCTATTTCAAGCTATTCAGTTGATGCAAACAGTTCTAATTCAAACAATTCAGTTTAGTATAAGTATAGATTTTGTTTACACGTAGTTAAATGTCAAAACAGTTCTATATTAAACAATTCTGTTTAGCATGAGTACAGTTTCAATGTCAAAAACAATTCCATTTCAAACAATTCAATTTAGCATAAGTACGCAGTTTAATTGTCAAAACATTTCTTTTTCAAGCTATTCAGTTCAGTCAAACAGTTCTACTTCAAACAATTCAGTTTAGTATAAGTATGCAGTTTAGATCTATTTAACTCATAGATAAGGCACTATCTGGTGCTACCGTTCCGGACTAGAGTGGACCTGGGAGCAATGGCAATGACAGGGCACTCTGCATTCCCCAAAGCCCAAGCATCTCTGGAACCTCACCATCAAATTGTTTAGCGTTATATGCAGGGCACCCATTGGGGGGGGTGTCTTACCCCTCTGCAAAAGTACAGTCGGTGTATTCTATAGCCCCAACCGACTAGGCAATACACAGAGTTAATGTCAAAACAGTTTTATTTCAGATAATTCAGGTTAGCATAAGTACACAGTTTAGATACCAAAACAGTTCTATTTTAAACAATTCAGTTTAGCTTAAGTACGCAGTCAATCTCAAAACAGTTCTATTTCAAACAATTCAATTTAGTATAAATACGCAGTTTAAATGCCAAAAACAGTAAACTCAAACCACAGTTTAGTTCTTTTAAACCCATCGACAGGACACAATCAGGTGCTACCACTCCGGGTCAGAGTGGACCTGGGAACGATGGCAATAAAGAGGTACTCCGCATTCCCCAAAGCTCCTGCATTACTGGAACCTCACCATCAGATTGTTTAGTGTCATATACAGGACACTCATTGGGGTGGTTTTACCCCTCCGCAGAGAAGCAGTCAGTATATTCTACAGCCCTAGCCGACTAGGCGAACACATGGCAAAGAAACACATGGCAAAGAAACACATGCCAAACACATGACTTTGCATAAAGATCAATATTGAAAGGTAGAATTCCATAACTAAGAAGGAAACAGGCTATGCTGACAACTAGATTTGGAATTACCAGACCTGTTTTCCTTTTTGTGGAAATATTCTAACTCTGTTTTAATGAAACAATAGCCGTTGCCTTTTGACCAACCATTGTGTATACAGATCGAGTAAGTTATCACGCTCGTGAGTGTGTGTGTGTGTGTGTGTGTGTGTGTGTGTGTGTGTGTGTGTGTGTGTGTGTGTATGTGTGTGTGTGTGTGTGTGTGTGTGATAGATAGATAGATAGATATGAATAGACTGAGATTTGATCAAAGAGAGAGATACTGAGAGAGGGGAGAGAGAGAGATATACGGACAGACTGAGATTTGATCAGAGAGAGAGACATAGAAAGATAGTATGAATTGACAGATAAGATCAGAGAGAGAGAGAGAGAGAGAGAGAGAGAGAGAGAATAGAATTTCTCTAGGCTTAGATTAGTGGGGCGTAACTATTAACAGCGGGCCTACTTGGTTTTTGAATGAAGGGTTTTCTTTCTCCCAACCTAAAATATTTACTAACAACGGCTTGAGATTACAGTCTCTTCTATTATTTCATTATATTGTTGCTATGATATTTGGAATTACCTGACTTGTTTTCCTTTTCGTGGAAATTTTCTAACTCTGCTTTAATGAAACAATAGGCAGTGCCTTTTGACCAACCATTGAGTATACAGATCAGGTAAGTTATCACACTCATGTGTGTGTGCGTGTGATAGATAGATAGATAGATATGAGTAGACTGAGATTTGATCAGAGAGATATATTGAGAGAGTGAGAGAGAGATGGGAGAAAGAGAGAGAGAGAGAGAGATACGGGCAGATTGAGATTTGATCAGAGAGAAAGAGATAGATAGAAAGAAAGAGAGAGAGAGAGAGACGGAAGTTAGAGAATAGAATTTCTCTATGCTTAGATTAGTGGGGCGTAACTATTAACAGCGGGCCTACTTGGTTTTTGAATGCAGGGTTTTCTTTCTCCCAACCTAAAATAGTTACTAAAAACGGCTTGAGATTACAGTCTCTTCTGTTGCTATGATATTCTTTGTATGTTTCTATTATTAAATCAGTTTTAATTAAAGTACAGACATTACTTTTTGAACTGAGACTCGTATAATGTTTGACTGGACCCTTACTTTGTGTCCATTCGGTAAGCTAAATTTAATGTTTAAGCTAAACATAATCAACTTCTTAAAAACAATTGGCCTCCTATTAAAGATATAGACTATGTTACCAACACCTTCGACTATCAAGTTTATACAAACAAAAAGCTTTGCCATTTATGTATACACACACATACATATCAGAATTTATCACTCAATGACCCTTAAGAGGTCAATTTGCCACAAAACCCAACCATCACCATCCTAAAAATTTGCATTTACAAATCATATATATATATGTGTGTAAAAAGGCTCTGGCATTAAATAACCTATAGAGGTTGATATGCCATTAGATCCAACCAACCAACTAGTGTTTATCTTTTTTGTTAATCATCCTTCGATCTTTATTGAAACCTTGAAATTGAATGCATAATAGAAAAGCGGTTGATCGGTGGAAATCTTGGAACACAGCTGATAAATTAGGATTCTTTTCATCTTAGATTGATTTGAAGGAGAGTTTCTGATAGATAGATAGATAGATAGATAGATATGAACGGACTGAGATTTGAACAGAGATAGATAGATAGATACATACATACATACATATGAACAGACTGAGATAGATAGATAGATAGATAGATAGATAGATAGATAGATGCATACATACATACATACATACATACATATGAACGGACTAAGATTTGAACCGACTGAGATAGATAGATAGATAGATAGATAGATAGATAGATAGATAGATAGATAGATATGAACAAACTAAGAAAGAAAGATGCATAGGGAAAAATAAAAGCAGGAGAGAGAGCGGGAGACAACAGCACATTAGTAAGCGAAATAACGCCTTAGTCCCCTTCAAAGTGCTCATCGCAGTACAGTGATCTAAACATTTTCCGGAATAATTTGCAAATTCTCTTTTTCTTCAACTGCAGCAGTAGAATTCTCTTTAATCTTATCAACAATTAGAAAAAGCAAATTTTTTTTTACATGGGTTGTGGCTGACCCACCTGGGATTGCGATGTTTTGCCTAAAATATCTTCACTTGCTGAGAAAAACCTACTCACTCAGTTATTATGAATGCTACGGTCACACAACACACAAGTCACTCAGTGACTCCTCTGACTGGGTAATCCTGTGGAGGTGTGTCTGATAACGCATGCGTAGTAACGTATAGTCTTATTGAGTGGCAAATTGAATCAGGATTGTGAAACCGGTTCTCAAAATATTCAAAATTGGTTGACGCTTTTCAAACAAACATCGTATCTGATACATTATCTTCTCTTCCACAGGAACGCAGTCAATTTGTATATATTAACCCAAACCCTCCGCCAGAGACAGGCTATGACACAAGTTTATTTTATTAAGCAAAATTCAGCTGGTTAAAATTCAGTTTTCGTTTCCCTCGATTGTTTGTCTAACCAAAATTAAAGAACCCAGTCTGCCTTACTATTTACTCATAGCTAAGAGGAAGAGATAAATTCATGCCTTTCCTTTTAGCGCGAAGTGAAATATAAACAGCTTCGTTCAGGATTTTGAATCCGGATCGTCTATTGCATTTACTACGACAATAACCGTTATGATAAACACGCCTCCAGTCAAACTTAATTGTTCTGTTCTCTTCTGTCATGATAATCCTTATCAAAATTATTTCATTTCAAGCTATTTCTCTTTGCTAGAAGATTGGGAAATTGAAATGTTAAATGATGAATTAGAAGAATTTCAGCAATTCTTGCGGCGATCTTAGTCCAAACGGACAACACATTTAATTCACATCTTTCGGGCTTATTAGGCAAGTAGAGAAATGTGTGTTGATCTTATCGGCACAGAAAGCCTAATAAATAATCCGATTATGTTCACTTCATGCTCATGCTCTTTGGAAAAACATGAAGCCACTTTTTCTCCCAGCTAGGAATAAATAACAGAATAGTTGAGACCGTTTAGCGATGTACGAGGATCATTAAATAAGTTTCCAGACTTTTTTCGTATGGGCACTTTTATTGATAGTACACACATGAAACTTAGTAATCTCCTCCGGCTGCAATGCACTTGTTGTACCGCTCCAACAACTTCTGGAAGGCCCCATGGATGTCCTCTTGTATAAGCGTGTCAATGACCTTCGTCACAGCCTCTTTCATCTCCTCACTTGTCTCATAACGACAGCCTCTGAGCTTAGGGAATAAGCAAAAGTCACAGGGAGCTAGGTATGGACTATAGGGAAGGTGAGGAACTGTCTTGATGCTCATCTTGATCAAATAGTCTGTGACTAGGATGGAGTTGTGGACTGGTGCTTTGTCCTGGTGGAAATGCCACTGACTGGGTTTGAAGAGTGCTGGCCTCTTCCGACGGAATCTCTTCCTGAACTCCCTTAAAACCTCAACATAGTAACCCTAACCCTTTGGCCAATCAACTCTGGTCTATTGACTTCCTTACTCCTCCCACACCTCTGATCATCCTTCACAGACTCCCTGCCTTCCTTGAATCTCTGATGCCACTCAAAAACTGATTCTCGACTCATGCAAGATGGTCGAAAAGCAGTCTGAAGCATTCCATACGTTTCTGTGGGGGCATTTTTTCCAAGTTTAAAACAGAATTTTATTGCATATCGTTCTTCTAAAGTTTCCTCACGTCCAGATTGCGTTTTTGAAATTCACCAGCTGTGACAATCAGGCTTTAGTAGGGTGTATTCTAATTGCTGCTGTAGCTGTTCATTTGAACGTGAAATCATAAAAATTGGTCAGTCATCTCATAAGATGTATAGCAATAATATACTGAATTTTCAAGAGTCTGCAACAATTTTAAATGCCTGTACAAAAAAGTCTGGAAACTTATTGAAGGAACCACGTATATATTTACCAACCCCCTCCGGACGAGCAGAATGCAACGCAAAGTCAATTTTAAGGTAGGCTTTAACAGGTTTGAATTCAGAATCTTCCTTCTCCTAGACTGGTTGTCATATCATGGCTAAAGAGCCCAGTCTACCTTACAATTTCCCGTAGCTGGAAGTAGAATGATTGAATGAATACCTATCCCAATGTTATAAGTGCTATGTGAAATACAAACAGACTCGTCCAGGATTTGAACACGAACCACGTTGTCCATTTCCAACGACAATATCCATTACACCATGACTGCCTCCATGTCTGGCAAAGTACAGTGATTTGCAAATGTTCGTTTGTTCGTTGCTATTACGGCATGTCAACCTTTGTTGGGTTATTTTATGCCAAAGTCAGTTTAACAATTATTATCTCCTAATATTATATACACAACAAAAACGTATCCTATCAACCCATTGTTGGCTTAATTCATGACAAAGTCAGTTTAACATTTATGGTCTCCAATTATAAATGGTGTTAAAATGTATCTTCACAAAGAGTTAAACGCTTCATACTTAGTTGCAATGTCAAAACTTTAACAGCCCAGTCGTCTGGGGTGGTAAAATACGTAGACTACATCTCTGCAGAGGGGTAAGACCCCTCCAATGAGTGTGCTTGATACGACACTGAGCCTCTGATGGCGAAGCTCCTGTCCTGAAACTCCAGAGAATGTGGAGAACATCCCTCATTATCATTACTTCCATGTCCACTCTGATCCAGAATATTAGTACCTGTTACGGTCTCTTCAATGGTCCAAATAGAAATAAATAATATCCTCAACAAACTATTCGGTTACAATCCCACACACACACACACACACACACACACACACATATATATATATATATATATATATATATAGAGAGAGAGAGAGAGAGATGATTACGCATTAAATAACATAAAAGGATTGATATGCCATCAAATCCAACCCTCCAGTGTTTGAAGAGCTTATGTATTAATAAAGTTCTCAATAATTTTAAACAGGTAAACACTTCATACTAAATTACAATATCAATGTTTAAAGATTTAATGTATAATTAAATCTCAACAACAATTTTAAACATGTAAACATTACATACTCAGTTTAGTGAACACTAAGTGCCCAATTACTGTGACCTTGTTCCAGACAAGGTAAACCTTCAGAAATGCCCTAATTAACTGACCAAACTCTCTGGTTATGGCTGGTGTGCTTTGCTAAAAGCGTGTTGTAGAAAATGAAGTAAATAACGAGGTTGCTACTAGGGTGTTGTATAAGATGAAGTAAATAACGAGGTTGCTACTAGGGTGTTGTATAAGATGAAGTAAATAACGAGGTTGCTACTAGGGTGTTGTATAAGATGAAGTAAATAACGAGGTTGCTACTAGGGTGTTGTATAAGATGAAGTAAATAACGAGGTTGCTACTAGGGTGTTGTATAAGATGAAGTAAATAACGAGGACGCTACTAGGGTGTTGTATAAGATGAAGTAAATAACGAGGACGCTACTAGGGTGTTGTATAAGATGAAGTAAATAACGAGGACGCTACTAGGGTGTTGTATAAGATGAAGTAAATAACGAGGTTGCTACTAGGGTGTTGTATCAGATGAAGTAAATAACGAGGATGCTACTAGGGTGTTGTATAAGATGAAGTAAATAACGAGGACGCTACTAGGGTGTTGTATCAGATGAAGTAAATAACGAGGATGCTACTAGGGTGTTGTATAAGATGAAGTAAAAAACGAGGACGCTACTAGGGTGTTGTATAAGATGAAGTAAATAACGAGGACGCTACTAGGGTGTTGTATAAGATGAAGTAAATAACGAGGATGCTACTAGGGTGTTGTATAAGATGAAGTAAATAACGAGGACGCTACTAGGGTGTTGTATAAGATGAAGTAAATAACGAGGACGCTACTAGGGTGTTGTATAAGATGAAGTAAATAACGAGGACGCTACTAGGGTGTTGTATAAGATGAAGTAAATAACGAGGACGCTACTAGGGTGTTGTATAAGATGAAGTAAATAACGAGGACGCTACTAGGGTGTTGTATCAGATGAAGTAAATAACGAGGACGCTACTAGGGTGTTGTATAAGATGAAGTAAATAACGAGGATGCTACTAGGGTGTTGTATCAGATGAAGTAAATAACGAGGATGCTACTAGGGTGTTGTATAAGATGAAGTAAATAACGAGGACGCTACTAGGGTGTTGTATAAGATGAAGTAAATAACGAGGTTGCTACTAGGGTGTTGTATCAGATGAAGTAAATATCCAGGTTGCTACTAGGATGTGTGGATCTCTACCTGAGAACAAGCTGCTTGATTTTTATCCAACCTTCCATCAGGCTGGATTTGACTCAAGGTCATTTTACTGAGGAGTGCTACTCACAAATCGAGACTCATGGACGCTGTCTCGAAAAACTCTAGATCCCGTGAGCATTCCCAATTTTGGTGCCAAGCGATGAACTCACCCCTCATAAACTGGTATTGCTTGGGGCAAAGGCCTCCTGGGAACAAGCGGTTAGCACTATAATACCAACCCAGCACGAACACTAGGCGGACCCGAAAAACCGAGGTGGGTTGGTCTGTCGGTGCCCTTAGTTGAACGCTGCTAAGGAGGAAGGTAAACCTCGTGGCTGAGCCAATAGCCCAAAGCGTGCGTTACGGCTAAGGCCCAGATGCATGTGGAATGTTTGGTTGACT
Source organism: Sepioteuthis lessoniana (assembly GCA_963585895.1). NCBI lineage: Eukaryota > Metazoa > Mollusca > Cephalopoda > Myopsida > Loliginidae > Sepioteuthis > Sepioteuthis lessoniana. The sequence goes on from OY757935.1 coordinate 3,590,936, forward strand.
GGGTAACCGCCAAAGGCCGAGTAGGCGGACAACGGATACCGGTGTATACATATATATGCCTCAGGAGCCTTGCTTGGGTTGCCTTCTCGTTAACTAAAGAGGGTCACATGATCTGCTCCAACATCACGTCAATAGGGTAAGCAATTAGCCGTCTTTTAGTGTGGACGTAACAGCATGCTGTCTTATTTTTTTACCCTAATGAGTCTCGAACACATCTGAGTAGGTTTGCTAGTCTTGTTTGCTAATTATTACACCATCTAAGGTGTCCTCATTCATTGTTGTATTGTATGCCAGAGAAAATGAACAAATATCAACATATGACAGAAAACATTTATTTATCCCACTCTGGTAACTGTCATCTACAGTTGAAACATGTTTAGAATATTATTAAAGTCATCAATTGTAACTTCGGCTTTGCATGAGCCATTGTTCATATATAATTTAAAATCTGCTTCGCATACATCTAAAGGCGGTCGTTTGAAGTCTTTCAGTAATTTGAATATATCACTGCACTTAGGAACAGATAATTCAGTATCTCGAGAAGACCGAAGCTCGGAATGCAGTTTTTCGTAATTTCCTTTTTCTTTCAGACATCGCAGAGACCAGAATGTTTGCTATCTTCTCAATATCTATATCATTTTTCTTCGACTGTATTTATTTCTCCCAACAAGTCAGTTGTGCTTCAAATATTTTTTCACCTTATTGACTGAGACAATGGGTGGCAGTGTCCCCGTTGCATAGTAGCTAGCGTATTAGACTGCGATATCGAAGTAAGCGATTTCGAGCTCCAGTCGCGCTGTTACATTCACTTTCAGACCAATGCCCATGAAAAAAGTATAAACCGCTTTATTTTCCCAACTATAGGTTAAATAGTATCCCTACTGTTCTTCTAGAAAGGTTGCTTTGGTATTAAATAACCCACGAAGGTTAATATGCCGTTATACGAAGATTTGGTTTGGTTTGGTTTGGTTTTATGGCATATCAACCATCGTAGGTTATTTAATGCCAAATCCATTTTTATTCATATAAACAGTCTTATTTCAAACAATTCGGTTTAGCATAAATACTGTTGAATGGTCAAACACTTCTATTTGACCCATAGATAGGATCCTGCCAGGTACTACCACTCCGGGCCAGAGTGGACCTGGGAGCGATGGCAATAAAGGTGTACTCCACATTCCTCAAATCTCCAGCATTACTGGAACCTCACCATCAGATTGTTTAGTGTCATATACAGGACACTTGTTGGGGAAGTCTTACCCCTCTGCAGAGATGCAGTCGGTGTATTCTGCACCCCCAGCCGACTGAGCCAATTAAACGAAGAAACCAAACGAAATTAAGCCTGACTCATCTAGACTTTGTCTAGACATAATTTCATCAGCTGTGCACACGTCTTGATATAAGTTTAAAAATCAAAATAATTCATAGATTTATTGTTGATAGTTCATCACATACTGTATCTCGATCTGTTTCTATAGCAAAGTCAAGTCTAAATACACATGCAATATTGTAAAATAATTAGGGATTTCAGTTAATCATTTTAGTAGTAAACTTTTTTTCTAGTTAATCTTGGAATTTGAAGTTACTTGATTTCATTTGTGAAGATCAAGGCTCGATTGGGTATATGTTTTATGTGGACATGAAAACTATGTGATAATAAGCAAATTCGATGGTGGACAGTTTGCTTTAGACTCGGCTGATATTTAATATTCCAAGATAAACAATTGGGTAGAATCAGCAGATATTTGGAACTTAGCAACGATGTGTCACTAAGAGACTTTGCAATGACGTGTTACTAAAGGACTTAGCTGGCGTGATATAAGGAACGGATTTGAAGACACAAAGAGACCAGACCACACAGCAGAGACACGGCCGGTCAGCAGAGTAATAACAAAGTCTCTGTCTTACTTTTTCATCTCCCACCTCTTCACCTATCTACTGGCTGACGTATTTTTTCTCTCTATCCCACTTTTCGGTGACTTCTGTCAAATCGTCAACTATGCAATAAATTTTCGTATTATGCAAAAAAATGAAAGTGGTTTGTGTCCGACTCTCTTTTCACCTCTGGTAACGTTACAACTTTTTTAATGGTACGATTAGGCAGTACCGTTAGAATATATCTCTAAATCTTTAATGGTGTCGATAGTGATTTTGAAGACTAAAAATTCAATATTGATAAATTCAAGATGATGGGCAAATTGTCCATATTTTCGTCGATTAAGACAAGAAATTAGACAATGTGCTTTGTAATATGTTATTTCTATGTCAAAGATTTAGTCTCGACACTTCTTGATCATGTTTTTTATCTGGTCTTTTTTCTATGGTAACTGCAGTTGCGACTGACCGAGCTGTCAGTCAGAAATTCTCTGCACAGGATGCACCTGCAAAAACAAGCGGAAGCAGTGATGTGGTTGAACGGAAATGTGTGGGTGTTATGAAATGATATATACAGATGCCCACGTTAGATACGGCTCAGTCTTGGAGTCTCATCTTGTGACCAGAAGAGATTTGGTCAGTCACGAAGAGTGCCAGCGAGTGGATGGGCACCTCGCTGGAGCCAAGGGCCCACAGTTGAACACCCTCGGCCGAGAAGTAGAATAAGTGCTAAATGAGGCCTTGAAGATAACACAGCAAGGTATGGTCGAAAGAAGAAGTTATGGGTCAGTATGGCAGTCTGTCTTTGCCTCCCTCCGTCTGTCTTTCTCTCACACCTACAGAATCTTTGTATCTAAGAAGAATAAAGAGAGATATATTTTTTATAGCCAAGTGTTGCGGTTTCTTCCATTCCATCTGGCAACACAAAACCCCGACTCTTAGCATCACCTAAATTTACCGTATTTGACGGCATATAAGACGCAGTGGTGTATAAGATACATCCGAATTTCAACAGAGCAAATTAAGAAGTAAAAAGTGGAGTACTATTAAACGTGATGAAATTGATATAATGAATACTTGTTGTATAGCCACATAATAAATATGCATATATACACATATACATGCAGAATAAATATTGACGCAATAATAAAGACGAGCGAAGACTTCTTTAAAAAAATATACCTCTCACTTTATTGAAAGGGTTGTGTGTGAGAGGGAGTTAGAGACTGAACAAAGACTGCAACATATTGACCTCCCCAGCCCCTCCGGACATAGCCGTGTGTCGTTCTCGTTCTCCTGGACTGCTCAACCTGGGGCCTAGGGGCCCTCTGCGCTGGGTGCTGTTCTCTCTACCGCATCTTGTCTCTAACTCATCTGACCTCCAACTAACTGACATCCTGTCTTCACCGAGTTATATAATAGTTCAACGTCCACCTTCTTGTGGGCGTGACAATTGCACTCTTTCAACCCATCCACGGTCAAGGTTATAATTCTGATATTCCTCGACCGGATGCATCTGTTATTTACATCGGTGCATTTCCTATTTTGACAGCCCGGACGGGTCGTAGGTCAATATACAACATATTATCAACGATAAGACTTTTAATCTGTATAATAGCCTTTTAAATATTGACAATAGGTATATGAAAATTACTTTAAAGTCTAAGCTAATAGGAGTTGCCAGGTAGCTGATATTGGGCGACTATTGTGAATTTTAAACTTACATATGTCATATAAGACCCAGGGGAATTTTAAAAGATATTTTAAATTAAAAAAAAAAAACGCGCCTTATATGCTGTCATATAGGGTAGTTCTGAAGAAAGAGCAGATAACTGATATTCCTCGACGGCTTGACATCATCACTTTATCAAGTAAATTGCTCATTAGTTCACACGTCTTCATTTAAGCTAAGAACTGATTTAGTCTCGATATTTTTTCTTTACCATACTTCGTATATTTCTTTTTTAGAACGCCTCGAAAAAATCAATAAAACATTTTTAAATTGCTTTCCAAGGAAATGAATTTATTGTACCGTTGACCGAAGATATGGAGAAGAAAATATATCTTCAAAAAGGGCGGAGAGTCTCGTCATAAGTAGATTGAGTTTGAAAATGAAGTGAGGGGGGGCAATCGTTTTCGTAACAATAAAAATTATCTGTCTGAATTTTTTAGATGAGGCTTGATGCGCAATATTTTTTGTATTATTTTTCGGACAGTTGTTCACATCTTTATTGTTGTTAGTTGTAAAACAACGTTTCAGCTGCTGTATCCACCAGTCTTCTTCAGCCGTCCCTTGTTTATCTGGGTATGAAAATTATTCAACCGGGGAAATCGTTTTTAGAGTTTGACTGTTGGTCAATCAAGGCGTACGAGAATTAAGATGTTATTTAGATAATGACGTCATTGTTTTTCTTGCCAATCAATCCTAGAAGCATCACAAGACGAATTCGAAATGTAAAATCTAAAAGTAAGGAGAAGAAAATATGCATATTTACCCAACCCCTCCGCTCGGGCAGGATATGACACAAGGTCAATTTTTAAGCGGAGTTTAACAGGTTTGAATTCAAAGTTTTCCTTTATCTAGACTAGTTGCCTCACCAAGGCCGAAGAACCCAATCTGTCTTACTATTTACCCATAGCTTGAAGGAGAATAATTGGATTCATACCTTTCCCAAGGGTTAGTGCTATGTGAAATGCAATCAGTCTCGTCCAGGATTTGAACTCGTGTCGCCGTGTCCATTTTCTACGACGATAACCATTACACCAAGAAGAAAATATATCTTCAGAAAGGGCAGAGACTCTCGTCAAATTAGTTGATTGGTTTTAAAAATGAAGTGAGGTGTTGGTGGTGGATCCAGTTGTTATCGTAACAATTAAAAATATTTGTAATATTAAGAACAAAAGTGGATGTAACTTGAATATTGTAAACAACAATCAAAGAAATTGCAGTAAACAAGATAGGGAAGAATGAACATCTTCCTGTATTATGCACACATATTTCCTCGTGAATCCTATCACCATCACACATGTTCTACTTTGTTAGATTTCGTGTATCATAATTGAAAGGCACATCATCATCATCATCATCATCGCGCTGGTAGCACGGATATCCCTGACCCTCTCTCGCCACTCCTCCCAATCGTTCATCGCCCTAGGTAGGTCTTCAGGACAACATCCCGTATCCTCACATAGCTACTGAATGTATGTTCGTGCTAGTCGTCCTGCTTTTGCTCGGCCATGTGTGGGGGTCCATAACAGTACATCTCTTATGAGTTTGTCCCTGCTTCTCCAGCAGTGTCCTGCATGTCTGGCTCGTCTAACTTGAATAGTTTTCGTGATAGGAGGCAGGTGGCCGTACAGTTGGTGTCTTGTGGGGTGTTGCCGCCAGGATTTGTTTAAGATTGCTCGTAGCATTCTTGTGTAATTGCCGTCTAGCTTCTTCTCCAGCCGTTTTGTGAGAGTCCATGTAGTGCAGCCATATAGCAGTATCGATGTGACCGCTGCCTTGAAGAAACTGCGTTTCATTTTATCGGTTAGGTCTGATTTCCAAATAATCGATAACCTATTGATAGCTGTCCATGCTTTCGCTAACCTCGTTTCGATGTCCTATTGAAATTGAATAAATAAACAAATAAATAAATAAATGAATAAGAAAAAGTAGACAATCTCTGAATGGCCAGGCTAAAACACTCGTTGTAATAAAAAAAAATGACTAGGAACAAAAATGGGGGTTCCAAATATTCTGTGCAGGTGTGGAACCACCGGAAACAGATATGATTCTATCCCCGTATCATTGAAGGCAGGCTTTTAAGAAATGTATTAATGTAGGTAGACTCTTAAGAAATGTATCATTGAAGACAGGCTCTAATGAAATGTATCATTGAAGGCAGGATACCCTCAAAGATACATTTCTTAAAAGCCTACCCTCAATAATACATTTATGAAGAGCCTGCCTTCAGTTATACGTTTCTTAAGAGCCTGCCTTCAATTATACGTTTCATTTGATTCATATTTAATCCAGGCGGTGATCATTGACTTTCTAAGTGCAGAATGAAAGTTGGCACGTTAATAGAAATTTTCAAGCAAATTGACGGAATGAAATATTGGCATATTTTCAAATTTCTTAATCGACAAAAATACAGAAAATTTGTCGTCCATCTTAGAATTAAGTCATAGCGAAATTTTAAATTCACTTTTGAGCTTAAATTCAATGCCATTGTCATGAAAACACTATATAGATAGATAGATTTTATGCATATTAAGGTTGAAATAGAGAATCTAATATTAACGGGAAGATGGCATTTTTACCACGTAACGTTGTAAGCGAATCCTAACGGAGAGCGAAGAGATAGGTTATTAAAAAAGCCAGACGATAAATTGTTGGCGATGGATTGCTGGACGCAAAATTGTTGGTAATAAGTTGTTGGGCCAGGCGAGAAATTGCTGGTGATAAATTATTGCTGATGAATGTCTAGCAGTAAATTGTTGGCCAAGCGTTGGAATTGTTGCCGATAAAATGTTGGCAATATTTAGAAATTGTTGGTGATGAATTAGTAGAGGGGAATTTTAATCGATTAAATGTTGTCTATATTTAGGAATTGTTGGCAATTCAATTTTTACCAGGCTCAGGAATTTTTGGTAATGAATTGGTATCGAGGAATAAAAAAAAGTGGTCCTCCTCAGGAATTGTCTGTAATGAATTGCTACCGAGAAATTGAAAACAATTAAACGTTTGCAATGCTTAGAATTTTGGGGGAATGAATTAGTATCAAGGAATTTTGGTGATGCTTAAGATTTGTTACCAATACTTAGGAATTTTTGGTGACGATATGATAGTAAGGAATTGTTAACGATCGAAATTTGGCCATGCTGAGGAATCGTTAACAATTAAATGTTGGCTATTCTTCGGAATTCTTAGTAATTAATTGGTACATAGGAATTGATAGCGATTAAATGCTAGCCATGCTTAGTAATTCTAGGCAATTAATTGTTGGACATTCTGAAGAAATCTTCTTGATGAATTGGTAACGAGAAATCTTTGGTGATTAATTGGTATTGAGGAATTCTTTGCGATAAAATTTTGACTATTCTTCGAAATTGTCACTTATGAATTAGTACCTCGAAATTGATAGCGATTAAACATTTTCTAAGCAATTAAATGTTGGCCATACTTAGGAATTTTAGTTAATGAATTGGTAGCAAGTATTTGTTGGGGATAAAATATTGGCCTCGCTAAGGAATTGTTGGCAATTAAATGTTGCCCATGCTAGAAAAATCGATTGCGATTAAATGTTGGCCATGCTTGGAAAGTGTTGGTAATAAATTTGTAGCGAAAAAGTGATCGGGATTAAATGTTGGCCATTCTTGGGAATGCTAGGCACAACAACGCTGTTTTTTAAACAATTATTGATTAAAAATTAGTCTGTAACTGATTGCAAAAAATAACAATTTATTAGAGACAAAAAAAAAAAAGAAATAATCATGAAAATGTTTTAACTTTTCAGAATAAGATTACATATATTTATACATTATTGTAACTGTAAGCTGTAAAGCAAGAGAAAAAACAAATAATGAAAGAAAAGGGCATTTTTAATTGATTGCTTAGTTTTCTGTTCCCTATTTTTCATTTCACTCCCTGATGTTCATAAGAATCGTTTAGTCTGGTCATAGATCGGGCACTTATACTCGTGATACCATAGGGTATCATATTTACCAATCCCTCCGCTTGGGCAGGATATGACACAAGGTCAATTTTTAAGTGGAGTTTAACAGGTTTGAATTCAGAGTTTTCCTTCTCCTAGACTAGTTGCCACACCATACTTATGGTACCATAGGGTATCATATTTACCAACCCCTCCACTCGGGTAGGATATAACAGAAGGTCAATTTTTAAGCGGAGTTTAACGGGTTTAAATGCAGAGTTTTCCTTCTCCTAGACTAGTTGCCTCACCATACTTGTGTTACCATAGGGTACACACAAAGGATTTTAGATAAATAAAAAAGTTTAATGTAACAATGAAAATGATAATTGTAAATATAGTTATGATTATAATAAATATTTAAAAATGAATAAGATTCCGGCATTAAATAACCCATAAGTATGCCGTTAAGGAGCAAATACGACACGCCTACAGCCTACTCACAAAAAACATTGCAGCCATAATGATGCTATATAAAAACACAAAAGTAAAACTCCGCTTTCCAGAGGGAAACATAGACTACTTCGACATTGTAGCACGTGTGCTGCAAGGACACACATTATCCCCATACCTATTTATCATATTTAACAACCCCTCCGCTCGGGCAGGATATGACACAAGGTCAATTTTTAAGCGGAGTTTAATAGGTTTGAATTCAGAGTTTTTCTTCTCCTTGACTAGTTGCCTCACCAAGGCTGAAGAACCAGTCTACCCTACTATTGACCCATTGCTGGAGGGGGAATAATTGGATTCATACCTTTCCCAAGGGTATTAGTGCTACGTGAAATGCAATCAGTCTCGTCCAAGATTTGAACTCGTGTCGACGTGTCCAATTCCTACGACGATAACCATTACACCACAGGCACTTCCTCCTACCCATACTCCACACCTATTTATCATCTGTCTAGACTACATGCTTAGAACGTCTATTGATAAAATGAAAGACAACGGATTCAGGCTGACAAAGGAAAGAAGAAGAAGAAGATACCCCGCACTAACAATTAAGGACACGGACAACGCCTATGACATGGGGCTTCTAGCGAATACACCCGCCCAAGCTGAAACCCTACAACATAGTCGGGAACGAGCAGCTGCTGGCATAGGCCTCCATGTCAACGCAGATAAGACAGAATTCATGTGCTTTAATCAAAGAGGCACTAAATGGTAGTTCTCTGAAACTAGTGGATAAGTCCACCTACCTAGGAAGCAGTGTCTCATCAACCGAAACTGACATCAATACGTTACTAGCAAAGGCGTAGACAGCTATTGATAGCCTATCGGTCATATGGAAGTCAGACCAGATCGATGAAACAAAACGCAATTTTTTCCAATCAGAGGTTGAGTCGATATTGCTATATGGATGCACTACATGGACACTAACAAAACGTATGGAGAAAAAGTTTGACGTCAATTACGCAAGAATGCTGCGAGCAATATTGAACCAGTCATGGAGGCAGCACCCAACAAAGCAGCAGCTGTACAGCCAACTAGCACCCATCACGAAAACTATCCAAGTTAAACGAACCAGACATGGAAAAGTAGGGACAAACTCATAAGCAACATATTCCTGTGGACCTCTTCACATGGACGAGCAAAGGCAGGACGACCAGCTAGAACCTACATACAACAGCCCTGTCCCGATACAGGATGTAGACTTGAAGACTTACTGGGAGCGACAGACAGGAGAGATGGGTGGCGGGAGAGGGTCAGGGAAATATGTGCTGGCGGTGCAACATGATGATGATGATGATGATGATGATGATGATGATGATGAACAAATAAAACCAAACCATCTTTCGTGGACAAATTTTGTCTTTTCGACCTTCCTTTGAGAATTTTTTGTCTTTTGGAATTTCCTTTGGAAATTTTCGACATTTGGATCTTCCATAGATAATTTTTGTCCTTTGGACCTTCCGTAGAGAATTTTCGTCCTTTTATAAAGAATTTTCATCCTTTTACCCTTCCATAGAAAGCTTTCGTTCAATGCCCATATCAAAATTACTACTCACAATCGCAGTCAGTCATTGAAAGAACCGGAAACGGAAGAAGAGAATATAAATCAAGCACAGGAATAACATTCTGCTGACCCTCTACTTCCAATTTACTGAATTAGTAATGTTTGAAAACTTCAGTGGTCACTGATGTGAATAGTTTAAATAATAACAACTACATATAATTTCGAACAGGGGGCCTCAACTCGCGACCCGTGGGTCAGATACGGTTTCAACCCGTGACTCACGGATCACATAAAGCACTTGAGGCCAATTAGTGAGGCCCTACACCGACCATTCAAAATTTTCTCTTCCCCGTTTCATGTTGACAGTGAAGAAGTATCATTACAAATGCAACTCAGAATATTTGAAGCTCAAGATTCTTGCTTGGTACATCTCTTAAAAATTGGTCTTGTGTCACATTCTGCCAGTGGCGGACTTGGTTGAGTAAATGCATACTAGTTGATATATCAGTTTCTCGCACTCTCTTTATATGAGAAAATTGACAAAGTGTCCTGGGTATGGCATTAAACTGCATCCGATGGTATGGCTCCAGTTTTGTGGCTCTGAGGAGAGTGGAATCGCCCACCCCTCCCTTTGCCATTACTTCCAAGTCTACCCTGACATCGTAGGTATTGGTTAAACAGATCACATAACGTAACGGAGGATTTAGGTGAGTATATGCTTTACTGTAATACCCTTGGCAAAGGTATGTCTACTCCCCCCTCGGAGTAATCTGGGCTCTCTAGCCTAGGTGGGCAACTAGTTTAAGAGAAGTAAAAACTATGAATTCAAAAGAAGCATCGTTCAGAAAATCTGTGGTACACGAGTACATCATACTTCGGTTTTCAGCTTATCCGCAATGTGTGGATCGGTTATTATATTCACAAAAGTTGGGCTGATCTACTTTTCCGCCTTCTCTTACAAATTACGAGGTGCATACGATATGTTTCCAGACTTTTTTCGTATGGGCACTTTTATTGATAGTACCCACATGAAACTCTAGTCCCCTTCCAAGTAATCTCCTCCGGCTGCAATGCACTTGTAATGTTCCAACAGCTTCTGGAAGGACCCATGGAAGTCCTCTTGTGTGAGCGTGTTAATGACCTTCGTCACAGCCTCTTTCATCTCCTCAATTGTCTCATAACGACAGCCTCTGAACTCAGGGAATAACCAAAAGTCACAGAGAGCAAGGTCTGGACTATAGGGACGGTGAGGAAATTTCTTGATGGCCATCTTAGTCAAATAGTCTGTAACAAAAATGGAGTTGTGAACTGGTGCATTGTCCTGGTGGAAATGCCACTGACCCGATTTGAAGAGTGCTGGCCTTTTCCGACGGAATATCTTCCTGAACTCCCTTAAAACCTCAACATAGTAACCCTAACTCTAACTCTTTGGCTAGCCAACTCAGGTTTATTGACTTCCTTACTCCTCCCACACCTCTCATCATCCCTCACAGACTCTCTGCCTTCCTTGAATCTCTTATGCCACTCAAAAACTGATGCTCGATTTATGCAAGATGCTCCAAAAGCAGTGTGAAGCATTCCATACGTTTCTGTGGCATCATTTTTTCCAAGTTTAAAACAGAATTTTATTGCATATTGTTCTTCTAAAGTGTCAGATTGCATTTTTGAAATTCACCAGCAGCGACAATCAGGTTAGCAGGGTGCATTCTAATTCCTGCTGTAGCTGTTCATTTGAACCTGAAATCATAAAGATTGGTCAGTTATCTCATAAGATGTATAGCCATAGCATTTTGAATTTTCAAGTCTACGACAATTTTAAATGCCCATACGAAAAATGTCTGGAAACTTATCGTTTGCACCTCGTAAGTCACCTTCTTAGACACCTGCAAAAGGCTGGAGAGTACAGCGATTAAAACTTTGTAACTATCGCAACTTTGATGACGACAATAATCTGAAACTATTAAATTGTGTAGATAATTAGGTCATTTGGTATAATGACATATCAAATGCTTGTGAGTTATTCAATGCCAAATTTTATTATATAGATATGTGATTTATAAGCGAATAGTTAGTAGGTAACTTTATTATTAAACGAGTTACAGCTCATTTGTTTGCATACAGTTAGATGGTTGCAAGTATTGCAATCTAGCATTAGTAATTCTATTTTATAAGAATCATTTGTTTGTGCATAACTTGAATAGTTTCAAATATTGCTATCTAACACGAATAATTCTATTTAATTTTAATCTTTATTTTTCTCGCGCGAGCGCAAATAGATTATTGGTCACTTTTTTAAACGAGTTAGAGCTCATTTGTTTGCACACAGTTAAATGATTTAAATATTGTTATCTCATCGTAATTGACCCTCAGCCACCGCCTTTTAGCACCTTTAAGCTACAATTGGGTTGGGTACTTGTCTGTCACTAGAACAATTTGAAGAATATTTTTGGGACAATCATATAGATGCTACGACTTGGCTTGACATCTGACCGAGCTTCACCTACCGCCCATCTAACATAGTAAGCGTCACAGTGCAGTGTTACCAGTCACGTTACCGCTTATCGGGTCACGAACTGTTCAGCCACCAAGATCCCCTCCTGAAGCATAACGGATACCCACCCATGGTGGTCTCATCAGGGTAGAGGGTTCTTTCTGCAGAAGTGCAGTCGGCGTGTTCTATAGCTCCAAGCGACAGGATGGTGTGTAGATAATTAAAATGTTTATTTCAACAATAATATTTCAGGCTGTTTTTATCCACTCTGACCCGGAATGGCACTATATTTTAGAGTACCATCTATAGATCAAAAAGATCAGTTTGAAAATTTTTTGATAGGAATAATTGATGCCAATTAACTGTGTGCAAATAAATGGCTATCATTAAGTAGAAATAATTACTTGAAACCAACCAATTATTAATATTAGGTAGGAATAATTGATGCCATATAATCGTAAAATAATGGTAATGAGGACTGTTGAAGCTCTAATTGTTTACTAAGGATTATTATTAGTTACTTGAAATCACATAACAGAGTGTAAACAGATGACTATTATTAACTAGAAATAATTACTGGAAACCATATAATTATTAGTATTATATAAGATTAATTGATACCTTATAATTGCATGCAAATAAAGTAAAAGTTGGCGACCTTAGCTGAGGGTGACCCGAAGGCCCCCATTGTAGGGGAAGGCACAACTCCATTCCCTAGATTGCTCCACTTTACCTTTGATCCTTCCTTAATAATACTGAGTGTTAAGCAAGGCGGCATCAAGTACTATTTTTTGAGTCTTTGGTATGACTCGACCTAGGATTAAACCCCGGTCTCCCGAACTATTGGTGAACACTTTACTCATTTGGCCAATGGCCCGGAAAATTTGAAAGCATATAACTGAGTGAATACAAATAAGCTTTATAAATAAGTGAAATAATTGCGATTTCAAAATAATTGCAATGATTGAAATTATAGTTATTATTATAATCAATTATTTGGATATTAATCAAATTTCGGCATTGATTTAACCCATGTGGATTTGATATGCCATTAAATAAATCAAAGCAAATCAAACCTGCTTATAGAGGTTCTCATGATTTGATCCCGGCTGGTAAAGTTTACGACATCAGAGCCTGTGTTTGGCCCAGTCGGCTGGGGCTGTAGAATACACCGACTGCTTCTCTGCAGAGGGGTAAGACCCCCCCCCAACGAGTGTCCTGAATATGAAACTAAACAATCTGATGGTGAGGTTTCAGCAATGCTGTAGCTTTGGGGAATGCAGAGTACCCCTTTATTGCCATCGCTCCCAGGTCCACTCTGGCCCGGAGTGGTAGCACCTGATAGGGCCCTATCTATGGGTTAAATAGAACTAACAGCATACTTATGCTAAAATGAATTGAGTAAACTGAATAGCTTGAAATAGAAACGTTTTTGACAATTAAACCGTACTTACACTTAAACTGCGTGCTTATGCTTAACTGAATTATTTCATATAGAACTGTTTTTCGACATTAAAACTGTATTTACACTTAACTGAATTATTACATATAACTGCTTGAATAGTTTGAAATGGAAATGTTTTTGACAATTAAACTGTGTACTTATGCTAAACTGAACTGTTTTCAATAGAACAGATTATTTACATAAAAATGGATTTAGCGTTAAATAACCTACAAAGGTTGATACGCCATAAAACCAAACAAACCGAACCGAACAGAGCCTATGTTGTATAGGAAAGACAACAACGCTGGTCTATAGAAATATAATCTGTTTCTTTTCTTTTCCTTTTATAACTCGAAATGTATGTATGAGTAGAGAAAGAAAGAGAATCGGCGATGACCGAGATGCGCACACACAGAGCTGACGGAGCGGTTCTTCTGTGAAATCTCTCTGCCTTTCTGCTTTGTTCTGCCAGAGTCGAAATCTTCCCTGGCTTATATAATCTTCCGGACGCCAACGCGAATCTTCGTGGCCACACTTTCCGCCTACACTTTGCACGTGGATATGCCTCCTGTCTAGCATGCCACCCACGCAATTTACGCGGCACTTCCGCTGGGGTACAACCTGTGTCCTGTTTACTTTAGAAAAAAAAAGGTGTACTTCCTGTTATACCACCCAAGCAACTCATGCAGCATGTCAAAAGGATCTCCCAGTCAATATCTAACACTTGCAGGACAGGAAAATTGCTACCTAGCAGCCATTCAGAGTAAATATTGATTAAACGTTGATTGATCAGACAAAGGTATACAATAAGTTAGAAACACTGAGCGAATGGTATTCTCTCGCTAATGCCAGTAAGGTTAAGTTGGTTGGTCCGTTTGTTTTACGCAATATCAAACCGTCTTTGGTTTGCATTTACCCAACCGGATGATACACAAGGTCAATTTTGAAGCCGAGTATAGCTGGTTCAAATTCAGCGTTTTCATTCTCCTGGACTGGTTGCCTATCTATGGCTAGAGAACCTCTGATCTACTGATACTCATAGCTAAGTGGAAAATGAATTCATGCATTTCCAAAAGCAATAGCAAGAAATAAAATAAAAACTGCCTTGTTCAGGATTTGAACTCGAGTCGCTGATTCAATGTCGAGTGACAATAACCGTTAGGCTAAACAGTAATAATTATTGCATTCAGTTATATAAGGTATGAAGATATATCTTCACAAGCTTTTTAGATTGGTGAAGACTTCATTATCGCAAACAGATCAATTTGAGTCATAGATGTAACCCTAACAGGTTCTACTACGCTGAGTCAGAGTGGATCTGGAAGTAATGTGAAGGAAGTGATTACTCCACATTCTCCAGAGCTGGAGGTGCAGCAGCTGATTCAGTTTAATGTTATGCACGGAACACTCTCTCCTGGACAGAGGTCTTATCCTACTGCATAATAATAAGAATACTTGAAACAATTTGCAAATTATTTGTATTAGATGTGAATACCTGAAACCATATAATAATGATGAAATAGAAATAGTTACTTGATTGGTTTGGTTGGGTTGGGTTTTAAGGCGTATCAACCACTGCGGGTTATTTAATGCCAAATCCTGTTTATATATATATATATATATATATATATATATGATTTGTAAACACATTTTGTAGATAACATTCTTAATTGAGCCTGAGCTCATTTTTACACATAGTTAAATGGGTTCAAGTATTACAATATAACAGTCACAATTTATCATCAGCCATTTATTTGCCCACAGTTTGTTCAATTTGAACTATAGATAGGACCCTATCAGGTGCTATCAGGCCGGGACAGAGTGGATCTGGGAGCAAAGACAATGAAAGAGTACTCCACATTCCCCAAATATCCAAGACTCCATAAGATGGTTTAATGCCATATCCAGAACACTCGTTGCAGTCAGTGTATTCTACAGCCCCAGCCGTCTGGGCTACTCGTTGGGAGAGGATCTTACCCATCTGAAGAGATGCAATCGGTGTATTTTACATCCCCAACCGACTGGGCCACAGTACACCCGTTGGGAGAGGGGCTTACCCCTCTGCAGAGATACAATCATTGTATTCTACAGCCCCAGCCGGCTGGGCCACAGAACACTCGTTGGGAGAGGGTCTTATTCCTCTGAAGAGATACAATCGGTGTATTCTACACCCCCAGCCAGCTGAGCCACTCGTTGGGAGAGGGTCTTACCCCTCTGAAGAGATGCAATCGGTGTATTCTACACCCCCAGCCGGCTGAGCCACAGGATACTCGTTGGGAGAGGGTCTTACCCTTCTGAAGAAATACACTCGGTGTATTCTACAGCCCCAGTCAGCTGAGCCACTCGTTGGGAGAGGGTCTTACCCCTCTGAAGAGATGCAATCGGTGTATTCTACAGCCCCAGCCGGCTGAGCCACAGGACACTCGTTGGGAGTGGGTTGTACCCCTCTGAAGAGATGCAATCGGTGTATTCTACAGCCCCAACCGATTATGCTGTAATTACTTTAAAGTATATAATTGTGAATTTATTATCATTAAGAATAGTTAATTGAATCTTTGTTTACAAATGATAGTATTGATGTCTTGAAACCATATAATTTCTTGAAGTAATTGAAGCCATATCAGAATTATAAGTACTAAATAGGAAATTTTGAAACCATATAATTGTGGGCAAATCAATGATGCTATCATTATTAAATAGGAACAGTTACTTGAAGCTATAATTGTTTACAATTGATTATCATTAGTTACTTAAAACCATATGACTTCTTGAAGAAAAACTTCGGTTTTAAATAACCCAACAAGGGTTGACATGCCATAATACCAATAAACCAGCCAACTAACCTCTGAGAGCGATAACACGTCTTTTGATAACCATCAACTGACAATGATTTAATGAGACGGCAAGAAAATCTATGCAATTTACTGGCCAAGCCGTAAGTGTATTACAATAGACACCGTTTCTGGCAGGTTTTAACGTCGCTTTTAATCAAGGGTCATCTAATAAGCTTCTATTCATATGGACGTATTGTTCGCAACTGAATGACGGACATTGGCTTTCTTAAATCTTTTATGTCTAACTAAAAAAAGATTTGCCATCGAGTCGACCCGTTGGAAGCTGATGAATGAACTAATTAGCTAACAATTAACGAGTAACTGAGCCAGCCTTCATTAAATCTTCTACCAAAAGAAGATGAAAAAAAAATGCTTACATCTTTCGAGGATTGAACTGCACTTGTATCATCATCCGAAAGCTGAAGTAAAAGGGCCCGCATAGTACAACGAGAGGGTTGCAATATGCAGATATGCAATTTTTTGCAGAAAATGCCTTTGAAGAAGAAATATGTATCTTCGAGGCTCACACACTCGTTGACACACACACACACACACACACACACACATATATATATATATATATATATATATATATATATATATATATGTATATATGTATGTATGTATGTATGTATCAAAGAATCAAAGTGTGGCTCCGACTCGGAGTTAGGCTTCCTGATGATCCGATAAGGTGAAACTTTAGTAGAAGATTTCCGACTCGCGATTTAAGTTAATCTTATAATTGGCCCCACTCGTGTTGAGCACTCTTGTAATTGTAGCATTGCAGGATTCGCGGAAGGTTTTTGTTTTCTTTTGACCAACTGACTGCGTATCCCTTGATTTTTTTCAAGGGGTCGGACGAGGTTGGTCTTTTCTTTCTTTTTGACCTATAATTTTTTCTTTTTCCCCCGGGCGGTGATTCGAGATACTTTTATCTCTTGTTCCTGGCGGGGTTTTTTCTTTTTTTTTTCTGGTACCGTGAATGCTGGTAGATATTAGATTAGTAAATATATATATATATGTGTGTGTGTGTGTGTGTGTGTGTGTGTGTGTGTGTGTGTGTGTGTGTGTGTGTGTGTGAATATATATTTGATTTAACATGATAGACATTTTTGTCTACATATTTTTTTGTTAATCCTTTCGAATAGCCGTATCGATCTTATGATATTCGGCGGGAATTCGTTGATAAACCAAAGTACTTTCTGCCCAACATTGGGCACTCATCAGGGGAGGATGAATTACAAAACGTTTTTATGTACTATACTACTTTGTAAGAATGAGCATTTGTACTGTTGTATTGTGTAGCGTTTACTTTTCGAATTTAATTCTATAAATAGCGTCAGTTGCTAAAGACATTTAAGTACATTAGCACTGGTTTCAAAATTGATTCTATAAATTTTAGGTTGTATGTCCCTAATATGTAGTGCCTCGAGAATCTGTAGTTTTTGCTAGTTATTTTGTTGTTCTCATGTTGTTGTGTTTTCCGTAAGAATTTTCCATAATTCTGTTGTTGGACATGAATGTTTTTTAAATGTTGTGCTATGGAACTTGTATCAGAAAGGTGCATAGTAAATCTTCTCGATAGGGGTAGTTGTATAAATATATATATGTATATCATCTTCATCAAGATGTAACGACAGCATGCGTCCCGTTGACTTTCTCGCCATTTGTCCCTATCAGCTATTTTAAATCCTTGAATTGCAAAATGCACATCAAAGAGTCAGATGATTAGTAGCACAATCTTGTAAAAATTGTCTGCTTCTCTGATTGGCCAGAGATAACATTCCAATACTATCGAAAATTTGAATATTTAAAGTCTTTTAAAATACAAATTTTCGATAGGAAATTTGAAAAAAGTGTCATGTATCCAATACTTTTGCATAGTGTAATTTTGAACTTTGATAAAAAAAAAAAAGGGATTAAACCTTGAGTTTTTAATTTTCCTTCCACATACAACTAAAACAACTTTACGAGATATTACCAAATATCAGGCAAAATGGTGAACATAAACTAGAGTTATAACAGAAAATAACATCTATCCAATACTTATGCGTGTTACAGTATATACACATATATTTAGATTAATATTTATAATGTCGTTGGTTATATTAGTAACTAAAGAGAGATCAATATCATTGATAGAGTGTATATATTTATGTTAGGATAGCAGTCCGTTTTTTGCTTACGGGTTTATCAGAAAACCACCGGTCACTACTGAGTGAAAAACTCGTCAGGAGTATAATAATAATAATAATAATAATAATAATAATAATAATAATAATAATTAAGTAAAAGAAGTACAAGACTAGGCATGACTGGATAGGAATGATGATCCACTGAGAATTGTGCAAGAAATTGAAATTTGATCATACTAGCAAGTAGTTTATGCACAAACCAGAATCCGTCCAAGAGATAAAGTAAAGTTGGCGACCGTAGTCGAGGACGACCAGAAGGCTCCCTTTTCAATAGCTACTACACCGTGGTGTAGGGGAGGGCGCTACTCCTTTCCCTGGATTGCCCCACTTTACTCTCGATGCGTACTTTATATTGCTGAGTGTTAAGCAAGGAGGTATCAAGTACCATTTTTAAAGTCTTTGGTATGACTCGACCATTAGCGAACACTCTACCCACAAGACTAATGAGCCGCTTTGGAATTTTGAGATACAAACGAATCCCCAAATCCTGGCCAGACGACCATACATAATGTTTATTTACAAAAAAAACTTGGTGTCACATGGATTTTGCCATTGCAACGGACCATAGAGCGAATATGAAAGAGATCAAAAATATCGACAAATCTTCGGACCTTGCCAAAGAACTAAAAAGCTGTTAGATATGAGAATTACTGTGATACCAGTTCTAATTGGAGCACTTGGAACGATCCCCAAATTCTTTTGGGTGGGAGCTGGAAGAATTAGAAATCGGAGAACCAAATATATTTAAGTGTAAATCAATATTGCGTAACAGAATAACATGTGGAGATGATGTTGTGACTGAGACGAAACGGTTAATCACATCATAAGCGAATGCAGAAAACTGGCACAAAAGGAATAAAAGAGTAGGCATGATTTGGTGGGAAAGGTGATCAACTAGAAATTGTGCAAGAGATTCAAATTTGGTCATGGTATATTCACAAAAAAAGCTCTTCTTTGGGATTTTGGTATACAAACGATCACCGAATCCCGGCCAGAAGACCAGGCCTTATGTTAATTAACAAAACAAAGAAAAAAAGAACTTGCCGTTTTATGCCGTTCAAATACTTTGAAAGTGTACGGAATAGAGAAGAGGTTACAAATGAAAAAAAAATCACAAGAAACGATTTACTGCTTTACTTATATGGATGATATCTGCGAAAAATGATAAAGAACTGGAGATTCTGATACAAACAATAAAAATATTCTGAAAAGATGTAGAAAAGGAATTTGGCATTAAGACAGGTAGATTCTTCACAGGTGTAATCGACAGGTCAACATAACAAGGTAGAAAAGCGTGCCAATCTATAAAATACTTTAGTAACAACAATGTTGGCGTCGAAACCATTTAAAGCAAGTCAAGAGGTTACCCCTATATTATCCGGAAAAGACAACTGGAGTTTCTGATTGTCAAGTTGGGTTATGAGGTTATACCGAGAGACGAGAACCAAACAAAGGGTTTGGGTTTGGTTTGGTTTGGTTTTATAGTGTTATATCTTGATCTTCGACCCGGCCCAAAAATGCTATTCCAAGGTGATGCACCGGAAGGAAGAATTCCAATGGCCAGTAATCGAAAGAGATCGAGTGGACGGATTAAGGTTTATAATATGGGACAAGGTGAAGGTCCCACGGTGCCACTACAGTGATGCACTGGAAGAGAGTGACCTGCATGACAGTTATTTCCGCTTGATGACGATTAAACATTCGATTTCAAAGATCCAGAGGGCGATCGTGTGCGCGTTGAATTATTGTATAATTGAGTTGAGTTGGGTGCCAAGCAGTTGCCAGTAGAATTCCAGACAGCTAGAGACCAGATGTGGTAGGGAAAGCCACACCCGACCGAGGGGGCTCTCGGAAACCCCCTGATGGAGTGGACCCCAACATCAGGAGAACAATAAAGACACAACGTGACGGTCATAACAGTGGGGTCAAAATATGAAGTTTATATTCGGTCTCCAGCACCCTCTCACATGCAAACCTTGAACAACCCTTTCGAACCCTTGCAATAAAGTGAGAGGTAAATATTTTTCTAAAGAAGTCTTCTTGCGTCTTTATCATGCGTCGTTTAATACTGCGTCTGTTATCATTGCGTCGGTATGTATCCAGTATATATATGTATGCAACATATATTAATTTGGTGCATGTGCCAGCAGAGTTCTTCAAGGATTCAAAACGAACCTGGTTACCGTAAACGGCAGTCTTAAGCATCACAACACGACATCAACGAAAGGGACCAAGAAAAATGCTGGAAGTGAAAGAAGTAGAAAGAAAAAACAAGAACAAACAGGCAACTATAAGAGGAACGGACCGGCGCGGAAAGAACAGAAAGAAAAGAAGAAAACAAGAAAACAATGCAACGTGCAGGAAGATAAGAAGGAAAAAAAAAGAGAAGAAAGAAATTTGTAAGTAGATTGCAGCATTCATATAACTCTATCTCTCTGTCGACTATTCTTGATTATAATAGTGAAAGATTAGTTGTAATGACAAGGGCCTTTTTAGAAGCATAAAATTGGAAATAATTTTTTCTTTTAAATCTGTGGTCCCTAGATAAAAATTGAAATTACTGCTATGTGTAATATTGTATCGAAGTGAGGGAGGAAAAAAGAAGAGAGAAAAACAAAGATGGCTATGGGACAGTTGCTGTCCGTTTTTTGATAGACAGCTTATCGTAAACAATAAATTTTATGAATGGGGATTTTTTTATCGCAAATAGGTCTTTGTGAGTAAAAAAAATTCGTTGTAGCTTTTCATTGGTCCAGACAAGTGGTGATTGAAAATTAGAATTTCAGTCCAAGATTTGGAATCCTGCATATCTGTAGTTAAGATCTTTTGTGCAAGTTTTCATGTTTGGAACTTCTGGATTGGAAAAAATGAGAATTTTAATCCGAGAAATGTAATCCTGGGAGCATCAATGGGTTTGTCCAAAAATTTCGCACATTGGTGGTTTGTCTGAATAATGCGCATATAATTTTTCGATATTTATGAAGTTGGGAGAATCGATATTTTCGGCGCTGGTAGAATCAGGCCGGTTGTTTTGCTGTGGAAATTGTTGATATCAATTATTGAAGACATAGGTATTGTCTTGAAAACGGTCTTGCCGTGGAGGCGGAGTAACTAAGAGACAGATGTTTTTTGTGTCTGACGAGGCAGACAGGTATTTTGTGAGTTCCCCCTGGAGTGAAGCTTTGAAATTGTTATTGGGGAAGATATTTTGAAACAGGGTTTTGGATGTAATTAAGAGATGCGCAAAATTTTGACGGAACCAAGTGTGGCGAAGATTCGCCGATTCGGAAGTATTTTGAATTGGGAAATGTTGGCAGAATTTATAAAAGTTTGGGTTGTTTAGAAAAAAAAAACGGGATATTTTGTGAAAAGTAAAAAAAAAGAAGAATGCTCGTAAGCTATTGAAAAAGTTGTATAATAAATCAGGCTTAATTTATGGTACTATAGACTGAAATTGAATAAACTGGGAAGCGAACCTATAGTTATCGTGTTAAGGTAAAGACGGAGAGGTAGATATAAGGCTGAAAAAAAGGGACATTGAATGAGCAATTTATTATGAAAAAAAAGAACGAAAAAAAAAGTAAAAAGAAAATGAAAACAAAAACAAAAACGTACAGGACAATAGAAAAAAGACGGAAAGAAAAAAAAGAAAGAGAAGAAACTTGAACATTGTTGAACACAGCATATGAAAAAAAAAGAAAGAAAGAACAGACATTTTTAGTAAAATAGTACATCAGTACATAGATTGAAAAAAGAAGAAAAGAAAACTGAACATTTGTGAACTGTGATTGTAACATTGTTTTGACTTGTAAAGTGAAAAATTTTTGAGTTTGTTTGAGTTTAAAAGCGACATTAGGAATTTTTTTTTCCTGTTCATATTATGAAATTTGACGAAAACCATTAACAGAGGATTTTATTCTAGGTTTACTAATATTTGTAATTATATTGATTCTAAAATTTTTTTTTAGAATTTGGAGTTTTCGTGGTATACGAAATTTTTTTTTGGGGGGGGGGTTCTGTTTTGAGAAATCAGTGGCTGACGCGAGAATAGGACGGACATTCATCCAATTGGTTTCAGATTGTTGTTGGGTAGACGGCAAAGAAAGCAATTCTATCGAAGAATTCGCCGGCCCATGAAGCTGTTCTATTTTTTAGTTTGGAGTTCCGAGGATGGAATAAAAGAAAAAAGGCGTGGCCTACTCCAAAATTTTGTGGATGATGTCTGAGTCTTTCAGTCCCGATGGTGTTTTGGATTCGTGTGTGATTTGGCAAAGTGAAACGGATCTGGGAAAGGCGAGGTGCCTATATATTGGTAGCCACGAGGGTTCCTGATTAAATTGAAAAGAAAACTGGCACGGGTTTGATCAGGTAAAGCATGTTTCCTCAGGGGCTTGCAAACCAATGGCATGGAAACGGAAACCTAATGAAAAAAAAATGGGTAACACATTGCTAATTAGTATTTTGCGTGGACTATTTTAGGTGGTCTACGGCATGCATGCAAGATTGTGATACATTCGGATGTATTGTGATACCTCGTTTTGGGCCATGATTTTTGTAGTTTATGGGGAATGCTTTGGGCCTTGAAGATATTGTGTTTTAGTTTATGGAATTCTCCGGTTACTCCAGGTAGGAACCTGTTGAGAAAAGAACTGGAGTGTGGTCATGAGGAATCCTGGCAAAATGTGTTGCTGGAATGACCAAGGTCACAGAGTTTGTGACCAGGATATGGGACCAGAGTATGGTCCTTTTAGGGTTTTGAAATTTCTTCAAGGAATTATGGAGAGCCCGTTGTGTTGAGAGGATAAGAGATGCATCCGTATTGTACCTTGATGCACACATGTCAAGATGGTCAACCACGCAAATATAAGAAAAGAAATTTAGATAATAATTAGCCGGGCAAGTGTTACATAGAGAGACGGTCGCCTTCTAAGTAAGATTTTATTTGCTGTGTTTCAAGTTATTCTTTTTGTGTTTTCAGCCATTATTGTCCTTTGTAAATTATTCTGTAAAATATGTGTGGGATGATGGAGACGAACGTGAAGAAAATTCCACATGTGGAATTTTGAAAAATAATTAACGGATGATTGTTATATTTTGACCTTCGACCCGGCCCAAAAATGCTATTCCAAGGTGATGCACCGGAAGGAAGTGACACATTCCAGTGGCCAGTAATCGAAAGAGATCGCGTGGGCGGATTAAGGCTTATATGGAACACAATGAAGGTCCCACGGTGCCACTACAGTTATGCACCGGAAGAGAGTTACCTGTGAACTGCATGACAGTTTTTTCCGCTTGATGACGATTAAACATTCGATTTCAAAGATCCAGTGGGCGATCGTGTGGGCGTTGAACTATTATATAATTGAGTTGAGTTGGGTGCCAAAGCAGTTGCCAGTAGAATTCCAGACAGCTAGAAACCAGATGTGGTAGGGAAAGCCACACCCGACCGAGGGGGCCCTCGGAAACCCCCGATGGAGTTTGGGGTCCAGAGAAGATGCTGATAAGATGCCATAAAGAAAGCCAGCATCCAGCAGAGTGAGCCCTAGGCCTCCGGTTGAACATCAGTAGAACAAGAAAGACACAACGTGACGGTCATAACAGTGGGGTCAAAATATGAAGTTTATGTTCGGTCTCCAGCACCCTCTCACATGCAAACCTTGAATAACCCTTTCGAAGCCTTGCAATAAAGTGAAAGGTGAATATTTTTCTAAAGAAGTCTTCATGCGTCCATTATTCCTGCGTCCTTTATTCGTGCGTCTGTCGTTTATCATGCGTCTGTTATCATTGCGTCAGTATGTATCCAGTATATATATGTATGCAACAATAGCACATCAACCATTGGAGGTTATTTAATGCCAAATCCATTTTTATACATATAAACAGCTCAATTTCAAACAATTCAGTTTAGTATACGAATAGTTTTTTTTGTTTACACACAGTTAAATGTCAAAACAGTTCTACTTCGAACAATTAAGTTTAGTATAAGTACACAATCTCCATGTCAAAAAACAGTTCTATTTCAAACAATTCAGTTTAGCATAAGAATAGTTTTTTTTTGTTCACACACAGTTAAATGTCAAAACAGTTCTATTTCGAACAATTAAGTTTAGTATAAGTACACAGTCTCCATGTCAAAAAACAGTTCTATTTCAAACAATTCAGCTTAGTATAAGAATAGTTTTTTTTTGTTCACACACAGTTAAATGTCAAAACAGTTCTATTTCGAACAATTAAGTTTAGTATAAGTACACAGTCTCCATGTCAAAAAACAGTTCTATTTCAAACAATTCAGTTTAGCATAAGAATAGTTTTATTTTGTTCACACACAGTTAAATGTCAAAACAGTTCTATTTCGAACAATTAAATTTAGTATAAGTACACAGTCTCCATGTCAAAAAACAGTTCTATTTCAAACAATTCAGTTTAGCATAATTACACAGTTTAGTTCTATTTGACCAATAGATATATTCAACAGTACTCATTTGTTTGCACAAGCAGTTCTATTTCCAACAATTCAATTGAGCACCAGTCATTTATTTGCATTCAGTTCTATTTCACCCATAAATAGGACTCTATCAGGTGCCACCAATCCGGGTCAGAGTGGACATGGGAGTGATGGCAATGAATAGGTACTCTGCATTCCCCAAACCTCCAACATTACTGGAGCTTCGTCATCAGATTGTTTAGTGTCATATCCAAGACACGTTAGGGGAGTCTTATCCCTTTGCAGAGATGTAGCCGGTGTATTCTGGTGTCCCAGGTGACTGGGTAACCAAACCGAGGGAAATAAAGGTAACTAAAACTGTAGACTCATTGATTGAGAGTTATCACCAGACAGTGACTGCCCCCTATCAGTCTCTTATGTTTCTTTCTTTAATGGCATATCAACCTTCGTGAGTTATTTGATGCCAAAGCCGTGCTTATAGATGAACAGTAACCATATATATATATATATATATATAAAACTCTCTCTCTCTCTCTCTCTCTCTCTCTCTCTCTCTCTCTCTCTCTCTCTCTGTGTGTGTGTGTGTGTGTGTGTATACAGTAACTACATATATATATATATATATATATATTGTTAACTACCTGATGATTGTTCTTTTGTAAAAACTCCATGAAACCCATGAGCCGCAAAATAAATTCCCTGGCATTATATATATAAATATATATATATATACTTATTTATCATTATTATATAATAGCTCTATCCTAGATATTGAGCACTCTCCATATGATATTGCACTTGGTTCGCCACAAAACCCACAAAGTGATTTAGTGAAAACCAACACGGTTATGATCGAAGAAGGAATCGTGTTGCCATTAGCGTTTATGGCAAGCCTCTTCGTAGATGAAATGAGGTCTCGGCAACCGTTTGAACCTATGTATGTAAACAATAGTAATTGTGATTCATAACCGTTTAAAATTTACTTCGCAGCTAATATCTCCTCGTGGCTGAATGGTTAGAAGCTTTGGCTTGGCGTTTGAGTCAACCGGGTTTCGACCCCAGCTACAGGAAGATACTGTCTAGCCACACTGATGAGTTCTGATAGAACGAAACAGATCTCTCTGTGGATGACTATTGAGATTGATATATATAAGTAAAGTAAAGTTGGCGACCATAGTCGAGGGTGACCCGAAGGCTCCCTTTTCGATAGCTTACTACACCAATGTGTAGGGGAGGGCGCTACTCCTTTCCCTGTTGATATATATATATATATATGATTTGTAAGCGAATAGTTTTTAGGGAGCTTTATTTTTAAACGAATTAGAGATCATATGTTTGCACACAGTTGAATGATTTCAAATATTGCTGACTCTAATAATTCTATTTAGTATTAATTATTTGTTTGCACAAAAATGTTTTCAAGTATTCCTAACAAATAATAATAATTCTGCTTAATATTGATAATTTGTTTGCACACAGTTAAATGGTTTCAAATATTGCTAACACTGATAATTCAATTTATTAATCGCTTTTTGTTTTATTTCACCCACATTTAAATGGTTGCGATTTAAGATTAGTAATTCTATTTAATATTAATCACTTGGTTGCAGGCTGTTTAAATGATTTCAAGTATTGCGATCTCATCGAAATTGGCCCTCAGCACCACCACCCCTTCTAGCACCTTTCAGATCCGATATGTTTGGATACTTGTTTGTCTCAAGAGCAATTTGAAGAATACAGTCTGGACAATCATATAGGTGCTAGGGCTTGACATGACCAGCCGATTCATTGGATCAGGACTCTCCGACTGAGCGCTTAAACCAGTAAGAGTCAAAGTGTTGCAGGTCTCGTGACTACTGCTCAGCCACCAGGATCCCGAACTGAAGCATTACGAGTAGTCACCCAGAGCCAACGGGTAGCTCGTTGGAAAGGTCAGTCGGTGTATTCTACAGGCCCAACTTTTTGGATTAGTATGTACGTGTTTCTTTGTGTGTGTGCGTGTGTGTGCACGCACGCACGCGCGCACGTTTAAAAAGTAACACGCATCTCTCTCTCTCTCTCTCTCTCTCTCTCTCTCTCTCTCTCTCTCTCTCTCTCTCTCTCTCTTCTTTAAACCGAGATTATATTTGTGTAGAATAATAAATTCGTTCTGATGACGCTCTTCCCGTAGCGAAGCATATCAATTTGAATTCCATACTGATGTTCTTTTGCTCATCTTAAACGGTTTCGCTTTCCTTGTTTAAAGGCATGTCAACTTTTGTAGGTTATTTAATATCATAGCATCCTGGTAGAAGAACAGTAGTGATGCGATTTAACCTATAGCTGGAGGGATGAGGGAGTTCATGCCTTTCCTAATGGTATTTGTCCGAAAATGAACGTAACCGCGTGACTGGTTTGGTTTGGTTTGGTTGGTTGAGTTTTATGGCATATCAACAATTGTAGGTTATTTAATCCCAAATCTTCATTATACATATGATTTGTAAACTCATAGTTTAAAGATAACATTTTTAAACGAGCCAGAGTAGCGATTCATCAAATATCCGATCGTATCAGAATATTGCACAAGGCCATTTTATGGAAAGGGCCTTACACGAATCGATATATGCGCAGCAGGTGCAAAAATTCTTGACAATGTCGGTATTCCCTTCTTGAAGCGCCTCAGGCACCAAACAATAAACTCAATCCAGCAAGCAGGCAAAATCCTGGGAGACGACCCCCTGAGACCAAAATGTTATTGTTATCAAGCAACCATTTGGTGTGGGCGCGAACTGAAAAAACAAGCCGGAGCTCATTTGTTTGCATACAGTTAAAGGGTTATACTTATGATTTGTAAGTCAATAATTTGTGGGTAATCTTATTTCGGAATGAGTCAATGCTAATTTATTTGCACATAAGTATTACTATTGTTTGCACACAGTTAATTGGTTCCAAATATTCTAACATGAATAGTTCTATTTAGTATAATCATTTGATTGCACTCACTTAAATGGTTTCAAACATTGCCATCAAACATCAATAGTTATATTTGCACACAGTTAAATGCTTTCAAGCATCACTATTTAACACTCACAGTTCAATAAAACTTCAGTCATTTGCTTAGATACAGTAAAATGGTCAAACAGTTCTATTTCTAACAATTCGATTTGACACAAGTCGTTTGTTTTCACACAGTTTAAATGTCAAACAGTTCTATTTGACCTATTGATAGGACCAAACCAGGTGCTATTACTCTAAGCCAAAGTAGACCTGGAAGTAATGACAATAAAGGGGTACTCTGTAGATGCTGTATTCTACATCTCCCCGTCCAGCCGACAGGGCTGATCAAAACTGGAATTCGAGCTTTCTTACTACGATATCAAAATTCAGTATGTTATCCACTACACCACAAAGACTGCTCCATCTGTTTTGTTTTGTTTTTTTGTTTGTTTTTTTTTTTTGTTTTTGTTTTTTTGTTTTGTTTTTTCGTTTTTGCTGTTTGAAGCATTTGAATAAATATTCTCAAATCAGCCAAGTGTTAAGTGATACCGCTAGTCCAGTAGAGGGCGACACGGACAAGAAGTCATTTGCCAACCAACAAAGCAAAGAGAGAAACTGTTGTCACTTCCTTTTTCACTATCGATACTGTTTGTTTCTGAAATACTGATAAAAAAAATCGATATTTCAACTGAAGTGCAAGGAGTAATGTTTGTAAGACAGAAATTATGGCTTGAGCCGAGATAAGAAGAAATATTTGGGACAGAAATTATGACTTTAGCCGGGATAAGAAGAAATATTTGGGACAGAAATTATGACTTCAGCCGAGAGAAAAATAAATATTTGGGACAGAAATAATGACTTGAGCCGAGAGAAGAAGAAATATTTGGGACAGAAATAATGACTTCAGCTGGGATAAGAAGAAATATTTGGGACAGAAATTATGACTTGAGCCGAGAGAAGAAGAAATATTTGGGACAGAAATAATGACTTGAGCCGAGAGAAAAAGAAATATTTGGGACAGAAATAATGACTTGAGCCAGGATAAAAAGAAATATTTGGGACAGAAATAATGACATGAGCAAGGATAAGAAGAAATATTTGGGACAGAAATAATGACTTGATCCGGGAGAAGAAGAAATATTTGGGAGAGAAATTATGACTTGAGCCGGGATAAGAAGAAATATTTGGGACAGAAATTATGACTTGAGCCGAGAGAAAAATAAATATTTGGGACAGAAATAATGACTTGAGCCGAGAGAAGAAGAAATGTTTGTGACAGAAATAATGACTTGAGCCGGGATAAGAAGAAATATTTGGGACACAAATTATGACTTCAGCCGAGAAAAAAATAAATATTTGGGACAGAAATTATGACTTGAGCCGGGATAACAAGAAATATTTGGGAGAGAAATTATGACTTGAGCCGGGATAAGAAGAAATATTTGGGACAGAAATTATGACTTGAGCCGGGATAAGAAGAAATATTTGGGACAGAAATTATGACTTGAGCCGAGAGAAGAAGAAATATTTGGGACAGAAATTATGACTTGAGCCGGGATAAGAAGAAATATTTGGGACAGAAATAATGACTTGAGCCGAGAGAAGAAGAAATGTTTGTGACAGAAATAATGACTTGAGCCGGGATAAGAAGAAATATTTCGGACAGAAATAATGACTTGAGCCGAGAGAAAAATAAATATTTGGGACAGAAATTATGACTTGAGCCGAGAGAAAAAGAAATATTTGGGACAGAAATTATGACTTGAGCAATGAGAAGAAGAAATATTTGGGACCGAAATAATGACTTGAGCCGAGATAAAAAGAAATATTTGGGAAAGAAATTATGACTTAAGCCGAGAGAAAAAGAAATGTTTGGGACAGTTATAATGACTTAAGCCGAGAGAAAAAGAAATATTTGGGACAAAAATAATGACTTGAGCCGAGAGAAGAAGAAATATTTGGGACAGAAATAATGACTTGAGCCGAGAGAAAAAGAAATATTTGGGACAGAAATAATGACTTGAGCCGAGAGAAAAAGAAATATTTGGGACAGAAATTATGACTTGAGCCGAGAGAAGAAGAAATATTTGGGACAGAAATATTGACTTGAGCCGAGAGAAGAAGAAATATTTGGGACAGAAATTATGACTTGAGCCGAGAGAAAAAGAAATATTTGGGACAAAAATTATGACTTGAGCCAGGATAAAAAGAAATATTTGGGACAGAAATTATGACTTGAGCCGGGATAAGAAGAAATATTTGGGACAGAAATTATGACTTGAGCCGAGAGAAAAATAAATATTTGGGACAGAAATTATGACTTAAGCCGGGATAAGAAGAAATATTTGGGACAAAAATTATGAATTGAGCCGAGAGAAGAAGAAATATTTGGGACAGAAATAATGACTTGAGCCGAGAAAAAAAGAAATATTAGGGACAGAAATTATGACTTGAGCCGAGAGAAGAAGAAATATTTGGGACAGAAATAATGACTTGAGCCGAGAGAAGAAGAAATATTTGGGACAGAAATTATGACTTGAGCCGGGATAAGAAGAAATATTTGGGACAGAAATTATGACTTGAGCCGAGAGAAAAATAAATTTTTGGGACAGAAATTATGACTTGAGCCGAGAGAAAAATAAATTTTTGGGACAGAAATAATGACTTGAGTCGAGAGAAGAAGAAATATTTGGGACAGAAATAATGACTTGAGCCGGGATAACAAGAAATATTTGGGAGAGAAATTATGACTTGAGCCGGGATAAGAAGAAATATTTGGGACAGAAATTATGACTTGAGCCGGGATAAGAAGAAATATTTGGGACAGAAATTATGACTTGAGCCGAGAGAAGAAGAAATATTTGGGACAGAAATTATGACTTTAGCAAAGAGAAAAATAAATATTTGGGACAGAAATTACGACTTGAGCCGGGATAAGAAGAAATATTTGGGACAGAAATAATGACTGGAGCCGAGAGAAGAAGAAATATTTGGGACAGAAATTATGACTTGAGCCGGGATAAGAAGAAATATTTCGGACAGAAATAATGACTTGAGCCGAGAGAAAAATAAATATTTGGGACAGAAATTATGACTAGAGCCGAGAGAAAAAGAAATATTTGGGACAGAAATTATGACTTGAGCAATGAGAAGAAGAAATATTTGGGACCGAAATAATGACTTGAGCCGAGATAAAAAGAAATATTTGGGAAAGAAATTATGACTTAAGCCGAGAGAAAAAGAAATGTTTGGGACAGTTATAATGACTTAAGCCGAGAGAAAAAGAAATATTTGGGACAAAAATAATGACTTGAGCCGAGAGAAGAAGAAATATTTGGGACAGAAATAATGACTTGAGCCGAGAGAAAAAGAAATATTTGGGACAGAAATAATGACTTGAGCCGAGAGAAAAAGAAATATTTGGGACAGAAATTATGACTTGAGCCGAGAGAAGAAGAAATATTTGGGACAGAAATAATGACTTGAGCCGAGAGAAAAAGAAATATTTGGGACAGAAATTATGACTTGAGCCGAGAGAAAAATAAATATTTGGGACAGAAATTATGACTTGAGCCGGGATAAGAAGAAATATTTGGGACAAAAATTATGAATTGAGCCGAGAGAAGAAGAAATATTTGGGACAGAAATAATGACTTGAGCCGAGAAAAAAAGAAATATTAGGGACAGAAATTATGACTTGAGCCGAGAGAAGAAGAAATATTTGGGACAGAAATAATGACTTGAGCCGGGATAAGAAGAAATATTTGGGACAGAAATTATGACTTGAGCCGAGAGAAAAATAAATTTTTGGGACAGAAATTATGACTTGAGCCGAGAGAAAAATAAATTTTTGGGACAGAAATAATGACTTGAGTCGAGAGAAGAAGAAATATTTGGGACAGAAATAATGACTTGAGCCGGGATAAGAAGAAATATTTGGGACAGAAATTATGACTTGAGCCGAGAGAAGAAGAAATATTTGGGACCGAAATAATGACTTGAGCCGGGAGAAGAAGAAATATTTGGGAGAGAAATTATGACTTGAGCCGAGAGAAGAAGAAATATTTGGGACAGAAATAATGACTTGAGCCGAGAGAAAAATAAATATTTGGGACAGAAATTATGACTTGAGCCGAGAGAAGAAGAAATATTTGGGACAGAAATAATATCTTGAGCCGAGAGAAAAATAAATATTATGGACAGAAATTATGACTTGAGCGGAGATGAGAAGAAATATTTGGGACAGAAATAATGACTTGAGCCGAGAGAAGAAGAAATATTTGGGACAGAAATTATGACTTCAGCCGAGAGAAGAAGAAATATTTGGGACAGAAATAATGACTTCAGCCGAGAGAAAAATAAATATTTGGGACAGAAATAATGACTTGAGCCGGGATAACAAGAAATATTTGGGACAGAAATTATGACTTGAGCCGGGATAAGAAGAAATATTTGGGACAGAAATTATGACTTGAGCCGGGATAAGAAGAAATATTTGGGACAGAAATTATGACTTGAGCCGAGATAAGAAGAAATATTTGGGACAGAAATTATGACTTGAGCCGAGAGAAAAATAAATATTTGGGACAGAAATTATGACTTGAGCCGGGATAAGAAGAAATATTTGGGACAGAAATTATGACTTGAGCCGAGAGAAAAAGAAATATTTGGGACAGAAATAATGACTTGAGCCGAGAGAAAAAGAAATATTTGGGACAGAAATTATGACTTGAGCAATGAGAAGAAGAAATATTTGGGACCGAAATAATGACTTGAGCCGAGATAAAAAGTAATATTTGGGAAAGAAATTATGACTTGAGCCGAGAAAAAAAGGAATGTTTGGGACAGTTATAATGACTTAAGCCGAGAGAAAAATAAATATTTGGGACAAAAATAATGACTTGAGCCGAGAGAAAAAGAAATATTTGGGATAGACATAATGACTTGAGCCGAGAGAAAAAAAATATTTGGGACAGAAATAATGACTTGAGCCGAGAGAAAAAGAAATATTTGGGACAGAAATTATGACTTGAGCCGAGAGAAGAAGAAATATTTGGGACAGAAATAATGACTTGAGCCGAGAGAAGAAGAAATATTTGGGAAAGAAATTATGACTTGAGCCAGGATAAGAAGAAATATTTGGGACAGAAATTATGACTTGAGCCGGGAGAAAAAGAAATATTTGGGACAGAAATTATGACTTGAGCCAGGATAAAAAGAAATATTTGGGACAGAAATTATGACTTGAGCCGGGATAAGAAGAAATATTTGGGACAGAAATTATGACTTGAGCCGAGAAAAGAAGAAATATTTGGGACAGAAATTATGACTTGAGCCGAGAGAAGAAGAAATATTTGGGACAGAAATTATGACTTGAGCCGGGATAAGAAGAAATATTTAGGACAGAAATTATGACTTGAGCCGAGAGAAAAAGAAATATTTAGGAGAGAAATTATGACTTGAGCCGGGATAAGAAGAAATATTTGGGACAGTAATTATGACTTGAGCCGAGAGAAAAATAAATGTTTGGGACAGAAATAATGACTTGAGCCGAGAGAAGAAGAAATGTTTGTGACAGAAATAATGACTTGAGCCGGGATAAGAAGAAATATTTGGGACAGAAATAATGACTTCAGCCGAGAGAAAAATAAATATTTGGGACAGAAATTATGACTTGAGCCGGGATAACAAGAAATATTTGGGACAGAAATTATGACTTGAGCCGAGAGAAAAAGAAATATTTGGGACAGAAATTATGACTTGAGCCGAGAGAAGAAGAAATATTTGGGACAGAAATAATGACTTGAGCCGAGAGAAGAAGAAATATTTGGGAAAGAAATTATGACTTGAGCCAGGATAAGAAGAAATATTTGGGACAGAAATTATGACTTGAGCCGGGAGAAAAAGAAATATTTGGGACAGAAATTATGACTTGAGCCAGGATAAAAAGAAATATTTGGGACAGAAATTATGACTTGAGCCGGGATAAGAAGAAATATTTGGGATAGAAATTATGACTTGAGCCGAGAAAAGAAGAAATATTTGGGACAGAAATTATGACTTGAGCCGAGAGAAAAATAAATATTTGGGACAGAAATTATGACTTGAGCCGGGATAAGAAGAAATATTTAGGACAGAAATTATGACTTGAGCCGAGAGAAAAAGAAATATTTAGGAGAGAAATTATGACTTGAGCCGGGATAAGAAGAAATATTTGGGACAGTAATTATGACTTGAGCCGAGAGAAAAATAAATGTTTGGGACAGAAATAATGACTTGAGCCGAGAGAAGAAGAAATGTTTGTGACAGAAATAATGACTTGAGCCGGGATAAGAAGAAATATTTGGGACAGAAATAATGACTTCAGCCGAGAGAAAAATAAATATTTGGGACAGAAATTATGACTTGAGCCGGGATAACAAGAAATATTTGGGACAGAAATTATGACTTGAGCCGGGATAAGAAGAAATATTTGGGGCAGAAATTATGACTTGAGCCGGGATAAGAAGAAATATTTGGGACAAAAATTATGACTTGAGCAGAGAGAAGAAGAAATATTTGGGACAGAAATTATGACTTTAGCAAAGAGAAAAATAAATATTTGGGACAGAAATTACGACTTGAGCCGGGATAAGAAGAAATATTTGGGACAGAAATAACGACTTGAGCCGAGAGAAAAATAAATATTTGGGACAGAAATAATGACTTGAGCCGAGAGAAGAAGAAATGTTTGTGACAGAAATTATGACTTGAGCCGGGATAAGAAGAAATATTTCGGACAGAAATAATGACTTGAGCCGAGAGAAAAATAAATATTTGGGACAGAAATTATGACTTGAGCCGAGAGAAAAAGAAACATTTGGGACAGAAATTATGACTTGAGCCGAGATAAAAAGTAATATTTGGGAAAGAAATTATGACTTGAGCCGAGAGAAAAAGAAATGTTTGGGACAGTTATAATGACTTAAGCCGAGAGAAAAATAAATATTTGGGACAGAAATAATGACTTGAGCCGAGAGAAAAATAAATATTTGGGACAGAAATTATGACTTGAGCCGAGAGAAGAAGAAATATTTGGGACAGAAATTATGACTTGAGCCGAGAGAAGAAGAAATATTTGGGACAGAAATTATGACTTGAGCCGGGATAAGAAGAAATATTTTTGACAGAAATTATGACTTGAGCCGGGAGAAAAAGAAATATTTGGGACAGAAATTATGACTTGAGCCAGGATAAAAAGAAATATTTGGGAAAGAAATTATGACTTGAGCCGGGATAAGAAGAAATATTTGGGAAAGAAATTATGACTTGAGCCGAGAAAAGAAGAAATATTTGGGACAGAAATTATGACTTGAGCCGAGAGAAAAATAAATATTTGGGACTGAAATTATGACTTGAGCCGGGATAAGAAGAAATATTTGGGACAGAAATCATGACTTGAGCCCTTGAGAAGAAGAAATATTTGGGACAGAAATAATGACTTGAGCCGAGAGAAGAAGAAATATTTGGGACAGAAATTATGACTTGAGCCGGGATAAGAAGAAATATTTGGGACAGAAATTATGACTTGAGCCGAGAGAAATAGAAATATTTGGGACAGAAATTATGACTTGAGCCGAGAGAAGAAGAAATATTTGGGACAGAAATAATATCTTGAGCCGAGAGAAAAATAAATATTTGGGACAGAAATTATGACTTGAGCGGAGATAAGAAGAAATATTTGGGACAGAAATTATGACTTGAGCCGGGATAAGAAGAAAAATTTGGGATAGAAATAATGACTTGAGCCGAGAGAAGAAGAAATATTTGGGAATGAAATTATGACTTGAGCCGGGAAGAAAAGAAATATTTGGGACAGAAATTATGACTTGAGCCGAGAGAAAAATAAATATTTGGGACAGAAATAATGACTTGAGCCGGGATAACAAGAAATATTTGGGACAGAAATTATGACTTGAGCCGGGATAAGAAGAAATATTTGGGACAGAAATTATGACTTGAGCGGGGATAAGAAGAAATATTTGGGACAGAAATTATGACTTGAGCCGAGATAAGAAGAAATATTTGGGACAGAAATTATGACTTGAGCAATGAGAAGAAGAAATATTTGGGACAGAAATTATGACTTGAGCCGGGATAAGAAGAAATATTTGGGACAGAAATAATGACTTGAGCCGAGAGAAGAAGAAATATTTGGGACAGAAATAATGACTTGAGCCGAGAGAAAAAGAATATTTGGGACAGAAATAATGACTTGAGCTGAGAGAAAAAGAAATATTTGGGACAGAAATAATGACTTGAGCCGAGAGAAGAAGAAATATTTGGGACAGACATAATGACTTGAGCCGAGACGAAAAAAAATATTTGGGACAGAAATAATGACTTGAGCCGAGACGAAAAGAAATATTTGGGACAGAAATTATGACTTGAGCCGAGAGAAATAGAAATATTTGGGACAGAAATTATGACTTGAGCTAAGATAAGAAGAAATATTTGGGACAGAAATTATGACTTGAGCTGAGAGAAAAAGAAATATTTAGGACAGAAATTATGACTTGAGCCGAGAGAAGAAGAAATATTTGGGACAGAAATTATGACTTGAGCCGAGAGGAGAAGAAATATTTGGGACAGAAATTATGACTTGAGCCGGGATAAGAAGAAATATTTGGGACAGAAATTATGACTTGAGCCGAGATAAGAAGAAATATTTGGGACAGAAATTATGACTTGAGCTGAGAGAAAAATAAATATTTGGGACAGAAATTATGACTTGAGCCGAGATAAGAAGAAATATTTGGGACAGAAGTTATGACTTGAGCCGGGATAAAAGAAATATTTGGGACAGAAATTATGACTTGAGCCGAGAGAAAAAGAAATATTTGGGACAGAAATTATGACTTGAGCAATGAGAAGAAGAAATATTTGGGACCGAAATAATGACTTGAGCCGAGATAAAAAGTAATATTTGGGAAAGAAATTATGACTTGAGCCGAGAGAAAAAGAAATGTTTGGGACAGTTATAATGACTTAAGCCGAGAGAAAAATAAATATTTGGGACAAAAATAATGACTTGAGCCGAGAGAAGAAGAAATATTTGGGACAGAAATTATGACTTGAGCCGAGAGAAGAAGAAATATTTGGGACAGAAATAATGACTTGAGCCGAGAGAAGAAGAAATATTTGGGAAAGAAATTATGACTTGAGCCGGGATAAGAAGAAATATTTGGGACAGAAATTATGACTTGAGCCGGGAGAAAAAGAAATATTTGGGACAGAAATTATGACTTGAGCCAGGATAAAAAGAAATATTTGGGACAGAAATTATGACTTGAGCCGGGATAAGAAGAAATATTTGGGACAGAAATTATGACTTGAGCCGAGAAAAGAAGAAATATTTGGGACAGAAATTATGACTTGAGCCGAGAGAAAAATAAATATTTGGGACAGAAATTATG
The DNA here is from genome assembly GCA_963585895.1 of Sepioteuthis lessoniana. NCBI lineage: Eukaryota > Metazoa > Mollusca > Cephalopoda > Myopsida > Loliginidae > Sepioteuthis > Sepioteuthis lessoniana. Next base: position 3,628,307 of record OY757935.1, read on the forward strand.
ACTTGAGCCGGGATAAGATGAAATATTTGGGACTGAAATTATGACTTGAGCCGAGAGAAAAAGAAATATTTAGGAGAGAAATTATGACTTGAGCCGGGATAAGAAGAAATATTTGGGACAGTAATTATGACTTGAGCCGAGAGAAAAATAAATGTTTGGGACAGAAATAATGACTTGAGCCGAGAGAAGAAGAAATGTTTGTGACAGAAATAATGACTTGAGCCGGGATAAGAAGAAATATTTGGGACAGAAATAATGACTTCAGCCGAGAGAAAAATAAATATTTGGGACAGAAATTATGACTTGAGCCGGGATAACAAGAAATATTTGGGAAAGAAATTATGACTTGAGCCGGGATAAGAAGAAATATTTGGGACAGAAATTATGACTTGAGCCGAGATAAGAAGAAATATTTGGGACAGAAATTATGACTTGAGCTGAGAGAAAAATAAATATTTGGGACAGAAATTATGACTTGAGCCGAGATAAGAAGAAATATTTGGGACAGAAGTTATGACTTGAGCCGGGATAAAAGAAATATTTGGCACAGAAATTATGACTTGAGCCGAGAGAAAAATAAATATTTGGGACAGAAATTATGACTTGAGCAATGAGAAGAAGAAATATTTGGGACCGAAATAATGACTTGAGCCGAGATAAAAAGTAATATTTGGGAAAGAAATTATGACTTGAGCCGAGAGAAAAAGAAATGTTTGGGACAGTTATAATGACTTAAGCCGAGAGAAAAATAAATATTTGGGACAAAAATAATGACTTGAGCCGAGAGAAGAAGAAATATTTGGGACAGAAATTATGACTTGAGCCGAGAGAAGAAGAAATATTTGGGACAGAAATAATGACTTGAGCCGAGAGAAGAAGAAATATTTGGGAAAGAAATTATGACTTGAGCCGGGATAAGAAGAAATATTTGGGACAGAAATTATGACTTGAGCCGGGAGAAAAAGAAATATTTGGGACAGAAATTATGACTTGAGCCAGGATAAAAAGAAATATTTGGGACAGAAATTATGACTTGAGCCGGGATAAGAAGAAATATTTGGGACAGAAATTATGACTTGAGCCGAGAAAAGAAGAAATATTTGGGACAGAAATTATGACTTGAGCCGAGAGAAAAATAAATATTTGGGACAGAAATTATGACTTGAGCCGGGATAAGATGAAATATTTGGGACAGAAATTATGACGTGAGCCGAGAGAAAAAGAAATATTTAGGAGAGAAATTATGACTTGAGCCGGGATAAGAAGAAATATTTGGGACAGTAATTATGACTTGAGCCGAGAGAAAAATAAATGTTTGGGACAGAAATAATGACTTGAGCCGAGAGAAGAAGAAATGTTTGTGACAGAAATAATGACTTGAGCCGGGATAAGAAGAAATATTTGGGACAGAAATAATGACTTCAGCCGAGAGAAAAATAAATATTTGGGACAGAAATTATGACTTGAGCCGGGATAACAAGAAATATTTGGGAAAGAAATTATGACTTGAGCCGGGATAAGAAGAAATATTTGGGACAGAAATTATGACTTGAGCCGGGATAAGAAGAAATATTTGGGACAAAAATTATGACTTGAGCCGAGAGAAGAAGAAATATTTGGGACAGAAATTATGACTTTAGCAAAGAGAAAAATAAATATTTGGGACAGAAATTACGACTTGAGCCGGGATAAGAAGAAATATTTGGGACAGAAATAACGACTTGAGCCGAGAGAAAAATAAATATTTGGGACAGAAATAATGACTTGAGCCGAGAGAAGAAGAAATGTTTGTGACAGAAATTATGACTTGAGCCGGGATAAGAAGAAATATTTGGGACAGAAATAATGACTTGAGCCGAGAGAAAAATAAATATTTGGGACAGAAATTATGACTTGAGCCGAGAGAAAAAGAAATATTTGGGACAGAAATTATGACTTGAGCAATGAGAAGAAGAAATATTTGGGACCGAAATAATGACTTGAGCCGAGATAAAAAGTAATATTTGGGAAAGAAATTATGACTTGAGCCGAGAGAAAAATAAATATTTGGGACAGAAATTATGACTTGAGCCGGGATAAGAAGAAATATTTGGGACAGAAATCATGACTTGAGCCGAGAGAAGAAGAAATATTTGGGACAGAAATAATGACTTGAGCCGAGAAAAAAAGAAATATTAGTGACAGAAATTATGACTTGAGCCGGGATAAGAAGAAATATTTGGGACAGAAATTATGACTAGAGCCGAGAGAAGAAGAAATATTTAGGACAGAAATTATGACTTGAGCCGAGAGAAAAATAAATATTTGGGACAGAAATTATGACTTGAGCCGAGAGAAGAAGAAATATTTGGGACAGAAATAATATCTTGAGCCGAGAGAAAAATAAATATTTGGGACAGAAATTATGACTTGAGTGGAGATAAGAAGAAATATTTGGGACAGAAATTATGACTTGAGCCGGGATAAGAAGAAAAATTTGGGATAGAAATAATGACTTGAGCCGAGAGAAGAAGAAATATTTGGAAAAAAATTATGACTTGAGCCGGGAAGAAAAGAAATATTTGGGACAGAAATTATGACTTGAGCCGAGAGAAAAATAAATATTTGGGACAGAAATAATGACTTGAGCCGGGATAAGAAGAAATATTTGGGACAGAAATTATGACTTGAGCCGGGATAAGAAGAAATATTTGGGACAGAAATTATGACTTGAGCCGGGATAAGAAGAAATATTTGGGACAGAAATTATGACTTGAGCCGAGATAAGAAGAAATATTTGGGACAGAAATTATGACTTGAGCCGAGAGAAAAATAAATATTTGGGACAGAAATTATGACTTGAGCCGGGTTAAGAAGAAATATTTGGGACAGAAATAATGACTTGAGCCGAGAGAAGAAGAAATATTTGGGACAGAAATAATGACTTGAGCCGAGAGAAAAAGAATATTTGGGACAGAAATAATGACTTGAGCTGAGAGAAAAAAAAATATTTGGGACAGAAATAATGACTTGAGCCGAGAGAAGAAGAAATATTTGGGACAGACATAATGACTTGAGCCGAGAGAAAAAAAAATATTTGGGACAGAAATAATGACTTGAGCCGAGACGAAAAGAAATATTTGTGACAGAAATTATGACTTGAGCCGAGAGAAATAGAAATGTTTGGGACAGAAATTATGACTTGAGCTAAGATAAGAAGAAATATTTGGGACAGAAATTATGACTTGAGCTGAGAGAAAAAGAAATATTTAGGACAGAAATTATGACTTGAGCCGAGAGAAGAAGAAATATTTGGGACAGAAATTATGACTTGAGCCGAGAGGAGAAGAAATATTTGGGACAGAAATTATGACTTGAGCCGGGATAAGAAAAAATATTTGGGACAGAAATTATGACTTGAGCCGAGATAAGAAGAAATATTTGGGACAGAAATTATGACTTGAGCCGAGAGAAGAGGAAATATTTGGGACAGAAATAATGACTTAAGCCGAGAGAAGAATAAATATTTGGGACAGAAATTATGACTTGAGCCGCGATAAGAAGAAATATTTGGGACAGAAATTATGACTTGAGCCGGGATAAGAAGAAATATTTGGGACAGAAATTATGACTTGAGCCGAGATAAGAAGAAATATTTGGGACAGAAATTATGACTTGAGCTGAGAGAAAAGTAAATATTTGGGACAGAAATTATGACTTGAGCCGAGATAAGAAGAAATATTTGGGACAGAAGTTATGACTTGAGCCGGGAAAAAAGAAATATTTGGGACAGAAATTATGACTTGAGCCGAGAGAAAAAGAAATATTTGGGACAGAAATTATGACTTGAGCAATGAGAAGAAGAAATATTTGGGACCGAAATAATGACTTGAGCCGAGATAAAAAGTAATATTTGGGAAAGAAATTATGACTTGAGCCGAGAGAAAAATCAATGTTTGGGACAGTTATAATGACTTAAGCCGAGAGAAAAAAAAATATTTGGGACAAAAATAATGACTTGAGCCGAGAGAAGAAGAAATATTTGGGACAGAAATTATGACTTGAGCCGAGAGAAGAAGAAATATTTGGGACAGAAATAATGACTTGAGCCGAGAGAAGAAGAAATATTTGGGAAAGAAATTATGACTTGAGCCGGGATAAGAAGAAATATTTGGGACAGAAATTATGACTTGAGCCGGGAGAAAAAGAAATATTTGGGACAGAAATTATGACTTGAGCCAGGATAAAAAGAAATATTTGGGACAGAAATTATGACTTGAGCCGGGATAAGAAGAAATATTTGGGACAGAAATTATGACTTGAGCCGAGAAAAGAAGAAATATTTGGGACAGAAATTATGACTTGAGCCGAGAGAAAAATAAATATTTGGGACAGAAATTATGACTTGAGCCGGGATAAGAAGAAATATTTGGGACAGAAATTATGACTTGAGCCGAGAGAAAAAGAAATATTTAGGAGAGAAATTATGACTTGAGCCGGGATAAGAAGAAATATTTGGGACAGTAATTATGACTTGAGCCGAGAGAAAAATAAATGTTTGGGACAGAAATAATGACTTGAGCCGAGAGAAGAAGAAATGTTTGTGACAGAAATAATGACTTGAGCCGGGATAAGAAGAAATATTTGGGACAGAAATAATGACTTCAGCCGAGAGAAAAATAAATATTTGGGACAGAAATTATGACTTGAGCCGGGATAACAAGAAATATTTGGGAAAGAAATTATGACTTGAGCCGGGATAAGAAGAAATATTTGGGACAGAAATTATGACTTGAGCCGGGATAAGAAGAAATATTTGGGACAAAAATTATGACTTGAGCCGAGAGAAGAAGAAATATTTGGGACAGAAATTATGACTTTAGCAAAGAGAAAAATAAATATTTGGGACAGAAATTACGACTTGAGCCGGGATAAGAAGAAATATTTGGGACAGAAATAACGACTTGAGCCGAGAGAAAAATAAATATTTGGGACAGAAATAATGACTTGAGCCGAGAGAAGAAGAATTGTTTGTGACAGAAATTATGACTTGAGCCGGGATAAGAAGAAATATTTGGGACAGAAATAATGACTTGAGCCGAGAGAAAAATAAATATTTGGGACAGAAATTATGACTTGAGCCGAGAGAAGAAGAAATATTTGGGACAGAAATAATGACTTGAGCCGAGAGAAGAAGAAATATTTGGGACAGAAATTATGACTTGAGCCGAGAAAAGAAGAAATATTTGGGAGAGAAATTATGACTTGAGCCGAGAGAAAAATAAATATTTGGGACAGAAATTATGACTTGAGCGGAGATAAGAAGAAATATTTGGGACAGAAATTATGACTTGAGCCGGGATAAGAAGAAAAATTTGGGATAGAAATAATGACTTGAGCCGAGAGAAGAAGAAATATTTGGGAAAGAAATTATGACTTGAGCCGGGAAGAAAAGAAATATTTGGGACAGAAATTATGACTTGAGCCGAGAGAAAAATAAATATTTGGGACAGAAATAATGACTTGAGCCGGGATAACAAGAAATATTTGGGACAGAAATTATGACTTGAGCCGGGATAAGAAGAAATATTTGGGACAGAAATTATGACTTGAGCAGGGATAAGAAGAAATATTTGGGACAGAAATTATGACTTGAGCCGAGATAAGAAGAAATATTTGGGACAGAAATTATGACTTGAGCCGAGAGAAAAATAAATATTTGGGACAGAAATTATGACTTGAGCCGGGTTAAGAAGAAATATTTGGGACAGAAATAATGACTTGAGCCGAGAGAAGAAGAAATATTTGGGACAGAAATAATGACTTGAGCAGAGAGAAAAAGAATATTTGGGACAGAAATAATGACTTGAGCTGAGAGAAAAAGAAATATTTGGGACAGAAATAATGACTTGAGCCGAGAGAAGAAGATATATTTGGGACAGACATAATGACTTGAGCCGAGAGAAAAAAAAATATTTGGGACAGAAATAATGACTTGAGCCGAGACAAAAAGAAATATTTGGGACAGAAATTATGACTTGAGCCGAGAGAAATAGAAATATTTGGGACAGAAATTATGACTTGAGCTAAGATAAGAAGAAATATTTGGGACAGAAATTATGACTTGAGCTGAGAGAAAAAGAAATATTTAGGACAGAAATTATGACTTGAGCCGAGAGAAGAAGAAATATTTGGGACAGAAATTATGACTTGAGCCGAGAGAAGAAGAAATATTTGGGACAGAAATTATGACTTGAGCCGGGATAAGAAGAAATATTTGGGACAGAAATTATGACTTGAGCCGAGATAAGAAGAAATATTTGGGACAGAAATTATGACTTGAGCCGAGAGAAGAGGAAATATTTGGGACAGAAATAATGACTTAAGCCGAGAGAAGAATAAATATTTGGGACAGAAATTATGACTTGAGCCGCGATAAGAAGAAATATTTGGGACAGAAATTATGACTTGAGCCGGGATAAGAAGAAATATTTGGGACAGAAATTATGACTTGAGCCGAGATAAGAAGAAATATTTGGGACAGAAATTATGACTTGAGCTGAGAGAAAAATAAATATTTGGGACAGAAATTATGACTTGAGCCGAGATAAGAAGAAATATTTGGGACAGAAGTTATGACTTGAGCCGGGATAAAAGAAATATTTGGGACAGAAATTATGACTTGAGCCGAGAGAAGAAGAAATATTTGGGACAGAAATTATGACTTGAGCTAAGATAAGAAGAAATATTTGGGACACCTTATGCTCCACTCCCAATCATAGTATTGTTTGCATCGCTGTCCAGATAGATTCATTACAATTTTTAAAAAACTGAGAATTGAACAGATATTCTACTCTAATCCTAGATAAAAATGCGTAACAGAATGACAATATCGATCAGTAGTCTCTAACACATTGTTTACCAACTACTGTTTTATAGCACGTCACAGAACAATTGGTTTGGTTTTTTGTATGTTAGTACGTCAACCTTGAAGAAAGGTAAAGGTTAACCAAATCATAGCTCTATGGTTGCGCTAAATGTTTCCAGTTGGCCAGTACAGAGAAACGTACATCATCTGTCTTATTATAGTTATCATATCAGCATATTGGATTGGTTTTTTGTTTAATGGCATACCAACCTTCGTTGGTTATTTAATGCTAAATCCATCCTTGCAGAAGAACAACGGTGGTGCTATTCAACCCACAGCAGGGAAAATAAGGGAGTTCATGCCTTTCCCAAGAGTATAAGTCGGAAAATGAACGTAATAGCGTGACTTGAGTTCGAACTTGCCTACTACGTGGTCGCATTACAACACATTGCGGGGGTGTCTTCGTGGTGTAATGGTTAAAGCGATGGACTGCGGAATCGTAGTACGCGAGTTCGTACTCCAGTCGCACCATTACATTCACTTTCGAGCAAATACCCTTGGGAAAGGTATGAACCCCCTTATCCTCCCAGCTATGAGTTAAATAGTACCACTGCTGTTCTTCTTGGAGAATAGCTTTGGCATTAAATAACCTACAAAGGTTGATATGCCATTAAACAAAGAAACCAAAAATCAGGGACGAATTAAACAAAATTGAACCTACCATTGATTTTACTTACGAACTAGAAACTATCAACACTTTACCTTTCTTAGGATATTTTACAAATAAATAATAACAGCAAATTTTACTAACAAACAACAGCAAATTAGTATTTAAAGTTTATCATCAATGAACAAATAAAAATGACAATACATATTTTTACTCATATAACACCAAAATGAAAGTGGAATATTCATATTTTTTTTACTTTTTTTTTGCCCTAAAGCTCTTTGAATGTGCCCCTTCGAATATGGGTTAAATAGTATCACTACTGTTCTTCTCGGATAATAGCTTTGGCATTAAATAACCTGCAAAGGTTGATATACCATTAAACAAAGAAACCAACGCAAACCAATCAAATTTTAACATCATTTGTGGAAACAACTCAAAATTCTGTGTTTAATGTTTAAAGTCCTTTTCGTTTCAGATATTGGTTTGCCATTCACTGAAACGAAAAGAAAAAATGAATATTTCTTCTCATAAGGAAACTTTCGAAACTTTTGATTTTGCCTAATAAATAAATACTGAGAATTGCAGGGAAGTTTTTAAAATGTGATTGATCAATACTTATTCCGTTTTGGTTTTGATCAATATCAGAGTTGAAAATGCGCTTGTTCACATCTGTATGTTGTGCCGAAATACTAAATATAATTCTGTGAAAGTTTTCTTAGTTAAATTTTTCAAGAGGAATTAATGATATCGGAAGGAATTTCATCAAATTTTATTTTAAATAATTAGATTCTACAAAGCAAAACTAAAGTACAACCCATTAGATTATACCGACCGATGCTCCCACCAAACGGGGTGTCCTAGCTATGACATTGAAACACCATCTGATGGTAAAGCTCCTCTTCTGGGGATTTGGGTAGTATAGAGTTAGCTATTTCGTTGTCAGTTATATTTGGTTCACTAAGAGTAGTAGTAAATGTTTGGGTCCAGTCTATCATTCTTTGAGATAATGTTTAAAATGACAGACAACTAAATTAATATATTGTTTTTTAGAATATTAATATCCTAACTAAATATAAAGTGTTTATCTGTTTAAAATGACTAACAACTAAATTAATAGGTATCATAACTGATGTTTCTACAACATCATTCCTTCTAACAAAGCCTTCATCAGATGATGACTTACAGCCCGAAGCATCATTACCACTAGCCTAGAGCGCCCCAGCTGTATCTCACGGCACCACCAAATTGTTGTCACTCTATGGGATTGCCCTATACACGCTGATGCAGTTAGAGCCTTGTCTTGGATCTTTTCTATGTATTTCCGCTTTTCTGGTGGAGAAAGTCTAAGATTAGTCAAGAAAACGGCGGTTGAGTTGGTAATAAAACCTCTGCATCCGACTTCGATAGGAAATACATTTGTTATCCAGCCATTTCTAACACATTGTTCTCGCAGATCCTCATATTTTTCCAACTTAGGCTGATGTGCCAAATCAAAATTTTTTTCAAAAGGGACCGTTAACTCAATAACGAAACCTTTTTTTTTTTTTTTTTTTTGCTTTTACAGACCAAATGACAATATCTGGACGCTTTGTCGTTAACGCTATTTCAGTAGAAAATATGAAGTTATGTTTTAAATCGGTTGCGACATGCCAGTCCGTGCTGCCCTTAAGCAATGATGGTTTACGCATATTTTTACTTGCAAGTTTCGAAATATTTCCTTCTTTAAAATTGGTATTGTAACTAAAGTGTCAAAAATATTGCAACTAAGGATAAAATGTCTAAAATATTTAAACTAAAACGGGATTTTTTCCTAGCTATAGTTATGTCAATACTACTGTATGGATGCACCCATTGATGCTAACTAAACGCATAGAGAAAAAGCAAGATGGGAACTACACAAGAATGCTACAAACTATTTTAAACAAATACTGGAAGCAACATCCCCTCGAAACAACAACTGTACGGACACTTACTTACCATTTCAAAAACTATCCAAGTTAGACGAACAAGACATACGGGGCACTGATGGAGAAGCAAGAACGAACCCTTCAGTAACTTTCTTCAATGGACCCATACACATGAACGTGCTAGTGTTGGCCGACCAGCAAGAACTTATTTACTCCAGCTCTGTGCGAACACAGGATATAGTTTGGAAGACCAATCAGGAGCGAAAGATGATAGGGACGGATGAAGAAAGAGAATTAGGAAAATCTGTGAGGTCAGCGTGACTTGATGATGATGATGATGAACAATAAAGTGTCAAAAATAATCATGAACTTTATCAATATCCTCGCTCTTAAAGTACAAAGTATTTACAGGGCGCAGAAGCAAAATATGGAATAATTTTTAAAACTTTTTTTTTTGTCTGATTAGTCCAATTTTTTGGGGGAAAAAAACGCTATAAATCTAAATTTTCATTAGCTCTATTATCCAAGGACATTTTCAGTCCTGAAACTTTGGGGAACGTAGAGTACCTCTTCATTGCCATTACTCCCAGATCGTCTTTGACCCAGATTTGTTGTAATCTGTTAGAGTCCCATCTATAGGTTGAATAAAAGATGTTTATTTATTAACTAGGATTTTTACCGACAGCTGTGAGCAAATTATTTGTATTTGATAGGAATATTTGATACTATTTACCCAACCCCTCCGCTCGGGCAGGATATGACACAAGGTCAATTTTTAAGCGGAGTTTAACAGGTTTGAATTCAGAGTTTTCCTTCTCCTAGACTAGTTGCCTCACCAAGGCTGAAGAACATAGTCTGTCCTACTATTTACCCATAGCTTGAGGGAGAATAATTGGATTCATACCTTTCCCACGGGTATTAGTGCTATGTGAAATGCAATCAGTCTCGTCCAGGATTTGAACTCGTGTCGCCGTGTCCATTTCCTACGACGATAACCATTACACCACGAGCACTGTTTGTTTCTTAATATTCGTTGTTGTCATATTCCATTTGTTTACGTGTTTGTAAAATTTGTGTTGTATTTGTGGTGGAAATAAACCTGAAAGTAACTCCTGTAAATTACGGAAGGTACTCGGTACACTACACCTGTTAAGGTCACATTTATGGGTCAAGCAGATCCGTTTTAAAATTATTTGTATTAGATAGGAATACTTGATACCATTTAAATGTGGCATAGCGGTTAACGTGCTGGACTGTTGAATCGTAGTAAGTGAGTTCGAACTTCAGTAGCGCTATTACGTTCACTTTGGGGCTAATTGTAGCATAGCCAAAATACGAATTTGTAAAATATTCAGATGCAGAGAAATCCCGAAACACTGACGACTCTCCATTGTTCAGGTACGAAACATTTATTAACTTCTTGAGTTTAGTTTTTTTGACACGAGGAGAGAGACACACACAATTTTTACTATGCTGACTGTTCCTACATCGCCCACAGCCAACCCCCAACTAGACAGCCCAGCCCAGAGTCAAAATCTCAACTCACTGACCCAACAAACGCGCCGCGCATCCCGTAGCTCGCAGTTGGACTGGCCTAGCCCAGAGTCAAATCTCAACTAACGTCTTTTTCGAAATCACCAAATTCTCGCTTCCAGGCATGACGTCATTCACACCCCAGTCCATTATCTATCTGGGGTTTTTATTATGACATTTGTGATTGTCATATCCTCTGCGTGCAAGCGTGAACTGTACTCAGTGTGTGCACCTGCACCTGCACTAAGCCGAATAGTTCAAAGTCCAACCAAATTGAATGATAAAATATAATTAATGAAAATGCTTAATAAAAAAAATCATTCCGTAATTATATAACGTAATGTACTAAGGAAATGTATAAATGCTCTTATTCCCTCAGCTATGGGTTGAATAGTACCACCGCTGTTCTTCCCCAAGGATGGCTTTGGCATTAAATAACCCACAAAAGTTGATATGACATTAAGAAACCGAACCAAATCATCCTCCCAGCTATGGGTTAAATAGTACTACAACTGTTCTCCTACAAGGATAGCTTTGGCATTTATAAGCCACAAAGGTTGACATGCCATTAAACTGTAATGACAATATTGTGATAGAGAGAAAAGTTATTAATTTCCAAGCTGGAAAATTTCATCATTTGATTGTCTTACGAAACAATGACCGAATGTTTAAGTGTATTTCAATGCCTGGTGGTCATGAATTCAATCCCAATGTCAGGCTGTGGAAACCATACACAAAGGAAAAAGTAAAAGCTACAGTAAAAAAAATAAATTAATTCAACAACCCCAACCTGAAGAATATTAAATCTTCAATGATGAAATCCGCCCAATGTCTGTCAAATTATACCGCTTTTGTCCACCCGTAGGGTATTTAATCAATCTTCCATCCTATTCACTTATTGCTCGTTTGTCTCTTCTGGACGTACGGTACAAGGAGAAAAGAGGCGAACAAAGATCTGAAAATGGTTTTGTTTGATGATTTATAAATAAGGAATTTCATAAGCAGAAAATAACATTTCCCAAGTGGTCTAGTGGTTAGGATTTCGCGCTCTCACCGCGACGGCCGGGGTTCGATTCCCCGCTTGGGAAGATATGTCAGTTTTAATCTTTTTTTCGTTCACGTACAATATCATCATCATCATGTCGTGCCGTTAGCACGGATATCCCTGACCCTCTCTCGCCACTTCTCCCTATCGTTCATCGCCTCTGGCAGGTCTTCAGTGCTACATCCCGTATCCTCACGTAGCTGCTGAATGTATGTTCGAGCTGGTCCTCCTGCTTTTGCCCGGCCATAAGTGGGGGTCCATTGGAGTACAATAAGCTATTAAATAATTAACTGATTGATTGATTTTAACCGTATGTCCACCTTTCTTGGATTGGTTTTCTGTCTAGAGGTTAGGGAATTGTATTCATTGTATATTTGTATTTTTGTGTAGTTATTTATGCTAATAATTATATGATTTCAAGTATTTCTAGGTGCCCGTGGTGTAATGGTTATAGTCGTAGGAAATGGACACGGCGACATGAGTTCAAATCCTGAACGAGAATGATTGCATTTCACATAGCACTAATACCCTTGGGAAAGGTAAGAATCCAGTTATTCTCCCTCCAGCTATGGGTAAATAGCAGGACAGACTGGGTTCTTCAGCCTTGGTGAGGTAACTAGTCTAGGAGAAGGAAAACTCTGAATTCAAACCTGTTAAACTCCGCTTAAAAATTGACCTTGTGTCATATCATGCCCGAGCGGAGGTATTGGTAAATATGTATAAACATTCACTTCCGGCTCATTGGCGTAGTGGTAGAGTGTTCGCCAATGGTCCGGGAGACCCAGGTATCGTCATACCAAAGACTTTAAAAATGGTACTTGATACCTCCTTGCTTAACACTCAGCAATATAAGGTACGTATCAAGGGTAAAGTGGAGCAATCCAGGGAAAGGAGTTGCGCCCTTCCCTACATCTCGGTGTAGTAGCTATTGAAAAGGGAGCCTTCTGGTCGCCTTCGACTATGGTCGCCAAATACTAACTAATAATTATATGGTTTCAAGTATTTTTATCTATTACCAATAATTATATGGTTTTAAGTTATTATTTCTCTTCAATAATAATCATTTGTTTGCATACATTTATATACTTTCAGGAAACCAATGATAATCTTTAGTAAACAATTATAGCTTCAAGTTACCATTCTTAATACAAATAATTTACAGTTATATGGCATCAAGTATTCCTATCTAATACTAATAATTTATATACAATTATATAGTTTAAAGTAATTATTTCGATTTAATGATAATCATTTGGTTACACACAGTTATCTGGTTACAAGTATTCCTGTCAAACACCAATAATTTGCAAGCAATTATATGGTTTCAAACAAGTAAAAAGAATCCTTAGATTTCAAGACTTTTTAACATTAATAATTCTATTTAATAATAATGTTTGCCCACAGTTATTTAGTTACACGTATTCTTAGCCAATGCTAACATTTTTAAACGGATATATTTGATCGATCCATAGATGGAATCCTAACAGCTGCTACCATTCCTGACTAGAGTGGTCCTTGAAGTAATAGCAGCAAAGGAGTACTCCACATTCCCAGATATCCAGGAGAGGATCCTCACCATCAGATGCAATTTCGTATCATACCCAGGACACCTATATTTGATGACCGCTGGACGGAATGCCGACAGATTATTTTAAGTTCCATTGGTATGGCAATAAACTATATCAAACATATGGGTTTATTTAAAGGGTGCACTATGGCCCTTCACTTGGAACGGCAAAAATATTAAAGATGAGGGCATCAGAGAAATATTTGAATTTGGATGTGCACGCTTCAATATTGGAAGTTTGGATATAAAGTCTGGAATGAATAAAACGAACAATGGCTTTCTTTTCATTCCTTCAATTTGAATATAAAGATAGAAATATAACAATAACTACGAGGCTCACTACGTCAGCAACCACATTCATTCTCGTGAATCATCTTTGTCACTAACAACAGAGACAGATTAGATATTTATTTGTGCATCTTGTCGTCTCTGATTAAAATATTGACATTTAAGAGAACATGCGTGCACATTGCAATTGGCTCAGATCCTTATTTCTTGGGTGATAATTACACAATGAGACATGACCCTTTACTTCCAAATTCAGAGGGTTTTTTAAAATTTATCCCTGAACAAAAACAACAACAAAAACAACAATAATAATAAAAATAATAAACGACAGCATTGCTGAGGACGGCCAGAATACTGAGACGAGTCCTGGAGACTTGAGGAGACTTGCTGTCACTCAAACTCCAGTGAAAAACCATCAGCTAATACTGATGTGAAAAACTCTAGAGGAGTAAATAATAATAATAATAAAGTACCTCGACCTTGCTAGCGAATTGAAAAAACTATGGAACATAAAGGTGACCATTATACTAATTGTAATTAGTGCGTTTGGAACAATAACTAAAGGATTACTAAAGGGACTGGAGGACTTGGAAGTTGGCGGACGAGTGGAGACCATCCAAACTACTACATTATTAAAAACGGTCAGAATACTTAGAAGAGTCCTGGAGACTTGAAGAGACTTGCTGTCACCCAAACTTCAATGAAAGACCATCAGCTAACGCTGATGTGAAAAACTTTAATGAGTATATAATAATGATGAAAATAATAACAAGAAAAAAAGTCAAGGAGAAAACGAAAAATAAAACAAATCATTACCCAATATTCCAACAAAAATACAAAACCTGGATGGAAATTTGGTTCGAAGGACAGGTAAAGAAACCGAGACAACAAGGGAAAATGCTAAAGAAGGAAAAACAAAAAGAAAATTGTTGGGATGAAAAGTCCAAAACAAAAGAGCAAGAAAATCTGGCAACTTGAAGAGATAAATCAAAAGATATTGGCGAAAGAAGGAAGACTTAAAAGATACGGAGATAAACATTACAATCAAAATAAAACATCCAAAAATAATGAAAGAAAATTCGACAGAAAAGTAGGTGGGAAAGGCACCAGGATACACTAAGAACCGGATGCAAAGGAAGCAAAGCTATTTTGGAGTAAGATATGGGAACAGAAAGAACATAAAAGGTCAAACGGATAAATAACATGAAAGAGTTATAAAGACTCGAAAAAGGTCCTGATGCAGAAATACAACAGAAATCTCTCAGAGCGACACTCAAAAAAGTACTAAATTGGAAATCGCCAGGCATACACGGATTCTGGTTTAAAACATTCACATCTATCCATGACAGACTGACTCGAATACCTGAATGGATGACAAAAGGGAAAACTACTCTGATCCAGAAACCCCACACACAAAAAAAGGAACTATCCCCGGCAACAAAAGACCGATAACGTGTCTTCCTATAATGTGGAAAACCCTACCAGCACAGATTAGGGAGGAGATCTATAACACATTCGAACCGGGCCATTGGCATGATGCTTAGAGTGTTCGCCAATGGTCCGGGAGACCAGGGTTCAATCCCAGGTCGAGTCATGCCAAAAACTCAAAAAATAGTACTTGATGCCTCTTTGCTTAGCACTCAGCACTATAAGGTAAGGATCAAGGGTATAGTGAAGCAATCCAGGGAAAGGAGTAGCGCAGTCCCCTACACCTCAGTGTAGTAGCTATCGAAAAGGGAGCCTTCGGGTCACCTTCGTGTCGCCTTCGACTAAGGTCGTCAACCTTGCTTACTTTACAATTACTCATTCGTTTACCGCAAACTGTTTCCGTAAGAACAGAAAGGATGCTGCTGGGGAACAAGAGGAACACATAACTTACTGGACATTGATCAGCACATTCTCAAGGAGAGCAAAGTGAGGTGGAAAAATGTAGCTATGGCAATGATTGACTACAAAACGGCCAAATGCAATGGACCCTCAAATCTGGCTAATATATTACCTGAACAGCACGATAAAGTCATAAAATTCCTCATAGAATCTATGAAAAACTAGAAAGTAGAATTAACAAGAGGAAAAAGTTTAGCAGCCGTGAAAAGCCGGAAAGATATCTTCCTGGGAGATGCACTTTCGCAATGACTATTTGTAATAGCAATGAAGCCACTGAATTATATACTTAAGAAATGCGCTGGGCGCTAGAAATTGATGAAACCACAACAAAAAATTAATCACCTTATGTACATGGAGAGCATATGTGTTCGTCCTTACTTCTCTTGCAAATTTAGGAAGCAACGCCTCACAAAACAGCAACTATACAGCCATTTCACAAACCAAGACGAACAAGACATGCTGGGCACTCGTGGATATATATATATATATATATATATATATATCATCATAAAGTCACGATGACAGCCTGGATTTTCATGACTCTTCTTCCGCCATCCATCCCTATCACCCATCGCTCACGACAAGTCTTTTAAACTACATCCAATGTTTGCTTCGGTCTAATGTAAATAAGTTCTTACTTGCCGGCCAACAATGGCACGTCCATGTATAGGGATTCATTGAAGAATGTCACTTATAAGTTCGTCCTTGCTACTCCAGCAATGTCTTGTTCGTTTTACTTGGATAGTTTTTGAGATAGAAGCTAAGTGGCTGTACAGCTGTTATATATATATATATATATATATATATATATACTCTGAATAATATTATCCTCAATGGTAATTAGATTTAACAGTATATTTTCCAATTTTTTAAGATACTGACAGATCCAGTCACTAGTGATTTTCTTTTTCCAGAATTCAGCTTTTAGAAAATTATTAGACATTATCAGATAATTATTAGACAATATCAGAAAATTATTAGACATTATCAGATAATTATTAGACATTATCAGATAATTATTAGACAATATCAGAAAATTATTTGACATTATCAGATAATTATTAGACATTATCAGAAAATTATATGACAATATCAGAAAATTATTAGATATCATCAGAAAATTATTTGACATCATCAGATAATTAAGAAATCAATTAATTTATAAAATAAAATAAATTAAAAACTCCCAAACGAAACTATGATAAACTATTCGAATTATTCTACAGACAATTTAATAACTAATTCTCTGCTTTGTTTTAAGGAGTTCACAATTGAAAAATAAATATTTAACATTCATTTATCCATTTAATAGTAACATTTTTATTGATGATCAATTGATCTAAACGGCATGTCAACCTGTTCATGATTTTTAACATCCTGAGGTTAGGGAAATATGTACATTGTACATTCATATTTATATATATATATATATATATATATATATATATATATATATATATATATCGTCGAGGGCGACCCAAAGGTTCCCTTTTCGATAGCTACTATACCAAGGTGTAGGGAAGGGCGTTTTTGCACAGTTATACGATATCAACAATTCCTATCTAATATAAATACTTTTAAACTGGTCAATTAGACCCAGAGATCTGATAGACCTGTTTAAAAATTATTACCACTCGACTACCACTCTGAGAGTAATGGCAATGAAGGGAATGGAGTCTCACCACTAGATACAGTTTAGTATCATATCTAGGACATCCCTTTTTGGGGTAGTATTACCCCCTCTGCACAGCATGCAACCAACATATTGTAAGCTTAACTGACAGTGAGGCATAATAAGGATATCATAAATGCAATGTTAATGGTTTTACTGTAGAAATGCATTAAGCTCTGCAGTGACAGTGGAATATGCTGAATACATCTCTCCCGGGAGGGTCTTACCCCCCACACATACACACGAACGAGTGTCCTCGATTATTACTTAACTGCGTCAGATGATGAAACTGTTGGCTTGGAGCTTTGGGAAATGAAGAGTATCTTGTCATTCCTATTACTCCTAAGTCCACTCTAACCCGGATAGGAAGAACTTTTAGGGTCCCATCAATGGATCAAATATAAATATTTAATCATTTTCTATAGATAAATCCATTTAACTGTGCGCAAACAAATGACAATTAAATTGAATTATTAATATTACATAGCAATACTTGAAACCGTTCATCTGTGAGCAAATAAACTATTAGTGTTAGATTTCAATACTTGAAACCATTTAACTATGTGAAAACAAATGAGATCTGGCTCGTTTAAAAATGTTACCAGCATACTATTTGTTTATAAATCATATATATTTAGTATATATGCATAAACAGGATTTAAAAGGTTGATATGCCATAAAACACAACCAAATAAAATCATGTATATTTAATATATATGTATGAACAGGATTTGGCATTAAATAACCTATAATGGTTGATATGCCATAAAACACAACTAACCAACCATTTAACAGGTCAGATAGGACCTGGAAGTAATGGTATTTAAGGAGTTGCCCATTCTCCCCAGACCTCCAGATCAGGTACCATATCACCAGATGCAATTTAGTGTCATACCTAGGATACCTCTTTGTAGAGAAGGGGTGGGAGCTCTAACCCCTTGGCAGTGGATACAGTAAGCGTCTTCCATGCCAAAACAACCGGGTGGGTTTTTGTTTTTAGAGATTCAAAATTAAAAAAATGTTTTACATCCAGTGAGATAATGGTAGAACGTTGAACTGTCAAAATCAGGTGTTATAAGCGTTATGTGCTGAGTAGTTTAGCAATCGATTCTTGAACGGCGGTATTTTCCGTGGGTATTTCAAATAATCTGGAAAGGAGACTGGAAAGGAGACTGGACAACCAAGAAGGATTGAGACTGTCTAGATTGTAGCACTGTTGATACCAAGTTGAATAGTGAGGAGAGTCCTAGAGAGCCCAGGGGGATTGTTTTTATTCAAACTTCAAAGAAAGAAAGAAATGGAATATCTCGATAGAGAGAGCGAAAGAAAGTGACAGTGAAGAAAATGAGATTGAACATCATGAATAAATAAGTTTCCAGACTTTTTTCGCACTAGTCCCCTTCCAAGTAATCTCCTCCGGCTGCAATATACTTGTTGTACCGTTCCAACAGCTTCTGGAAGGCCCCATGGCAGTCCTCTTGTGTGAGCGTGTCAATGACCTTCGTCACAGCCTCTTTCATCTCCTCAATTGTCTCATAACGACAGGCTGTGAGCTTAGGGAATAACCACAAGTCACAGGGAGTAAGGTCTGGACTATAGGGAGGGTGAGGAAGTGTCTTGATGCCCATCTTGGTCAAATAGTCTGTGACAAGGATGGAGTTGTGAACTGATGCATTGTCCTGGTGGAAATGCCACTGACCCGATTTGAAGAGTGCTGACCTCTTCCGATAGAATATCTTGCTGAACTCCCTGAAAACCTCAACATAGTAACCCTAACCCTTTGGCCAATCAACTCTGGTGTGCTGACTTCCTTCTCCCACACCTCTCATCATCCCTCACGGACTTCGCTGAATCTCTTATGCCACTCAAGAACTGATCCTATTTACCCAACCCCTCCGCTCGGGCAGGATATGACACGAGGTCAATTTTTAAGCGGAGTTTAGCAGGTTTGAATTCAGAGTTTTCCTTCTCCTAGACTAGGCTGAAGAACCTAGTCTGCCCTACTATTTACCCATTTCATACCTTTCCCAAGGGTATTAGTGCTATGTGAAATGCAATCAGTCTTGTCCAGGAATTGAACTCGGATCGCCGTGTCCATATCCTGTGACGATAACCATTACACCACGGGCACCTCCACTCAAGAACTGATGCTCGATTCATACAAGATGCTCCAAAACCAGACTGAACCATTCCATACGTTTCTGTGGTATTTTTTCCAAGTTTAAAACAGAATTTTATTGCATATCGTTATTCTAAAGTGTCCTCACGTTCAGATTGCATTTTTTAAATTCATCAGCTGTGACAATCGGGCTTTAGTAGGGTGTATTCCAATTGCTGCAGTAGCTGTTCATTAGAAGCTGAAATCATAAAAATTAGTCAGTCATCTCATAAGATGTATAGCAATAACATAGTGAATTTTCAAGAGTCTACGACAATCTTAAATACCTGTACAAAAAAGTCTGGAAACTTATTGAATATATTTAGATATTTCTCGCAGGAATAACATGCTTTACACCCAAGAAGCTTTCGTTATCATGGTTATTAATCATATAAACATGCTTTGATAATTCTGTCATCTGCTTCTTGAAACGAAAAACAGAAAGAAATTTGTTCTATTCGCCAGAAAAGACATCAAATTATATCAGAAAAATATTTTCAAATTCACAGGTTATTAAACGTTTTGAATGTTTTAGAATTGTGCATTTATCAAAATTTCACTTGACAAATTCTGAAACATTATTTAATAAAATTGTGTTTCCTTAATCAAGAAATATAAATTCTACAAAACTTCAGACTGAGGATATATTTTAAATGTGGTTTAATCTAAACAAATAGTATGCATTTAATATGTATGAAAGATCACTTCTGAAATAATCTTTGTTTAAACATTTTTGTCAGATTTGGCAATGGTGACAAATTTAATTTTGTTTACTTTAAATTAAAAAAAAAAAACTTTACCTTATTGTTTAATTTGATTATAAAATAAGAAAGTAGAGAGTAAAAATAAATTTAAAAGTATATTCTTGATTGATTTTTACGTTGTATCAACCCATGTGGGGTTATTTTATGCCTAAAAATCAAAGAATCAGATTCGTTGTGTATTTATATTAACATTTTTATGGTAGTAAATATGGATTTAAATCCAACTGGAACAAAGAAAATTTTCTTTGCTCCTGTCATCTCGACAAGCATCCAACGCTATGTGAATATTTCTCATGATATCAAAGTCCTGATGAAGGTTTGTAAAACCAAAACGTTTAACATTGGCTTTACATCAAAATAAATTGATCTAATTTGGATTATTTTCTTTTGTTTTTGTTGGGTTTTTTCTACTTATATTTTTATGTTGTTTATTCCAAAGAGATTTTTGCATTCCGGTATATGATATCAAATATTCCTATCTAATACAAATAATTTGCACACAATCGCATGGTATTAAGTATTCCTATCTAATACTAATAATTACATAGTTTCAAGTAATTATTTCAGTTTAATAATAGTCAGTTGTTTGCTCACAGTTCTATGATTTCAAGTTACTAACAGTAATAATCCTTATTATAAAAGTATCGTTTCAAGTAACCATTCTTAATACAAATAATTTACAGTTACTCGATATCAAATATTTATTTCTAATCCTAATAATTATAAGGTTTAAAGTAATTATTTCTATTTAATACTAGTTGCAGGAGTCCCTGTGACCCAAGGGTTAATGTAATAAGTAAATTCACACTCCAGTAGCACTATTAGATTTACTTTTGGACTCATGTCCTTTGGGAAAGGTATAAACTTTCTTATATCCCCAGATGTAGGTCAAAGAGTACCATTACTACTCTTTTGGGCACCTTGGGTGGGGTAATGGTTTGCAAGGTAGAGAAGCAAACCTGCACGAGTGAGTTCGAGTCTCACTGGGTGCCCTATTCATGCGGCCTTGAGCTACATCTAACCATAAAAGCTTAGTAAATTACCATTACTACTCTTTTGGGCACCTCGAGTGGTGTAATGGTTTTGCTAGGTAGACTAGCAAACCTGCACGAGTGAGTTCGATTCTCACTGGGAGCCCCATTCCTGTGGCCTTGTGCTACATCTAACCATCACTAAGTAAGAAAAGTTGGCGACCATAGTCGAGGGTGACCCGAGGGCTCCCTTTTCAATAGCAACTACATCAAGGTGTAGGGGAGGGCGCTACTATTCTAAATACAAATAAATTTACTGTTATATAATATCAAGCATTCCTATCTCATACAAATAATTTTAAAACAGATCTATTTGATAGGGGAAGGCACTACCCCTTTGCCAAGATCGGTCCACTTACCCTTGATCCGTATCTTATAATGCTGAGCAAGGAGGCATCAAGTACTATTTTTTGAGTCTTTGGTATGATTCCACCTGGGATTGAACTCCAGTCTCCCGAACCAAATATACAAGTAGTATTAAAAGAGAAGATACACAATGCGTTGCAGAGCTGAATTCATTACTTGACGCCTGAGGCGTCCCATAAAATGGCGAATGCCGACTGGATCAGGAAATTTTTGTGACGGTCACGGAGGAGTCTCGATTTTTGCGTGCCCCCCCACACACAATAATAAAATGACTTTGTGACAAATCCGGCTCGGTGGGAGGGTAGGTAGATATCGAACACCATATCACGTGATTCTCTCGTCGAATTATCACGTGCAATAACAACAAATATATGATGAGATATAGACGCTAGACGGGCCACTTTTATTACACACCCGTCTGAAGATCGTGGAAAATATATGAAACTTAAATAACGGACTTACAGTGTCGATAATTCTGATAATTTATGCGAAGATATTCGCTTGAACGGAAAATGAGAAATTAATCAAAGATACAAGAAGAGTGATGTTCCTTAAAAGAATGAAGAAGCCAACCCACATTTCTTCCAATTTCCAAGGCCTCAGAGACTGATTGGAGAGAATTAGGTTCTGAAACTTAAAACATGGTTTTATGTTTTTTCCTCCCAATCTGACAATTAGCCAACATCGTCATAGCAATTATTGGTGACTAAATTACACAAGAAAAGAACTTCCAATGCTTCGATATAATTTGTAATCAACAATAAACAAGGTACATCGATTAAAAAAAGAAATTTATTGGCTCTTAATATTTACGAATCCAAGACTCCATTTTTTTTTTTTTTTGCGGGGAGGGGGCACTTTTGGAGTTTGGGGGTTTATTTGTTTGTTGTTGTTTTGTTTGTTTGTTTTTTATTTTTGTTTTTGTTTTTGTTTTTGTTTTCTTTTTCTTTATAACAAAATAGAAGCGGATCCAGTCATCATTATTTTCTCTGTTAGACTCTTTGAAACATCTTATGCGTATACCATGTAGTCATTTTACAAGAGACGGGCACATCTTTCATTCATTCATCCATCCATCCATTATTTGTTTTTGTTTTGTGTTTTGTGTAAGCAGAGACGGCGTGATTAGTATCGGCATATGTGTGTATAACTCTATATTTGTGACTGTGTATATATGTATCTGTATTGTAATGAGAATTGGGTTGTGCAGTAATTGCAATTAGTTCAGTTCGATCTCTTGGATTTTGACGTCAGTTCAATCAATTATCGTCGATATGTAAATCGATTTTTAACCACTGAATATCGTTTAATGCGGCACAGATCACTAAAAAAAGACGATGAAGACCTTCATTGTAAAAAAAAAAAAGTCGGGTAAACGTGAAGACGGATTAGCTGATAAAGAAATGAGATCACTGTGTATTGGGATCACGAGCGCCTTCTAGATCAAACATGGCAGCGTAATTGAATGGAGGGATTCTTAAAATCAGAAAGGATAGATAGATAGATAGATAGATAGATACATACATACATACATACTGAGATAGATAGATAGATACATACATACATACATGCGTAAGTACTTGAACCTGCAACCACTTGATGATTATCTCCTTAGAAACTTTGGGAATCAACGTCCATAACCGTTACGCTGTGTGTCCAAGTGGTCGGAGGTTCAATCCGGATTACAGCCGAGTAACAATACAGGAATACTTAACACTAATACAAGGTTATGGCTAATTGAATCAGAACAGGCGACCCCGTGATTTCAATAAAAAGGACGTAGTTCGAAGTTGCGTGTAGGTTCCCGGGTTCGACAAACACCTGAAGAAGGCCGGAGGACATATCGGCCGAAACGTTGTGGAAATAACAACAAAGATGATGACAATAGTCCGAAAAACCTAAATAATAAAAATCATCAAGCTTCATCTAAAAAATTTAGACAACTTATATGTTTGTGGTAATCAAATTTTTATTTCAAGGTCGGGTGATAAAGTTTCATAGTATATCCAAACGGTACATTTATTTGTAGACTTTTTACCCATTTGTCGTTTTTTATTTGCTTTGGGGGGTGTTTTTGTTTGTTTGTTTTGTTTTGTTTTTTTTTGTTAATTTTTTGTGGGTTTTTTCCTATTTTTGTTTTTTTGGTTTGTTTTTTTGTTTGTTTGTTTTTTATTTTTCAACTATTGGTTTCTTGTTCGTGTCTTTTTCAATCCTTTCCAGAATTGTGAATTTTGCATCTCTGTTAAAATAATTACCGTTTGTACAGAAGTGCTGTTTGTCTAATATTAGATTGTTCTGATCCATATATTTGATCCTCTGTCTGTAATTATTTAATCTAAAATTTAAAAAATCCATTCTGATTTTCCAACACATTGTTTTTAACAGTGTGTGCATTCCAGGGAATAAATTATATTTTTGCTTCTACAATTTGATTCGTGGTAAATTTTGAAAGCCTTTTTAGTGATGAAAATAGCAAATATATATATATATATATATATATATATATATATATATATATATATATATATATATATATATATATATTGTAATCCACAGACAGACTGTTTCATTGTATCACAATTCTTCAGTGTGGCTAGACACGCAAGATGCTTCAAGCTGGGATCGAAACCCAGCTGACTTTACGTCAGTCAGATATATTACCCTGACCATCGTCATTCTCTGTGTTAGTAAAGAAATTTTTTTCGTATACCTTTTTTTACATATACGCTATCGACTACTGGGAGTGCTCAATTCTTGCGAAGAGATAGATAGATAGATAGATAGATAGATAGAGAGATAGATATTGTTCAATTCTTATACCTATACTATAATTCTGACGGTGTGAAAAAAAAACAGATGATACAATTTGCAATTTGTTACACAAATTTATATCTGGGCAAAAAATTCCATTAAAAACTAAAAACATACGTACTGTTTGAAAATAATCAAACAATAACATTATGCCGAGTCAAAAGAAAAAACACTGACAGTATTCCTTGGGCTAAAACGTAAAAGTGCTTTATACACCAAGAAAAGCGAAATGCAAATACCTAAATAGCCATTTATAGACTTAACCTGCTCTAATAAATCAGACACAAAAGTATCTAATTCTTTAATATGAGGGGGTGGTATTAATTTTTAAAACCACTCAGGATATATATATATATATATATATATATATATATATATATATATATATATATATATATATATATGTGTGTGTGTGTGTGTGTGTGTGTGTGTGTGTGTGTGTGTTTACGTATTTTCGTATCTCACAATCTTATCAATTTGGTGAGGAAAGAATAAGCACACACACACACACACACACACACACACACACACATATATATATATATATATATATATATATATATATATATATATATATATATATATATATGTTTACTCTTTCTCCGCCAAATTAATAAGATTGTGAGATACGAAAATACGTAAGCAACAAAAAATGAATTAAATTGATTGATGCAACCAAATCGAGCTGAAAAGACAACACCTACTTTTCCTTAATTTATGGGTTTCTCAGTTTTAACGGCATATAAATCCATCTTGGGTTATTTTATGCCAAGAGGATAAAAAATCGCGTTCATATCTACATTTTTCGTGTAGCTGTTTTCAAGACCATTTTTACATACATTTATATGATATCATGTATCAGATCTATGTGACTCTTTGATGGGACCCTATCAGGTACTACCATCCCGAATCAGAGCAGAGCTGGGAGTAATGACAATGAAGGAGTGCTCTACACTCCCCAGACCTTCAGAATTGGAGCCTCACCTTTACATGCCGTTTAATGTCATACCCAGGAATCTCTTTTGAGAGTGGTCATAACCTTCTGGTATAAAGTCAGCATATTCTAAGCTGTTAAAAAGAACAAAATTTAAAATATTATTATTTAAAAAATTAACGTATTATTATCATTATTTACTCTTTTAAAGTTTTTCACATCAGTATTAGCTGATGGTTTTTCTCTGGAGTTTGAGTGACAGCAAGTCTCCTCAAGTCTTATCCTTCTTTTCACATTCTTTCAGTTTTATTCTGTGGTCAGCTGGGGCAGCAAAGTCGACAATTTGTTTCGGGCCTTCTGGTCTTCTGGCCGAGATTAGGTGATCCGTGTGTTATATAGTCACATATGCAGATTCACATCTACATACATGCACATATATATGTAGCATAATTCACAGCGACACAACGATAAAGACACAAGAAGGAAGACGCAGGAAGGCTTCTTTAGAAATATTTTTACCTCTCACTTTATTGCAAGGGTTGAAAAGGGTTACTCAAACTTTGCATGTGAGAGGGTGCTGGAGACCGAACATAAACTTCATATTTTGACCCCACTGTTATGACCGTCACGTTGTGTCCTTCTTGTTCTCTTGATGTTGGGATCCACTCCATCGGGGCTTTCCGAGGGACCCCTCGGTCGGGTGTGGCTTTCCCTACCACATCTGGTCTCTAACTCTCTGGGAGTCTGCTGGCAACTGCTTGGGACCCAAACTCAACTGAGTTAAATAATAACTCAACGCCCACACGATCGCCTACTGGATCTTTTAATCGGATGTTTAATCGTCATCAAGCGGAAATAACTGTCATGCAGTTCAGAGGTTACTCTCTTCTGGTGCATGACTGTAGTGGCACAATGAGACCTTCACCTTGTGTCCTCGTGGTGTAATGGTTAAAGCGATGAACTGCGGAATCGTAGTATGCGAGTTCGTACTCCAGTCGTGCTATTATGTTCACTTTCAGGCAAATACCCTTGGGAAAGGTATGAACCCCCTTATTCTCCCTCCAGCTATGGGTAAATAGTAGGACGGACTAGGTTCTTCAGCCTTGTTGAGGCAACTAGTCTTGGAGAAGGAAAGCTCTGAATTCAAACCTGTTAAACTCCGCTTAAAAATTGACCTTGTGTCATATCCTGCCCGAGCGGAGGGGTTGGTAAATAGTACCTTGTCCCATATCATAAGCCTTAATCCGCCCACGCGATCTCTTTCGATTACTGGCCGTTGGAATGTGTCACTTCCTTCCGGTGTATTACCTTGGAATAGTATTTTGGGGCTGGGTCGAAGGTCAAAATATAACACGTGTGTATGTCAAAGTCACATATGTGCGTCATTTTCTAGGACAGGTGCTGGGTTGTGCATATACCATTTGTTGTTATTATTATTATTATTATTATTATTATTGACTTCTTGAGAGGTTTTCACATAAGTCATTATTATTATTATTTACTCTTTTAGAGTTTTTCACATCAGTATTAGCTGATGGTTTTTCACTGGAGTTTGAGTGACAGCAAGTCTACTCAAGTCTCCAGGACTCTTCTCAGTATTCTGGCTGTTCTCAGTAATAATGTCATTTGGATAGTCTCTACTCATCCGCCAACTTCCAAGTCCTTCAGGCCTTTTAATAATCCTTTTGTTATTGTGCCAAAAGCACCAATCACAATTGGTACAATCGTCACTTTCATGTTCCATAGCTTTTTCAATTCTCTAGCAAGGTCGAGGTACTTCTCCTTCTTTTCCCATTCTTTCAGCTTTATTTTGTGGTCAGCTGGGACAGCCAAGTCGACAATTTTGCAAATTCTCTTTTTTTTTTTTGTTAATTATTATAAGGTCTAGTCTTCTGGCCGAGATTAGGTGATCCGAGTGTATGTCAAAGTCTCATCGGAGTTTATGCGTGTCATTTTCTAGGACATGTGCTGGGTTGTGCATATACCATTTGTTAGTGCGGTCAAATTTAAATTTCTTGCACATTTCCCAGTGGATCACCTTGCCCACCCAATCGTGTCTCGTCTTTATTATTATTATAATTATAATTATTTCAGCTGTATTATACGACACTTTTTTTAAGCTTTGTAAATTACTAAGCTTTTCTCTTAGATGTGGCACAAGGCTGTATGAATGGGGCACCCAATGAGCTTTGAATTCACTCGTGAAAGTTGGCTATGGCAAGTGTGGCTTACTAACCATTACACCATCCGAGGCGCCCACTTTTGTTAAGTTTAGTTAATACAGGAATACTTCCGGTTACGTCGTTTTAGTTCTTGAAAGAAGATATTAACATGAATACAGCCCATTGGGTTGTAGAATACACCGACTGCTTTTCTGCCGAGGGGTAAAGCTCCCCCTCATCTAGTGTCCTGGAGGTGATATTAAGCAATCTAATAGTGAGGCTCTAGTGAGGCTGGAGCTTTGGGGAATGGCATCGCTCCCAGTTCCACTCTGTACCGGAGTGCTAACACCTGATTGGGTGCTATCGATGGGTCACATAGAACTGTTTGACATTTAAAATGAGTGCAAACAATTGTTAAATTACATTGTTAGAAAAAGAACTGTTTAATTTTAACTACGTGTAAACAAATAAGTGATGTTTAATAGAATTGTTAGTGATATATAGCAATACTTGGAACATGTAACTTTGTTGACTTATTCAAAATTGAATTGCTAGAAATAGAACTGTTTGATCATTTTACTGCGTGTATCTACAAAATGTTTACAAATCATAAATATTCAATATAAAAAGAGGATTTGGCATTAAATAACCATATGCCATAAAACCCAATCAAACGAAATCCTATATATATATATATATATTTAT